>CM077164.1:100213271-100561381 GCA_039583875.1 Platanthera guangdongensis | reverse complement strand
CTTGAAGTAGACCGGTGACAAAATCCTTCTAGGATGGAGAATAAATCTGGATCCTACTTTGCAGTTGGTTCAGAATTTTCCTCGTAATAGATTTGATCACCAAGTCCTCTTTCCTTTCAGATTTTGAGTTCTCTGATTCTCCAAGTAATTTTGAAATTCTTCAGAATACTGATTTACAATTTTCTAACGATCTTGTCTTTTTTCTTAATCTTTGATTGATTCATAATTGTTCTCTTTTATTGATTTCATGCATATTGAAAGGGAAAAGACCTTTATACAGTTCTTTCTCTAAGGTCAGCTGGCTAGCCTGACCCTCTCCTTCCAGATGCCAAATCCCTCCTTCTTATAGATAGGATGCTTCATGGCACCCAACTCCCTGTAGTTCACTCCTGAACACATAAGAACAGTCTGTAGCTACATTGGAAGATCACTGAGATGGTTAGATCTTTTTTGAGAAACCTCCCTTTAATACCATTTTAAAGTCTTTATTTTCAAGGTAGCTTACGACCTAGGGTGGGTGAATAGGTTGTCGCACTGTTATTATTCTCTTTTTAGTTTAGCACTAATTGTGTAGGTAGTAGTTTGCTTTCAAGAACCCACACAAAGAAAATAATACAAAAAAGCACACACAAATTTATTGTTCCCTAACTTGTGGTACATCCACTCTCCTCCTACCTTGCCAACTTCCTGTTAGTCAAAAGGAAGTCTCTCAAACAATGTCCAAGGATTACACCTCAATCTCTCAAGATCTCAGTCTCCTCCAAGACCTACAACTCAGCCACATGGGCCTACAACTCAGTGATCAACAGATCACATACTGTAACACCCCGAAACTCAAAGGAGCAAAAGGGGACGTTTTGGGAAACTTTGGGTTCTGGCAGCAGGCACACGGCCTACAACGGGCGTGTCCCAGGGCGTGTCAAGCGTGTGTGACACTTAGCCGCGAAGACGTCAAGATTTACTCGACGATTCGTCGAGTGGGCACACGGCCTGCGATACGGGCGTGTCGCAGGGCGTGTCGACCCGTGTCGACACTTAGCCGCGAAGTCGTCGAGATTTACTCGACGATTCGTCGAGAGTGGGCACACAGCCTGCGACATGGGCGTGTCGCAGGGCGTGTCAACCGTGTCGACGATCGTCCCAGGGAGTCGTCGAGATTCGCTCGACGATCGTCGAGACAAGGCATACGGCCTAGGACACGGGCGTGTCCAAGGCCGTATCATCAAGTCGTCGATCTTCACTCGAAGAAGTGTCCCGTGTACATGGCCTGGGGCCCAGGCATGTCAATGTGACACGGGTAAGGACACGGGCGTGTCCTAGAACCCGTGGAGTGCTCGGGTTGAAAATGGGGAAAAATCATGGGGTATACGGCCGGCCACACGCCGTGTCAGGTGGAACACGGGCGTGTCAGCTCGAACACGGGCGTGTTCGATACCAGTGTGAGGTTCTAGGTGATTCGATTTTGACGGTGAATGCGGCACACGGCCCTGGACACGGGCGTGTGCTAGGCCGTGTTCGGTCCAGATTTGGCATTTCAGCCCCGAATCGAAGCCATTCATTTCTTTAACTGAAGATCCAACGGCTGTGGGTTGTTCCTGAGAGGATATACCCGTGAGTGGGCTTGGAAAACCCTCACTTTTCATACCTTATCATCTTTCTAAATCCTTGGAGAGAGAGGAGAGCCAAGGGAGGAAGAAGGAGCTAGATCCTCCATTGGAGGAGCTTCGGAGCTCCGAATCGCAGCCGACTCCGGATACACGGAGGCAACGCTAGTGTGGTGGTTTCCATCCAATTACTTTTCAATGGCGCCAAAGAGGAACTCAAGGGTAACGATCCTCATCTTGAGCACGAATAGCTCTCTTTCCTAGCATAGGAAGCCCGCTCTCGCGAGTTTGCGGAGAGTTGGAGGCGTTCCTTCGGGTAGATATGTGAAGTCCCCGTTGTTAGAGTCCGTATGCGAGAATGGACATAGGCATGATGTGTGAAGCCTACCCGGACATGTTAGTCTGGATCGGTGATGTTGCATTACATAAGGCCGGAGAAGACTCCGTGCTATTGGTTGTTTTTCGGGTTTTCTACGCGGTAGATTGCAGCAGGGAGCCTTGGGGACTAACCCAAAGGTGCACCCGAAAACTGGGCGGATACGAGATCTTGCCAACTTGGTGGCCTGAGAGCCAACTTGAACATAACCGGGTTATGTGACTTGTGATAGAATGGGACTCGGTGGAAGTTTGACCCGCGCAAATGGCTTAAATTGCCGTTGCGATGTGAGCACGAGTTAGATGGAACCGTACTCGCTCTATGTCGTTCGGTTAAAGAGACTTAAGGTTACGTGGTACTTGCCGTTGGCATAGATGTGAGTCTTCGGCAGTCAATGACTTAAATTGTCGTGACCCAGGCCAGGAAGACAAATTGCTCATAGGTTTGGCCGTCCAAGTGGCGGTGGTGAGTCCGGAATGTCTATGGCTTTAATTGACGTGACATCGACCGTTCACCAAGAATGTGCCCTGAGAGCACGGGGCATGTGGCCGTGCGAGCCAACGTCTGTGATGAATTGGCTATATATATATACATTGCTCGCTTATGCTAATGAAATGCAGGGAATGAGCATCGCCGCCCCGAGTTGGGGGCGGGATCGTTATAATTTGGTCAGCATAGCTGACCGTTGCCTTGTTTTGCCACCGTGCGGTGGTTTGTTGCTTGCAGGTGCAGCTGGACCAAGCGGTCAATAGCGGGCTAAAGCCCTTTTTGCGAAGCCGGCCCTCGAAGGCCCAAATGGAAATGTTTACTGTTTTATTCAGGTATGACCGGCCTGCGTGCCGTGGTTTTGTAAAACATGTAATATTCAAGTGAAACATTTTGTAAGGCCTTAAGGCTTGTTTTGGGTATTTTTGTATAACATTCCTATTTTATATTAGTGGATATTCGTGCTTTGATGCTGGGTTCTTTGTTTACAACTTTTATAAACTGCTTCCGCTAGAATGCTCTGTGTAGGACGTTGAGATTGGTTGGATGGTTTCCATAAGTAACCACCCGGTCTGTCTGTGGTATATGTCGTCGAGCCCCGGCCGGACCTACTGCTATATGCTATGCGACGGATAGGGGGTGTTACACATACCTCAGGCCAAAGACCCTACACTCAGGCTGGGAGGACAATCCTACCTCAGATCCACTAAGGATCCTACCTCAGAGAGTTACACTTTCCTACAGATCAGACAAATTTGCCCTACCTCAGGCCAGTGGCCCTACAGGTCAGATCCAGTTGGATCCTACAACTCAGAGACTTTACTCTCCTACAACTCAGGAAATATTGCCCTACCTCAGGCCAGTGGCCCTACAGCTCAGATCCAGTTGGATCCTACAAAAAAGTGAAGATTTGAATGTTTTGACACATGGAAATTTCTCTGTGTCAAAATCTAGGGTTGAGTTATCTCAGCACTATCTTGCTTCACAACAGCCGAAAGAAGTTCTCCCTCTACTGGAAGAAACTCAGAATGAATATTCCGATCTTGTTGAAGAAGAAGATGAACTTGTGTTCTTCAATCAGCTAACTGAGCCCACTAGAGAATTATGGCTCTACTTTCTTTCTCCATCAGAGATCTTTCTGATTATGCTATAACAGATGAATAAGCAACATCTCACTGAACTTTTTGTTCCTGCAAGAAGACTTCAAGCTCTTTCTCTGTGATAATGGCGAGAGAGATGATATCCGCCGCAACCTTTTGAAATTGATAAAGACCTAAAATTATTATCATCTTGGCCACTCTCTTCCTTTTGTAGTTCGCCGATCAACGACTCTTAAGATATCAGTGGGGCCCACTTGCATCATCCAGCTGTACCTTGCTTTAATGGAAGAAGACGTACAGTAGCTTCGCGGTAGATTTTATCGTGTTCTGTAGCTTCTCCGTACTTGAAATGAAATTAGTTGAATTTGTCGATTTTGCAAATATTGCTGACGTCGGCACCTGTGGACTTAACCAAAATAGAGCATTAGTCGAATAGCCGTTGAGTGAATGAGCTTCACTCAACGCCAAAGTACTTAGACAGAATTCTGTCTATCTAGGCATTGATAGCGTTAAGTGAGTAAGCCTCACTCAACGCTTTATGCCTTAGCCATTTCTGCAGCCCTTTCTGCATGCCTGGAATTAAGAGCGTTAAGTGAGCACACCACACTCAACGCTTTGTGCCTTAGCCATGCTTTCTATAAATTAGGCGTTGAGAGTGTTGAGTGAACATGCCTCACTCAATGCTTTCTACTACCTTAACCAATTTTTTGCTTCTTCAACACCTTAAGCATTGAGAGCATTGAGTGAGCACGCCTCACTCAACGCTTTTTACCTTAGCCAAATTTTTTGAATCATGGCGTTGAGAGCGTTGAGTGAACATGCCTCACTCAATGCTTTTTACCTTAGCCAGATTTTTTACGCCTTGGCGTTGAGTATGTAAGATCCACATACGCGAAACTACTTAACAGATTTTCTTCTGTTATCTGGCGTTGAGTGAGTGAGATATACTCAACGCATTTGGACTTAACCAAATTTTCGTGTCTAAAAACAACACTGATTTTGAGAATTAGTCAACACATTATCACATGGCATTGAGTGAGCTTGCCTCACTCAACATATGTGGATTTAGTAAATATTCACAGTTGTTCCTATGACGTTGACTGACTGAGCTATACTCAACGATTATGGAGCTATGACGTTGAGTGAATGATCATCACTTAATGCCTATGGACTTAGCCACTTTTTTGCCCATTTCCTCTTAGGCTTTACTGCATTAGCCTGCCTCATAGCTTTTTGCTGCATGTCGTTGATTGAGTTGACTTCACTCAACTCCTATGGACTAAGCCACTTTCTCAGCTTGCCACTACTTTAGCTTTGACTGTATAGCCTACACTCAGAGCTATAAGTCATATGAAATTAAGTGAGTGACCTTCACTCAATGCCTGTGGACTTAGACAGATTTCTGTCTATCCACATCTTAGGTAAGAGTTTACCTGACCTAGCCACTTAGGCTACCTATCCCATCATTATTGCTAGGACAACCTTGCATGCATGAAATCAAGAACACATCAAATACAATATTATGTATATCATTGACAAGATTGACTTCACTCAAATCTAGGATATTGTGAGCAATGGACCCAACAATTTATTAGAGCAATCACATCAATATATGTTCCATCAAAGCATCAACACAATCCTCAAACCATTTAAATTTGTGTTCTTATCTAGATTTAGGAATCTTTATATAATCCTTCACTAGTCCTAAGATAACTCTCAGTACAATAGTGAAGTGTCTGCTAATAGAATCAATTGAATGCAAATACATACCACCAACATCATGAAACTTCTTATCATGTGCCAATATGTATACAAAAAAGACAATAAATTCTTCAGTAGACACAAATTGAGTATCACAAACTAAACCTTTTGAACACAAAATATGATAGAGCTCGTTGACAGGTTCTTTAGCCCTTACACAATTGATTGAAGTAGTTTGCTTCTATTCCATCATACAAACATTTTAATAAGACAATTTGTAGAGAATCATTGTTTATAACATCAATCAAGTATCTAGGATTATAATCCATAACTACAACAACACCAAGAGTCGCTGCGACTACTAACTTTATAATTATATCTCTTCTATGCTTATTTTGCAACTCTACATTATCCATCATAACAAGCCTACAAATAAAATATTACATATTATCAATAAGTATAACAATGAGAAGATAAAAGATACTATAATGATATTAAATCGGATAAAATATAATACTATTATATAAGGCGATTTGTAAACATCATTAGAATTTAGAAGAAAAAATTACATTCCAAGGAACACTTGTAAGGACATGCATTTCACTAAACCAATACTTTTGAAAGTATATTCTAAGTTTTGTTATAGATCGAGTTAATCTCTCATATCTTTTTCTCGCATGTTTTTTCATAGTGGCACACATGCATACATAAAAGCAAGTCACAATGAAAATAAAAAGAAATTTGTTATTTTTGTGAAAACTTGGATTACAAGAAAAAGAAGCTTATTATTGCATATATTCACCTAAAACATCTACAACGAAGGCAAAACACTCAATGCCTTTGAATGCACAACCTAAATTTAGGTGTAGATTGGCACACAAAGATTACTTTTGAATGAGTTGATTAAACCCAAGTGCATGAAATCCTCCTTATTAACCCAAATCCTTCGACATGAGACAATGTCAGACATTGTTGGGGACAAAGCAGCCGAGCAGTTACTCAAGGTACTCACTGGTACTCTCCAAGCAGTGGTGCACACACTGTAGTGTTTGGCAGATGGTTGGGTGATCACCCAGAAAACCTTTTAGCAGTACGATGAGAAAGTCACATCAGGCATGATGAGCAAATTCCATATAGTGATTTAGGCCCTACTCTAGTTTTCTTTGCCATTGATATCTCTCTTCTTCATGTAGGTTTCATTATAAAAACTGTTATTTTCAATTTGCATGGCATGTGAGGACATTTGGGCAAAATAGGGTAGTATTTGAGTCATTTCATGCATGAAGGTGACCTCCTATCCTTCTTATTTCTTTTGTGTGATTTTATATCTTGTTTGTGACTACGTGGATATATATTTCTAGTGGTGCTGGATGTTTTACCTAAAGGTACCAGTGTTGTGATATATTTCCCATACATCTGAGCTATGCTTCATTGAGGAGGCCAGTAATTGTGCATTTTTCTTCTCGCACGATCACTGCCCCCCTCTGCGCACGAGCACTGGTCATGTGCGGTCTTTATAATTAGCAAGGCATTCACAGACTCGCTATCCGAAGTTAACATCTCCACTACAGAAGAGTCTCAAGAACCGTTTGTATCTCTTTTCTTTTCTACCGCACACTAGGTTTAGTTATTGTGATTTTCCTTCTATATCTTTGATGGTGTTGCATTAAATGTGTGTAGACTTATATTTTCTTGTTATTGAAGCATGTCTTGCACTGTTATTTCCTTTGGAGTAGCTTGGGAGGTCTAACACCTTATATGTGTGATTTCAATCCATATTTCATTCTTGTTGTGTTGTTGTTAACTTGTGTGGCTCAGTCATCTTAATTAACACGAGCATTGTGCAAGGCGGAGGTCGGCGAACTGCAGAAGAGTGAAGCGGAGGTCGGTAACGCACAAAGGTGCAAAATGGTGCATGAGACCCGCATAGTTAGTTTTATTTTCTTTGATTTTAGAGTCATCATTCTTAAGTATCTGTTAAAAAAAATCCACATTTCTGTGCTCTGCATGAGATCATTACTTGGGGATCACTCCTCGTTTTATTATTACTTGATAACATTTTTGGGTGCACTTGCCCTTACGCAGATTGCCCCGCGCGTCAAGTTGTTAGTGCCATTATCGGGGATCTAGCTTGCAATATTCTTCCCGGATCTGACTTTTCAAAAATTATTTCATGATCTAAAAAATTATTTTTGGGATGAGCCCCTTCCTTTTCATATATGTGTCCATTATGATGAGATTTCTTATATTCTTTTACATTATCATGATGGACCTAGTCAGACCGCTCGAAAGGTTTTGCAGTTTGGTTTTTTTGGCCCACCTTATTTATGGATGCTCATTCTTTTGTCTCCAAATGCGATCGATGTCAGCGATCTGAAAACATTTCAAGGAGGGATGAGATGCCTCTCAACAACATACTTGTCTATGAGCTTTTCGATGTTTGGGGCATAGACTTCATGGGTCCTTTCCCTATGTCTAGTGGGAAGCAATATATCTTTGTGGCAGTTGATTATGTATCCAGGTGGGTTGAACCGAAAACATTCCCAACCAATGATGCCAAAGTGGCGCTTCAAATCCTTCATAATAGCATTTTTTTTCAATTTTGATACGATAAGAACAATTATTGATGGCGGGGGAGCCATTTTGTAACTGTCACTTTGAGGCACTCTGACAAAATTTGGGTTATTTTATAAGATTGCACTCGCTTATCATCCTCAAACCAACAAACATGTTGAAGTGTCCAATCAGAAGTTCAAACTCATCATTGAGAAATACGTACAAACCAACAGGAAGGATTGGGCCAGCAACCTGTATGACGCACTTTGGTTTGACCGTATAGCCTTTAAAACTCCTATCCACTTGTGCCCTTTAAAGCCGGTTTATGGTAAAGCATGTCATTTTCCCGTCAAATTAGAGTATCGTACCTTTTGGCCGATCAAATACCTCGACCTAGAAATGATAGAGGCAGGTAAGTTTCAAGCTCTGCAGATTTTAGCTCTTGATGAGTTCTATTTTGAAGCCTATGATAATGGTAAACTGTATAAAGAAAGAACAAAGAAATGGCATGACCAGTGGATCTGACACAAGTAGTTTAAGGTCGTGTACAACTCTTGTATCTGCTTCTTACAATTCTTCTTGAAGAGATTAACAGATGTTTGCAAGTTCCCTTCAGGTACTTGCAAGTTATTTTTCATTCATATCTGCTTCTTACTCTTCTTTTCATAGAGAATATCAGATGTTTGCAAGTTCCCCTCAGGTACTTGCAAATTATTTTGCTTTCATATCTGATTTTTACTCTTCTTCTTGCAGAGAATAACAGATGTTTGCAAGTTCCCCTCAAGTACTTGCAGATTATTTTTCTTTCATATCTGATTCCTACTCTTCTTTTCGCAGAGATTAATAGATGTTTGCAAGTTCCCTTCAGGTACTTGCACGTTGCTTTTCTTTCATATCTGCTTCTCACACTTCTTTTTGCAGAGATTAGCAGATGCTTGAAAGTTCCCCTCAGGTACTTGCAAATCATTTTTCATTCATATTTGCTTCTTACTCTTATTCTTATAGAGATTAGCAGATGTTTGCAAGTTCCCCTCAAGTACTTGCAAGTTATTTTTTTCATATCTGCTTTTTACTCTTCTTTTCGCAGAGATTAGTAAATATTTGCAAGTTTCCCTCAAGTACTTGCAAATCATTTTTCTTTCATATGTGCTTCTTACACTTTTTCTTGCAGAATGTAGCAGATGTTTGCAAGTTCCCCTCATGTACTTACAAGTTATTTTTCTTTCATATTTGCTTCTTACTCTTCTTTTTTGCAGGGATTAGCAGAAGTTTCCAAGTTCCCTCAGGTACTTGCAAATTATTTTTCTTTCATATCTGCTTATTACTTTTCTTCTTGCAGAGATTAATAGATGTCTGCAAGTTTCCCTCAGGTACTTGCAAATCATTTTATTTCATATCAGCTTATTACTCTTCTTTTCACAGATATTAGCAAGATGTTTTCAAGTTTCTCTCAGGTACTTACAAATTATTTTTCATTCATATCTACTTCTTACTCTTCTTATTGCAGAGATTAGCAGATGTTTGTAAGTTCACCTCAGGTACTTGCAAGTTATTTTTCTATCATATCTGCTTCTTACTCTTCTTTTCGTAGAGATTAACATATGTTTGCAAGTTCCCCTCAAGTACTTGCAAATCATTTTTTTCATATCTGCTTCTTACTCTTCTTCTTGTAGAGATTAGCAGATGTTTGCTAGTTCTCCTCAGGTACTTGGAAATCATTTTTCTTTCAATCTACTCTTACTCTTTTTTTCGCAGAGATTAATAGATGTTTCCAAGTTCCCTTAAGGTACTTGCAAGTTACTTTTCTTTCATATCTGCTTCTCATTCATCTTTTTAATATCTGCTCCATTCTAACCGCTCTGATCGTGAGGTCATACAGTTAGCTAGTTGTAGTGATTGTGAAGTCATCCCTCGAGCAAACTCGCATTTACCTCCATCCTAACCGTACTGACCATAAGGTCACGTGGTAAGCTGCTTATGGTGATCGTTATGGATAAAATTTAGGAATAAATATATCTCAAAATACTATAAACTATAGGCAAGAGCACCTATCATTCATAGTATAGGATATTTAAGAATATCAAGTGTCATATTTTCTGTGTCTGTTGAGTACTTTTACTCACATGAATTTATATTATTTTATCGAATATTAAAAATAGTGAATAAAAAAGAGAAATTTCTTAAAGAAAAATGCTAGCGCTTGATCTAGAATCCTTTTGGATTTACATAGAATTTCATGGTATGATAAAAGATACAAGTTCCTAATTACTTACTTTGACCGTGGAGGTTCCCAAAATACAAAAGCGTCTCTTTCGAGCTCATGCTTTTGACTAACCTTAGGTTGATCGATTAAGACTCCTCGGCCAGTCGAAACCCCTAAGCTTTCTTTAGGCGATGAACCACACTATTGGATTTAACTCCAATCCAAAAGATTTATGTTGTCATCTCTCGAGGAGTGCATGCAACTCCTTTCATCTTTGAGCAATCTACACGTATCCGCAATCTTTCAGTCATTTAAGATACGGATCTAGGATCGAAGAACATATCCGTGAAATATGAATTCGACACAAAATAACTCAAGGATAAATCGATAGCGAGAAAAATAGAGAACTTGACCATTTAAATAAAAATATAGAAAGCTTTATATCATCCAACGTTCATCATGATCAAGTACTAAATAAAGGTTAGATATGTAAGACCCCATTTTTTCTTTTTCAAACCCCGGGGGTCTTATGCCCAGAACCGCCGTTTTGTGGTGTCACCGACACTCGGGAAGGCCGCCACTACAAAACGACAATTCTGCCGGCCTTTTCGATCATTAAAGAGAGAGCAGTAATCATAAATTAAAATATAATTGAGTCCACAAAGAACATATATAATGAGAAACCACAACAAGTCCATAAATATGGAGAAGATAGAGTACTGCAATAGAACAGTACAAATGAAATATAGACGGGCTTAAGCCCGGTACATCAGATCCTCACTACAATCTCTCGCGAAAGCTATAAGTAACTAATCACTCACGGAACCAGTAACTCGTGCTCCTGTGCTAGAATGGCCCACCTCCATGAGCACCATACTCCACTGGTGCTGTGTCCCCTGCTGCTGCTCCCTGTCTCCCATCCGGAGCCCCTGTAATGTTGTGGTCCGAAAACCATTAGTCATAAAGACTAAGTCCTATCATCCCCTCCCCTCCCCCACGATTTCTAAGCACCGAGCGGGGAGGAGGAAAGGGAAGCTATAATGGTGGAGAGTAAGCAAAGCAGGTGATGGTGGAACTATTCTAGCAGTTAATTTATAATGTATAAACAACTAAGGAAGAAAGGTACAAACTGGCAGTTCTACAATAGTAAGCAGTAAAGTAAACAAGTAGAGTAAAGCAACACAGGTAGGAAAACATTTTAAGGAGTAAGTAACCTTAACTTATATGAATTCCCATACAAACATATAAGTTAAGGGGGCTTCTGCAAGGCTCCCATCGTATAAAAGTCCCATACCAATTTATACGTTGGGGTGTCGGTTGTATGCAAGTATGAGTGTAGTGATATGCTATGTCATGATTCATGCAAGTGCAACTCACGTACACGACTCTATGCGCACAGAACTTTAGTTCCCCCTATTTGGGCAGCTAGCTTCACTCCCAGGAACCTCCGTAGTGGCAAACGGAGACAGTGGGTCGGGCCCCCACTCCTAGACGGGTATCCACACTACCAGGCCTAGCCCTTACGTACGCCTCTAGAAGGACACAACCTAGAGTCTCCACGTACTATGCTGGTCATATCCACCAAACTTTCTTTGGCCAAGTGTCCCACACTACCGAGTCAACTTATTGACATCGGTGTGAACAACTGTCCAATACCGAAGACCCACCACCTTAATTATATCCAAATCGTTCCGAGCCACCGGCTCCCCAGACTATCCCGTCTGTTACATCTACCTTCCGAACCTACCATCCAGATGGCTAATCAAACCAACCTAACCAACCTCCCGAGATACCGAGGTATGTGAATGTGAAACCCTAGTTATACTCGTTGCTCTTGAAGTTTATTATTCATACTGCTTAGGTTAGCCCAGGACTGCCCAAGGTATTCCTCGTGAAGGGCTCTTGAGGGCACTAGGAACTATGATGGTTGCTGAAGCCCATCGTTCTCTTTCATAAGACACTTACTATTATTGGTTGTTACCCAGCTCCCAATCCCTTTAATGTTGCACTGGATCTAACCCTAGTGTATTTTGACTCTTTCTCTCTCCACGGGGAAGGCGATGTTTCGTCGACCACGAGCACCTCTTAACACTAGTCAAACCTCCCACTCCTCATCACGACTCCCGATGATAATCTCATTTCACTTCCCAGATCAATACACTAATATCCCAACTCCCTATGTTCATTTTGCACCATATTATGATTTCTGCAGTTTTTACTAATCGCAGACCATCCTAAGCTATATGATGCATACAATGGGAGGTCCTCCAAATTATCATCCAAAATCCCTATAATATTTATTGGAGGTCTATCATGGTATGATTAGCCTAAATCCAGAAGTTTATAATTTTCATAATTTACTTGATAATTTATTTAATTTTCAAAGAGATCCAAATGCCTTAGTTTGAACATGAAGTACTATTTTCAGGCATGCAAAATATTCCACAAAATTATGATAAATACAAGACAACTATTTATCAGTAAATTTAAGGTCTCCAAAATTTCAGTAAGACTTAGGCTCTATTTGTTTGGGCGTTTCGATGCTCCGTTTTGGGCAAACGCCGCCGGAAGGCGGATAAACAAATGAACCTTCGACGGCGTTTGCTCCGTTTCCACCCGTCCTCCTTGAGAAACGCCCCAAAAAGCTCCATTTGGAGTAGCCACCTCCTCCCTCCGTTTCGAACACTCTGTTTCCACCCGCCGGATCGACCCGCCACCGCCGAAATAAATGAAGCCTTAAACCTTAAACATAATTTTTGCACATACTCTACATTAACCAAATTAAAGAGACAAGTACTGCCAATATACTTCTAAAAATTCTGAGAAAATTCAAGGACGAATATAAAGATATATAGACACTCCACATCAAGTTTCACAATTTATCAGTGAATAATGAACTCTAAACTTGATTTTCTCATAATAATCCAAGTTAACAGGTTAATGAACTAAGTACAACAATTATTCATCTAAAAATTGATAAAATTCCCATATGAGCATATTGACCTATGACAACTACTGGTCATGTTTCATAATTTTCCAATAAAAGGGAGCTCTAAATCTATTATTGATCATATTCTCATATTTATACACTTGTGAAGTAAGTACTGAGAATTTACATCTGAAAATTACAACAAAATTCATGTATGATCATAATAGTCTAAAACTCACTCTGCCCCAATTTCATAATCATCTAATGGATATTAAGTTCATAATAAAAAACATAATTAATTAGGGCTAGTATTTGTATTACAAAGGTGATACTAAAATTATTAATCTGAAATTTCCAATAAAATTATCCAAGGCTTATAATGACATTATGACTACACCACAAAAGTTTCACAAGTTTTCACAGAGTTCTATTTACCTATCCTTCAAATTTAAAATTGTGACCTAAACTAGGGTTAGGGTTTTGAGGGGGTTTATCCATCTCTAAATCTACTAAGATTTTACCAGAGGACTTCAGCTACCCTAGAGTCCTCTCTACTAAATTTCAAATCCATACAAGGGTATTTGACCACATGCCCTTCACAAACCCCAAAGTCCAAACTTATGGTTTGAACTTGGTTCCTAGGGCAATCCTACAACAAACCACCCCATAACCCATATGAGGGTGTAAAAAGTCATGAAAAACCAGTGGCCTAAATTTCAGCCTCTATTGAGGTGGTTTGGCCACCCAATCCCATAAGGTACACTTTTGACCTAAATACCCTTTTTAGGGCAAAACTAGGGTCTACTCATTTCCCAACCAAATCAACTCAAAATGAGGTGAAAATTTATACAGAATCTCATGATGACCCTAAGGGCTACCCACCCAACTTTGGGAGGGTTTGGAGGTAATTAGGTCTCCTAATTAATTTACCCTAGGATTATTAAATAATTTCAAAAACTATAGAAACATTATCTCCAAAAATTCCCATTTTTGGGCAGGACCTAGGTTAGAGTGACTCCTTGTCCAAATTTTAGGTCATTTGGACAAGGGATGAAATGGGGGCACTCATTTTAGTTTATGTCTAACCCTAGGTATAGAACCCACCAAAATGAGTTCCTTGGTCAAACTAGGCACCCAAATTGGTTCAAGCCAATTTTACAATAAACTACACTCCTTGGGCTACAACTTTGATATTCATCACTTTTCCTGTAGGTGTCCATAGCTATTTTAATAAATTGAAACATTAAAAATAATTTCTGTGACAAAAATGAAATAATATGAAATTATACCCTATAGTTTAAATCAATCTCCAGCACGAATCTTAAAGCAGATCCAAGGGTGGCTGGGTCGTCTTTTAGCTCCAGCCGATGGCCAGGATCATCCCGTCCTGGAGCCACTTCCTGGCCAAATTCCCGGCCATTCAGCCACCTCCCTGGCCGGCCACCGCCACCACCACCTCCGTTGAGGTGGTGGTTATCGCCAGGCGGCGGCACAGGCGCCGGAGGGTCGGATTCCGGCTTTCCTGATGAGTTCTATTTTTCAGAAAAACCAGGAGAAAGCTTCTCCCGATCGGGCTCAATTGAGCCCGAATCTTGGCCCTGACAGTTCCTATTATCTACCCACAGTGAGAGAGGAAGGGGAGGACCTTGCTTGCGGCCTGGAGACGCATCGATCGCTGGGATGCCATTGGTGGTGGAGGAGTCGCCGGAGTTTTGCAACTACATAGTGAAGTTGCACGGGATCATCGGGGCAAGGGTGGAAATGAAAGCTTGGAGTCATGTGATGCTTTTACAATGATAAAATGTGGGGGAGGGGAGGGGTCTAGATGGTGGTGGCCATTAATGGCCCCTTAATACAAATTTCGGCCATGGTATGGTGGGGGTGGGGGTGGGGGGGGGGGGGGGGGGGGGGTGGGGGGGGTGGGGTGAATCTGGGCATAATCAGGCCGAAAATGGCTAGGAACACCTCCTCTCCCTTAGAGAAACTGATTCCAGCCCTTAACGGGGAGAGTTAAGTGGTTCAAGCTTGAAAGCCATTAATGACCTTGAAGCTTGAATTTGGCCATGGCTTGGGGGCTCCTCCATTGGTGGCTGGCTAGTTGGCTTCATTGGAAATTTATTCCACAGGCCATAATGAAATGAATGGAGATCTTGGGGAAGGGGAAGAGTGTGCCCCAAGTTCTTTCCCCATTACTCCCCTCTCTTTCTCTCTCCTCCATTAAAGGGAATTTGGAGTTTTCTCTCTCCTAGTCATCAAGGTTGACCTTTCTGACCACTGCATACTATTGACAACCATCTTACTCATATGTTTCATGGAAATATGGTTAGCCCAAGTGGAAAAAGGGCTTGAGCTTAGGTTAGCCCGTTTGAGATAGGTTTGACCTAACCTAGACTAGGGTTGACCTAGGTCAATTTGACCTTTTGAGTTGCCATCAATGGGTCATTAGTGACCCATTGGACTCCCCTAAGGTCTAGGTAAGGTTGGGTAGGGTTGACTTGGCACCTTGGAGGTCACTTGACCCTTAGTAAGTACACTTTGACCACTTTGAGGTTAGAGTTGACTTGTGTCAACTTAGACTCTTGGGTTGACCCCAATGGCTCCTTGGTGACCCATTGACCTAACTTTAGGGTTAGGAAGGCATGTGTGGGGTCCACTTGGCTAAGTAAGGGTCAACTGACACTAAGTAGGCAAGTTTGACCCATTTAGGGTTAGGGTGGGCTTAGGCCAACTTGGCCACTTTGACCTCCACCAATAGGTCCTTAGTGACCATATAGACCACCCAATGGGTTAGGGGTGTAGTGGTGGGATCATGAAGTCAAGTTGAAGCCCTATGGTCATCCTAAACCAGTGTTTAGAATTCTACTATTTGCAGACCATGGTGGCCTTCAGCTTCCTACCTAAGTTCACCTAGTCCACCTGGACTTCCTAGGGTTTTGTCATGACCTAGTTATGACAAAACCACTCTTAGGGGTCTAGATGGAAATGAGAGGTTTCAAGATATTCCTCATAATGAAAGAACTACAAAAGAAAGAAAAGAGAAACATGATTGGGAAGGGAAGACTTGAATTGAAAATAACTAAAACAAAAGCTAAGCTAGGAAATGAAAGTTACATAAAACCAGTAGAATAAACCTAAACTAAACTATAAAAGCTACTCCAAATCTTCCTCTTCAGCTCCAGGACCTTTCCAAAATTTATAATATTTTTTCTGAAGGGTCACACCCCTTGGTTATGTCCGTGACTAGGGGGCATGTCAGGTACGGTACCATCGTCTTGAAAGCCAGAGAATGTTGCAAGAAAACCACCAAAATTTGCCGTTTTGCGAGTCAAGCCCCAAGGTCATGCCCATGACAAAGGGCCTGTAAGGTACGGAACTGTCGCCATAAAAGCTCGGAAAAAACCGCCAAAATTTGTAAATTTTCAGGTCACGCCCCCACAATCACGCCCGTGACTTAGGGAGCGTACTGACTAGGTTAGCAAACGGCTGGAAATGGCGCAATCTGACATCAATTCTATAGCTCTAGGCAGGTTACGCGCTAGGTCACTCCCATGACTTTGTGGCGTGTACTTAAAAAAAGTTCTAAAATTACCTCGGGAAGCTTTTTGGAGAAATTTGTATTTTTGCTCGAGACACGCCAGTGTTCACGCCCTTGTCACGCCCATGACTTGGGGGTGTGTACTTGTTAAACTCTCTGATTTGTAGAGGACGTCATGCTCTTTTTCATTGACTGGTTGCACGTCCCGTAACTCTTCCTGATTTGAAAGTTATGATCATTTGAAGTTTAGCTACCCGCTGCAAAAAGGGGTTTTCTACTAAATGACTATAGATCATGGGCATAAACTTAAAATTGATATTTGAAGCCCAATTATGCCTGAAATTAGAAAAGAAAGGAATTAAAATAAATATTAACATAAAACTAAATAAAAAACAATTATTTATATCCTAAAAACTATATAAAAATAACTATAAATATTGACTTATCAAATACCCCTATGCTTACGCTTTTACTATTCCAGAGCAAAACAATGAGAAGTATTTATAAGAAATTAATATAATTTTTAATTAAACTAAAATTTTATTGAATCAAAACATAAACTAAAAGTAAAGTTTAGGGTTTCTAAAATTAAGTCCTAAAATATGAAATTTAAATGAGAAGAGTAAAATATTTAGCTAAAATTTCTCAAACAAATTAAGTAGCCTTCAAAATTGAGTAGTTTAGCAAACAAAATTAGATTAAAATTATTAACACCTTTAACCAAAAAGAGACTTGAAGGAAAAAAATTAAACAAATACTTATACTCTCAGTATTTTAATATAAGTCAAACAATTTTATTGGCTATTGAGTTTAGGGAAAAGGAATATGAATAGGTTTTTGATTTGAGGTGATGAATTTTATCCTCTCACCCCATGCATTTTTTCTTTTTTGTTTTGCTATATGCATATGTTTACAAAGAAAATGATGAATTTTATCCTCTCATTTTCCATGACATATGAACAAATATATATTTTTTCTTTCTTCAACGACAAAAACAAATCGGAGTAATGAATTTTATCCTCTTACTTCATCTTTTATTTTGGAGGTTGCATGTGTACCAAAGAATGTTTAATTCCCATGACATATGATCTAACAATAAAAAGAAAAATGCATATGTGTACCAAAGAATAATGGATTTTATTCTCTTATCCCCCATGACATATGATCTAACAAGAAAATTATAAATAAAGGAAAGGCTTACAAAATTTAGATTAAATTTAAAATTTAGAGAGCAACTATAGTAAATTAAGTTTTCCTAAGAATCTTAAAGCATAAAGTGAATATAATTAAAATCTAAAAATTATTAATCTAAGTACCACAAAATTGAAACTATTTAAAATAAATGAGAAAAACGTGTTAAATAAAGAGCTCTAAACAAATTAAAATCATAAAATATTTCTTAAGATTAAATCACCTAAAAATTTAAATTAGCAAACTATGATAAAATAAAAGAGTAGCAAAAAAATTATAAAAATTCATATAAATAAACTCAAAATAAATTCCAAAAAAACAAAAAACTAAGCAATGAGTTTATTATATTTTTGGGTTTTTTTTTAATTTTTGTTTTTTTTGTTATTACTTGGACTTCCAAAGGACTACCCAGTGATGGGTTCGCAAAGTAATAGGTGGTTTTGTGGGATGAAAGCCCAACACGACCATTTCCAAGAAATTAAAATTTTATTTTTTTTGCTTTTTAATTTAACTAAATAAAAAAATATTATTTAATAAAAATAGCAATAATAGATCCCATCCACATACTTAAAAATAAACATTGTCCCCAATGTTTATAAGCCAAGTAAAAGGGAGAAAACAAAAGCAAATTAAAAAGAAATGCAAAGATTAAAAAGATAAGCAAGGGGTGTCTCCCAAGAGCGCGTTTCTTTTTCCCGTCTTTAAGCTAGACGGTTAATGTTTGCAGAAAGAAAAATAAAAATTGAAATGAACTTTCCCTTAATTCGCATTTCGGCCAATGTGCCGAAGTTGGTCGCCTGGGTACTCCCTCGCTTAATTCTTGATTTTTCTCCTTGCCTTTGACTTGAAAATGTAAATTCAAATCACCTATATATACCGGAGGTGATTTGAATTTTTATAGATGAGCATCAAATGGATCATTGATGATGTTGGATTGCAACGGTTCATTTTCAGCATGAGAATCATTAGAATAAGAAAATTCAAAAATAAACGTGTCAGAAACAATTTCGCACGGAGGAGAGTCATGTGAAAGAAAATGATCAAGCTCTGGTTGTGTATTTTCTAAAATTAAGTTTTCTTACGAAAATTTGTTTAAAATAAAATCATCGGACGCATCAGGTTCATAAATTTTCATTCCTAAATATTTATATGTTGCGCTTGGAAATTCATAAATAGGAGAAAAATTGGGAGTAGTAGGAGGAAAAACGTGTTCTCCTTCTACTCCCCCATCGCGTTCATACACTTAACAAATTCTTGAAATAAAAGTTTTTCTTATTCTTCGATATAAGAAACTAAAGGAGAACATGAAGATTCATGGTCCTCTTTAGCGACATTATCTGAAGAAGGAGAAAAATTACAAGTAAAAGCATCAATAACATTGTTCAAAATTTGGGGAGGAGAATGAAAGTGAAGTGGTGAAATTTCCCCAGAATTGGACGGAGAATATTGCAGTGCAAAAGAAGAACAAAAATTCGGATCTAAAAAAAATATCCTCATTACCCGATAATCTTTCCGGGTGATCATGCCGAAAATCAACATCCGAGGTAGAAGGAAAATTACTAAAATCAGAAAAATTTCATTGAAGCTTGAAAAAGTATTTTCATGAAAATTATTTCCATCAAAACCTGAAAAATTATTTTCATTACAATTGGAAAAATTATTTGGAAAGTTATTTTCATGAAAATTATATAAAGGATTTGCATTAAAGTAAGAGTAATTATTTACATAATTATTATCAACATCATATGAATAATTTTGATGATAAAAGTTATAAAAACATTCCTCACTCCGATGAGGGGCACCAAAAAAATTACATAAAATTTAGCGCCATCTTGCGGCTTGCAAATGTGTAAGCTCGACAATCATAGTGGCCAATTGAGATAACATTTAATTTGTAAAAAGAAAATAAAACATCCGGTACTTAATAGAATGAAATTCAAAAAAGAAAATGAAAAAGTGAATAAAGGTAGTAGAGAAAGAGATAAAATTAATACAATTCGCGCTTTCAAAATATCAACAAAAATACTCCCCAATAACGACGCCAAAAACTTGATGGATAAAATTTAGGATTAAATATATCTCAAAATACTACAAACTATAGACAAGAGAATCTATCGTTCATAGTATAGGATATTTAAAAATATCAAGTGTCATATTCTTTCGGGTCTGTTGTGTACTTCAACTCACACAAATTTATATTATTTTATCGAATATTTAAAATAGTGAATAAAAAGAGAAATTTCTAAAAGGAAAATGCTAGCGCTTGATCTATAATCCATTTGGATTTACATAAACTTTCATGGTATGATAAAAGATACAAGTTCCTAATTACTTACTTCGACGGTGGAGGTCTCCAAAATACAAAAGTGTCTCTTTCGAGCTAATGCTTTTGACTATCCTTTGGTTGATCGATTAAGACCCCTCGGCCAGTCGAAACCCATAATCTTGCTTTAGGAGATTAACCCCACTAATGGATTTGACTCCAATCCGGAAGATTTATGTCGTCCTCTCTCGAGAAGTGCATGCAACTCCTTTTATCTTTGAGCGATCTACTCGTATCCGCAACCTCTTGGTCATTTAAGATACAGATCTAGGATCAAAAACATATCCGTAAAATATGAATTCGACACAAAATAATTCAAAGATAAATCAATAACGAGCAAAATAGAGAACTTGATCATTTATATAAAAATATAGAAAGTTTTATATCATCCAACGTTCATACTAATCAAGTGCTAAATAAAGATTAGTTACTCCTCATAATGAAAGAATTACAAAAAAAAGAAAAGAGAAACATGATTGGAAAGGGAAGACTTGAATTGAAAATAACTAAAACATAAACTAAGCTAGGAAATGAAAGTTACATAAAATAAGTAGAATAAACCTAAACTAAACTACAAAAAGCTACTCCAAATCTTCCTCTTCAGCTCCAGGACCTTTCTGGAATTTTTTGTATTTTTTCTGGAGGGTCACGCCCCTTGGTCACGCCCATTACTAGGGGGCGTGTCAGGTACTATACCGTCATCTTGAAAGCCCGGGAACATTGGAGGAAAACCGCCAAACTTTGTCGTTTTGTAGGTCACGCCCCAAGGTCACGCATGTGAGTCTGGTACAGAACTGTCGCCATAAAAGCTCGGAAAAAACCGCCAAAATTTGTTAATTTTCAGGTCACGCCCCCACAGTCATGCCCGTGACTGGGGGGGGGGGGGGTGTACTAATCGGGTCAGCAAATTACTGGAAATGACGCAATCTGACATTAATTTGGAAATTTCGGTAGGTCACGCCCTAGGTCACGCCCATGACTTGGGGGCGTGTACTTAGAAAAAGTTCCAGAATTGCCCCAGGAAGTTTTTTGAAAAAATTTGAATTTTTGCCCGAGTCACGCCCGTGTTCATGCCCATTTTACGCCCGTGACTTGGGGGCGTGTTCTTGTGAAACTCTCTATATTTGTAGAGGACATCATACTCTTTTGGTTGACTGGTTGCACGTCTCGTAACTCTTCCTAGTTTGAAAGTTATGACCATTTGAAGTTCAGCTATCCGCGATAAAAAATGTTGATTTTCTACTAAATGCCTCTAGATCATGGGCATAGACTTAAAATTGATATTTGAAGCCCAATTATGCCTGAAATTAGAAAAGAAAGGAATTAAATAAAATATTAACATAAAACTATATAAAAAGCAATTATTTATATCCTAAAAACTATATAAAAATAACTATAAATATTGACTTATCAGAACGCGAGGTCTCCCCTTGGGAGAGCTCGCGGCCAGCTCTTTCCTAACCACATTGACTGTGAGGTCATATAGTTAGCTGCCTGTGGTGACTCTGAGGTTTCCCTTTGGGAAAGCATGTTGTCAGCTCTTTCCTAACCGCTCTGACAATGACGTCACATGGTTAGCTTCCCACGGTGACCGCGAGCTCTCCCAAAGCTCTTTCCTAACCACACTGATAGCGAGGTTACGCGGTTAGCTGCTTGTGGTGACCAAGTGGTCTCCCCTTGGGAGAGCTCGTGGTCAGCTCTTTCCTAACCACACTGACTGCGAGGTCATGGGGTTAGTTTTTTGGTGTGACTGTGAGGTCTCTCCTTTGAAGAGCTCACGGTCAACTCTTTTTGTGTTTGGTAGGCCCTAGTGACCTTGGTGGTTAGACTTTTCCTAGTCGTGAGGTCACCCTCCCCAGGCTACCCAAGTTTCCTGAGCCTGCCCATCTGGGTAGCCCTCGTTTCCTATAGTTCAGAGGGAGGGAGGGGGGGGGGGGGGGGCAATTTAGGCGCAGAAGTCGTCAGACAAACTTGCAGTTAGGTTTTTCTAGGCCGCGCGACCTCCTTTGAGAAACCTGGGAAAAATCTATTTTCTACTCGCGAGACCTCTTTAACAACATAAGCGACCTGCTTATTCTTGCCATGTGACCTCTCTTGAGCGGCTTGGGTGAACTCATTTGACTAGTCATTAGCTCAGGCGGCTAGGGTGCTTAGAATGACCTGGCGGTCCAATCCATCTAACCACAACCTTCAGCTGTGACTCAAAGTAACCGACTACTCAGCAGTCATCCCTCCTATAGTTCGAACGTTGTGTTATTATCGCACTTTTGGCATCAATAGTGATTGAGTTTGAAGCTAGTGTAAGAGCTATTTATAGCTTCGTTAGTGTGGTATTCTAGGTTCATGATGAGGGGGTGTCCTTTCACAACATCTAAAACTCGCCCCTAGTGATCTTTAAAGCATGTGCACTTAATAGCAATTAACTCTACCTATAGGATTTTGGCCTTGGATAGTTTGAGACTATATGCCCTAACATATTTTCACTAAATTTGCTAATCCAAATTTGTGCATACCACCCTTTTTATTTGATTCGCCCCTGCCAATTTATCACCAAAGCCAAAATTCCAACCCAATTGAACATTTAAATTACGAGCATAAATTTTAAATTTTCAAGATATTTGAAATTGGGAACAGTTTGATATTGTTGTGGAATGTTAAAATTTTTAATATACTTGGTTGTGTGCTTGTTGAAATAAAAATAAACAGAAAAAATAGTAAAGAAAAAAGAAAGGAAAAAAGGAAAAACATAAAGAAAAGAAATTAAAATTTTGAATATATTCGTTGTGGTTGTGGGTAAGTGGTGAGTGACCCCACGTGCAAAAGTCCAAATCTAGGGGCATCACTCATCCATTTTTTGCTTTTTGTAGTCATTCCGCTTTAATCTCAATTTTTTTGTTTAAGTGTGTTTAGCCCCCACTGTTGAAACCGGAAACCGGCCTCTTGTGGAGTTCGACCCTTGGGGAAGGGGTGGTCTCGCGCCTACTTCGCACCTGCAAGAAAAACAACGAGAGAGACAAGGAAAGACAGACCCAAGGGCTCGGCAGGGAGGTCCCACCACAAACCCGGAAGATCTCTGAGCGCTTCCCCTCCTTAGCCAAGAGCCGAGCTAAGGTACTCTCAGAGAACACTTGAAAATGAGAGCAAGGAGGCACTGAAAGCGTCCCCTCTGAGGTACCCCTTGGGTCTTATTTATAGATTTTCAGAATCTGAACTGCCAATAACCGAAAGGACTGACCTGGAAGTACCAAAAGACCCCTGGATGGGTCTGCCAACAACCAAACTCCGCTGTTCCGAACAGCTATGCGCAGTCCAACCTGGTCTGCCAACAGCGAGGCTCCGCTGTTCTGAGTAGCTATTCGCACCCCCGGGCGGTCAGCTCGCCTTCAGTTCTCCCGCAGGAGGCGGGCGCGACCCGGCTCTGGGGCTTGCCTACCCTCACTGGGCGAGTGCGAGCCGATATGGGCGAGCCGCCTGCCTTTTGCCGGGCGGATCGGCGGTCAGGTCGCGCTCGGGGTCCGGCTCGCTTGTGGCGGGTCGCCAGTCGCGGGTCCGGCTCGCTTGCGGCGGGTCGCCAATCGCGGGTCCGGCTCGCTTGCGGCGGGTCGCCAATCGCGGGTCCGGCTCGCTTGCTGCGGGTTGCCAGCTCGCTCGCCTGGGATGGGCAGGCGCGGGCCAGCCCTTTAGTCGTTCAGCCCGTCCTGCCGCTTGGGTGCGAGTCGCGGGGGCAGGCCTGTTCATTCTCCCTGGTGGGACCCGCTCGCCGGACACAGGGTTGTACACAATCCCCGCTCTTTTTGAGCTTGAACCAAGCTCGGAAAGAACCATCCAACCCGCGTGTTCGGCGAGCCCCTGTGCTGAGCTGGCAGGGAATCTTCTGGTGGGGGCCCACTGTTCTGCTATAAATACATACCGCTGACCCCTGTAGGAGGCTCCCCACATCCCTTTGTTTTCTCTGAGCAGTCTCTTGTTCCTCGATGCCGGTTAGCGAAGAAGTGCGAGCTCGCCTGGCGGCAGCGGTCCTGCAGACCCAGGAGGAGGCCCTCGAGGCCGCCCCATGGCTAGCTCGCGGATCCTCCGGCCCCCTCTTCAGGCCGGCGAAGGGGAAGATCGTTAAGCGTTCTCTGGCGGGTGACTGCCCGGCCTCCAGCTCGGCGGCGGGTGCTGAGGTCGTCCCCGGGGTGCGTGGCCTTCCGCCGATTATCGCTATTCGTCTGACTCCCTGTTTTGCAGGTAATTCCCTGTGAGGAGGTGGAGAACCGGGGAGAGGATCGTCCTCCGCCTCCATCGCCTGAGAAGATCGCGAGTTCCCCAGGTCCGGATCGCCCACCTTCGGAAACTCCCCGTCCAGCGGTCTCCCATGGGCTGGGGAAATCTCTTGAGTCCCTCGAGGGAGGGGACTTTCGGGATCGGCCGGGCTCTTCCCGCCCATCTGTCGGTGCGGGCGATGTGCCCACCCCTGGTGAGCTGGTTTTTATCGTTGACTTTGCCTCTTGCTCGCTCATTCTGACCCCTCCCCGCTCGCAGGCTTTCGCAGGGCCTCGCCTGAGACCGAGATGAGCGAAGGGTACTCGCCCCCGCCTGACGTGGACAGTGTATCTGACTATCTGGGCGACCCGAACGATGCGGCGGGGATGAAGAGGCAGGTGACGCGGCTATTCCAGAAACACACAATGCTGCTGCAGGAGGCCATAAGGAGGATCGAAGGCAACAAGGCCGAGACCGATGCCCGGCTCGCGGCCTTGGAGGGCCCTCGGCGTGAAGCGGAAGACGACGACGTCACCTCGCCGGGCGTGCATATAACGCGAGCCGAGGGGCATCTTAAGAGCGCCGTGGAGCAGGTCGGCCGGGCTCAGCGGGAGCTAGTGGCGGTTCGCGATTACCACGATCCCCGCGTGCCGCCTCGGGCGGGAACGAAGAGGCGGCACAGGTGGAAGTGGGTCGAGTACTGACCCAGTTGTTTGCCTCTCGCTCGCGTGATACCGCGGGGTTACCGTCATCTCGAATTTATCTTGTATTTGTATTTGTAATTGCTTGCGACTCTTTTAGCCTGCCTATGGGCCTGACTATTTTGTTGCTGAGTTGTATTGAAATTGTTGCGCTGCTCTTCTTTGGTCTTCTGTGTGCGGGTTAGGGGGAAAGGTCCATTCTTCTCTTCGCGCTGATCGGGGCGGGGGCGAGCCGAGGAGCTCGCTAGACGGGGAATCCCCCGTCTCGCGCGGCATGCCGTGCGGGTGCGGGTTGGGGTTGGTTCGCCCGCACCGGTCTCCCGCGGCTGCAGCCGGGCGAGAACCGTGCCGGCTCGACCTTTGAGGTGTGCTCGCGCGCGGGAAGTCGAACCGTCGGATTAATTTTTGCTATCCGCACCCCATCTTTTGGCGGGAAGTTTCCCGCCCCTTCTTTTTTCCTATAAATAGGTCCTGCCGGCCCTTATTTCTTCACCGACTCCAAAACGTCTTCTCGCTTCCCCTTTTCTCGCGAAGTGCGATTCTAGCTCGCCTCCCGGCTTTTTGTCTCGCGTTCGGCGGCGAATCAACGGGGATGGGCGGAGGCGGCGGCGACGCGGACGGCCGAAGCAAATGCGCTTGGACCTTCTCCGAGCACGATTTCCCTCGCGCCGTCATCACAGAGCGCGAATACTTGGAAGCTCTAGGCGACCACATCCCGGCCGGGTTTTCTGCGAGGCGACCTGATGAGAGGGAGAAGATCAACGACCTATTTGGGGATGAGCTCGCCATCCCTCTCGCTCACTTCGAGGTGGGCCTGCGACTTCCCCTGTGGCCCGAGGTGCGCCAGGTGCTCAAATACTTCGGGGTCGTCCTGGGCCAGATGACCCCGAACTCCATCGCCGTCATGATGGGGTTCGCCTGCTTCTTGCGAGGGGAGCGGGTGGAGTTCAGCCTCGCGGTATTCCGGAAGCTGTTCTCCTTCAGGGCGAACCGAGACGGGACGGCCTACTTCTCCAGCGCCCACCTCAAGGTGCGGGAGACCGTCAACAAGAGCCACAACTGGCTGAAGAAGTTCCTGTTCGTCAAGGGGGACTTCGGCAACGTGCCCTTCTCGCCGGTGCAGCTCAGCGAGGCGAGCTACCGGCCACCCAACCTAGGCGGCCATGAAGCCGACCTGTTCGCGTTCTTCGTCGGGAAGAACTTCGAGGTCGCGTTCCTGCGCCGCCACCTTGACGATCTCGCGGTTGTCGCGCCGGGGGGAGGTTTGCTACTCGTCTCCATTAGTCCTTACTTTCCCACTCTTCTTTCATCTCACCTTCCCTTCTTCGCAGGCGAACGCGACATTCCCCTTCATCCTCCTTACGAAAGCGCCCGGATCCCCCCCGGGGTTCTCGCCCGCGCCCAGGCCGCGGATGCCGCTCAGCGCGACATCTCATCGGTCCCGGCCAAGAAGCGACCGGGCGGCGGGCAGTCAGCGCCTCCGCCGAAGTCGGCGAAGACCGCGGATCAGCAACCATCCGCAGGCCAAAGAAAGGGCAAGGCCCCCGCGGTCTTGCCGACTGAGGCCCCCTCGCCCCCGCTGGTTGTTTCGACCAGCGATTCCCCGGTCGGGGCGGCGGGCACCTCCGCGCCGCCAGGCGGGTCTGGAGCCGCTGCGGAGCCGGTGCCGAGAGGGCATCGGAACTTCGGCTACGGCGAGAGGTACTTGGACGAGCTCGGCGTCCCGCTCCTGGCTTGGGACAAGGAGTCGAATCGCGCAACGATCTCGACCCTGCTGCCGAGCTGGATGGAACAGGACACAATCGGCGGGGAGGCGTATAGCTTCTCCTTTGGGTTGTACTCGCGCGAAGACGCCGCCATATTCGACAAGGAGGAGACACGGGTGCTGATCCACGAGAGCGCGCGGGCCCAGCTACGCGGCCTGGAGCTGGCTCATATGGTGGGGCGGCGCTGTACCCAGGTGGAGCGGAACGCCGCGTCCATCCAAAAGATGGCGGAGGAGAAAGAAGAGGCCCGGAAGCTCGCTCGGGAGGACGCGGATCTTCAGAGAGGGCGAGCCGCCGCCGCCGAGGAGACCCTCGCGCAATATCTGGGCGGGGTGGTACGCTCTCAACCGGAGCTAATCTATTCTTCCTGCGAACGCAGCTCATGATAATTCCTATTCCGTTTTTCAGGACGCGGCGACTGCGAGCCAGATGGGCGCCGAGATTGCCACCCTTCGCCAGGAGAAGGCGGCGCTGGAGGCCCGGGTACGCGAGCTGGAGGCCGCTGCCGCTGTCCCTCCTCCGGCCAGCGGGGTCTGCCCGCGCGAGCACCTCTCCGACTACGACCTGGAAGTGCTAATGCAGAAGAACGCGGCCAGCGCAGCGAGATACACGATGCAGACGCTGAGGCGCGCGGATCTGCTTACGAGCGAGGCAGCGGGACTCTCGGCAAAAGACGTGGTGCCGGCGCTGTTCCTCCCCGTGCCGGAGCCCGGCGACAGAAGCTTCCAGCCGCTTTAGGGTTTGTAGGTCTCGTGTTTTTTGTAATCTGCCTTGTAGATGAACATTATGTGTAAAGATCTGGTCTGAGTTATATGCGCGAGTTGCGCTTATGCTTTATATTTCTGTCTACTGTTCCTTTTACACACTGTTCTTTTTACATTTCTCGCCTGTCTTGTTTTTCCAATGATGTCACTGCCGGACGGCGCGACCCGTCCCAGCGGCCCGGCTCTGACGAGGCGAGCTGGCTCGTCCGCCGAGCGAGACGAGCTGGTTCGTCCGCCGAGCGAGGCGAGCTGGTTCGTCTGCCGAGCGAGGTGAGCTGGCTCGCCTGCCGAGCGAGGCGAGCTGGCTCGTCTGCCGAGCGAGGTGAGCTGGCTCGCCCCTCGGCCGCATGCTTAACTCTCTGTGGACCCTCGCCCAGGCCTTTGTGTTTACTCGGCCACTTTTCCCGGGGCTTGAGGGTGGGGCTATGCTAGACCCTTTCCTTCTTTTCTGGCTAACTCTTGCGATTCCGTCCTGCTGCGCACGCTTTTCGGGCAGTTTCCGACCATGCCGGCTAGGTGGGAGTCTGACCATGCAATTTGCTCTAGATCGCAGGCCATTGCTTTCTGGATCTTCTCGAGGCTAGGGATGACACCGAGTGACTTCCGGCCCTGCCAGCTAGGTGGGAGCCTGGCAGCGGGATCTTCTCGGGGTCCAAGTTCATTCCATCGAGTGACTTCCGGCCCTGCCAGCTAGGTGGGAGCCTGGCGGCGGGATCTTCTCGAGGCTAGGGATGACACCGAGTGACTTCCGGCCCTGCCAGCTAGGTGGGAGCCTGGCAGCGGGATCTTCTCGGGGTCCAAGTTCATTCCATCGAGTGACTTCCGGCCCTGCCAGCTAGGTGGGAGCCTGGCAGCGGGATATTCTCGAGGCTAGGGATGACACCGAGTGACTTCCGGCCCTGCCAGCTAGGTGGGAGCCTGGCAGCGGGATCTGCTCGGGGTCCAAGTTCATTCCATCGAGTGACTTCCGGCCCTGCCAGCTAGGTGGGAGCCTGGCAGCGGGATCTTCTCGAGGCTAGGGATGACACCGAGTGACTTCCGGCCCTGCCAGCTAGGTGGGAGCCTGGCAGCGGGATCTTCTCGGGGTCCAAGTTCATTCCATCGAGTGACTTCCGGCCCTGCCAGCTAGGTGGGAGCCTGGCAGCGGGATCTTCTCGAGGCTAGGGATGACACCGAGTGACTTCCGGCCCTGCCAGCTAGGTGGGAGCCTGGCAGCGGGATCTTCTCGGGGTCCAAGTTCATTCCATCGAGTGACTTCCGGCCCTGCCAGCTAGGTGGGAGCCTGGCAGCGGGATCTTCTCGAGGCTAGGGATGACACCGAGTGACTTCCGGCCCTGCCAGCTAGGTGGGAGCCTGGCAGCGGGATCTTCTCGGGGTCCAAGTTCATTCCATCGAGTGACTTCCGGCCCTGCCAGCTAGGTGGGAGCCTGGCAGCGGGATCTTCTCGAGGCTAGGGATGACACCGAGTGACTTCCGGCCCTGCCAGCTAGGTGGGAGCCTGGCAGCGGGATCTTCTCGGGGTCCAAGTTCATTCCATCGAGTGACTTCCGGCCCTGCCAGCTAGGTGGGAGCCTGGCAGCGGGATCTTCTCGAGGCTAGGGATGACACCGAGTGACTTCAGGCCCTGCCAGCTAGGTGGGAGCCTGGCAGCGGGATCTTCTCGGGGTCCAAGTTCATTCCAACTCTCTGAGCAAGCTTAGATATGACATTCCTGGGGGGAGGAGAAGAAAATCTTCATTATGAAAAATCGGGTTGTTTACAGAAAATCAGGGAAAAAATCTCTTCAAGTCGTCTCCACTCCAGGTGAGACTCAGGGCCTCGCCTTCCACATTTTGGAGCCGATAGCCCCCGACTTCAAAGCTTCCTTCACAATGAATGGCCCCTCCCAGCTGGGGTTGAGCTTCCCTACGGACGCTGACCGCCCTGCCGCGTCCACCTTCTTCAGTACTAGGTCCCCTTCCGCGAACTGCTTGACCCTGACATGCTTGTCAAAGTATTTCTCCATCCTCCTCTTGACCTCCTCCTGTCGGACGGCCGAAAGATCCCTCAACTCTTCTACCATGTCGAGGGAAAGTCTCAGCTCTTCCCCATTCTCGGCTTGCCATTCCTCTCGGCCTTCCCTGGCCGTTCCGACCCGCGGCGTTTGAACTTCAAATTCTATGGGGAGCACCGCCTCGCACCCATGGGAGAGCTTGAAGGGGGTCTCCCCCGTGGCCGTGTTGGGAGTGGTTCTAAGGGCCCAAAGGACGGCGGGGAGCTGCTCCACCCAACTCCCCCTCAAGTTTTCCACCTTCTTTTTGAGGAGATTGACGATGATTTTGTTCGCCGCCTCCACCTGCCCGTTGCTCCTGGGGTGGTGGACCGAGGCGAACCTGAGGTCGATCCCAAGCTGCTCGCAAAAACTGGTGAACTCGGCGCTGGCGAACTGAGGCCCGTTGTCTGTGACGATGGCCTGGGGAAGCCCATGGCGACAGATGATCTCCCCCCAGACGAAGTTCCTGATTACCTGGGAGGTCACCTTTGCCAACGCCTTCACCTCCATCCACTTTGAGAAGTAGTCGATCATCACCAGGAGGAACCTTCTCTGGCCGCTAGCCTGGGGGAACGGCCCAACCAAATCCATCCCCCAGATTGCAAAGGGCCAGGGGGCCGTGATGCTCTTGAGTTGCTGGGCCGGCTGTAGCTGGAGGGGGGCAAATAGCTGGCACTTATGACATCTTCTTGCGAACTCCGCGGCGTCCCGGCCCAGGGTGGGCCAGAAATACCCCTGCCGGACTATCCTCCCCTCCAAGGTCCGACTCCCGGAATGACTCCCGCACTCCCCTGAGTGGACTTCTTCCAAGATCCTCTGTGCCTCGCCCTCGGATACGCAGCGAGCCAGCATCCCGGAAAGGGTTTTTCTGTATAGTTGCCCGTCTTTGAGGAGGTAGTAGGCGGACTTGTGCCTCAGCTTCTTCTTGTCTACTCCTTCCGGATACTCTCCCGTGGAGAGGAAAACTACTACTGGGTCCATCCACGAGGGCTGCTGATCGATCTCCATGAGCTCCCCCTCTTCGATGGAGGGGCGGAACAGGTCGGTGATGGTGCCCCCCATCCGGGGGCCATGCTTCGCCAGTTGATCGGCCTGTTCATTCTTTCCCCTTGGCACGTGTTGGATGGAGAAGGTCTGGAAGGTCCCTATGACCCCCTTCACTTTGGCCAAGTATAACTTCAAAGCGGGCTCCCTTGCTTCGAACTCCCCGTTGATCTGGGAAGCCACCACCATGGAGTCGGTCAGAACTTCCACATCCAGCACCCCCAACTCTCTGGCCAGGCGTAGTCCCGCTATCACTGCTTCGTACTCGGCCTGGTTGTTAGTAATGGGGAAATGTACCACCACCGTCTGCTCAATCTGAGTCCCTTGGGGGCTCTCCAGGACCACTCCTACTCCGAGAGAATGCCTTCCTGATGCTCCGTCCACCCTCACCTTCCAAGGAGCCGGGCAAGTGAGCTCCCCCTCTGCTACTTCTACCACGTAGTCGGCCAGGAAGTCGGCCATCGCCTGAGCTTTGATCGAGAGCCGTGGCACGAAGGAGACATCGAACTCGCTTAGCTCCACCGACCACTTGGCCAGCCGGCCCGAGTGCTCCACCCCCTCGAAGATATTGCGGAGAGGATGGTCTGTCACCACTCGGATCGAGTGCGCCTGGAAGTAAGGCCGTAGCCTCCGGGCCGAGATGATCAGTGCGAACGCAAGCTTCTCCAAGATTGGATATCGGAGCTCGGCCTTCCTCAGGACTCGGCTGACATAATAAATAGGGAGCTGCCTCTTCCCCTCTTCTCGCACCAAGACGGAGCTCAGGGCCTCTGCCCCGACCCCGAGGTATAAGAACAAATCTTCACCCTCTTTCGGCCCCTGGAGCAGCGGGGCCTGTGTTAGCTGCGCCTTGAGGGACTGGAACGCCTCCTCGCATTCCTTAGTCCATTCGAACCTCTGGCCCCCCCTCAGCGCTTTGAAGAAGGGGGAGCACTTCTCCCCTGCCCGAGAGAGGAAGCGGCTCAGTCCTGCTAGCTTCCCTGCCAACCGTTGGACTTCCTTTGCATTCCGCGGGGACCCCAGCTCCAAGATAGCCTTGACCTTGTCGGGATTCGGCTCGACCCCGCGGGGGTGAGGAGATGCCCCAAGAACTTCCCCCGGCTAGCCCCGAAAACACACTTAAGGGGGTTCAGCCGCATCTTGTATCGGCGCAGGGTGGTGAACGTCTCCTCCAGGTCCCGGAGGTGGGAGTCCACGTCTCGGCTTTTGATCATGAGGTCGTCCACGTAGACCTCCAAGTTTCTCCCCCTTTGCTCCTTGAAGACCCTGTCCATCATTTTTTGATAGGTGGCACCAGCGTTCTTCAACCCGAACGGCATCATCTTGTAGCAATAGCAGCCGTCCCCTGTGATGAATGAGACATCCTTTATGTCCGGGGGGTGCATCCTGATCTGATGGTAACCTGAAAATGCATCTAAAAAACTCATTACAGAAAAACCGACGGCTGAGTCAACCAGCGCGTCGATCCGAGGCAAGGGGTAACAATCCTTAGGACAAGCTTTATTAAGAAGGGAAAAATCGATACACAGGCGCCAGCGGCCGTCTCCCTTTTTGACCATCACAACGTTCGAGACCCAGCCGGGGTATTGGATTTCGGACACGAAGCCCGCTTTGAGAAGTTTTGCCACCTCCTCCCTGATGGGCTCCGCTAGCTTGTCCGCCGTGGATCTCTTCTTCTGCTGGACGGGGCGTGTTCCCGGGTCCAGGTTGAGGCGGTGGCAAGCCACATCCGCGTCAACCCCCGGCATCTCCGCGGCGCTCCAGGCAAAGATGTCCACGTTCCTCTGGATGCACTCCAGCATCCTGCCCTGGTCCTCCGGGGTCAGCCCCCCGCTGACGCGGATCTTCTCCACCCTGCCTCCGCGGGTGAGCACCTCCAGCTCCACCACCTCCTCTGCGGCCTCCAGTCTGGACTGCTCCCCCCATCCCTCGGCATCCCCTTCCTCCTGAACGGGGACCTCTACCTCCATTCCCCCTGCCACGACCCTTACTTCGACCACTTCCTCCAAACCTCCTCCCGCCTTTTCTGCGCAGCCCTTCTCCTCCAGCTCCACCTCTCCGGCTCCCTGCTCGCTTGCCTCCATCCTCCGCCCCATCTCCTCGGCCCCTTCCTGCCAAGAGATGGTGTTCACCGCGGTGACGTAGCATTCCCGTGCCACCTTAGGGTCCCCCCTAACCCTGACCTGCGCCCCCTCAGTGTTGAACTTCAAGCACTGATGGAAGGATGAGGGGACGCAGCGGAAGGCGCTGATCAGGGGCCTCCCGAAGATTGCGCTGTAGCTGCTGGGGGCGTCCACAATGACGAACTTGCAGTTTCGGGACTGCCCCCCCAGGGTTACGTGGAGGCCGACTCCTCCCTCTACCTCCTTCCTCTCTCCCGAGAACCCGAACAAGGGCCCGTCCGAGGCCAGCACCCTCTTAGCTTCCACCTGCATCGCGTCAAACGCCTTCTTGAAGACGACGTTCACGGAACTCCCATTGTCCACTAGGATCCGAGAGATAGTGAAGTTCTCGATGGCGGCCTTGATGACCAAGGCATCACAGAACGGATCCTCGTGGTCCGACATGTCTCTTCTGGAGAAAGTGATCCTCTCCTCTGGTGGCGGGGTCTGGGACGTAGAGGCGACGCTCTGCCGATACATGGTGTGGAGACTTGCCTTGCGGGAAGCCTCGACCCCCACTCCCCCGTGGATCACTCCGATCATTCCTCGGGTCCCCACATCCACCCGGTCTTCACAGCGATCCTCCTCCGTCCGGGGCAGGATCTCCTCGATCCTTACTTCCTGCCGCACCTCCTCCTGCTGCTGCTGCCGCCCCCTGTTCTCTCTCATCTCCAAGAATTCCGGGCACGCGGCCGTTGCGTGCCCCTCTTCCTGATGGAAGTCGCAGTAGGGCAGTTCCACCCTGAACTCCCTTCTCCTCCTCCTCATGACCCCTCTCCTTGCGCCCAGAGCTATGGCCATGGCCTCCTCCTGATCGGGGAGCCGCGGCCTCTGACCCTGCCTCCAGCCTGGGGGGTGGAACTGGTCCTGCCTCCCCTGATAGTGGCCTCTCCCGTAGTATCCCCTCTGTGGCCCCTGCCCCTGCCACTCTGGTCTCCAGCCCAGCCTCCGGTCGGGCTCCTGACGCCCCCATCCCGGTTGCTGTCCTTGGAGTTGCCTCTGCTCCCTCTGCCTGGGCTCCTCCCTCCTCTCTTCCTGTCTTCTTCCTCCCCTCGACTCCTTCTCCTCCTCAGTCGCCCACCTGGCCAACTTCCTCGCAAATTCTGGGTTCGACGCTTCCCCGTCGACCTTCCTCAGCCACTTCCTTCCCGGCTCGCCTGCCAGGAGCGTCCTCGCCCAGAGAGGGGGCGGCCGCGATCTGGGCTGCCGGAGTCGAACACTCGGCCCGCACGCCGAGTGCGATCTTGACGAGATCCAACACCTCGTTCCTGAAGTCTTCAAACATCCCCACTGTCGCGAGAGGTGGGTTGGGCGGCGAGTTCTGCCTGTCAGATCCTTGACCTCCCGTCATTGAGCTCGCCGAAGCTTTTCTGCACTGACCACTCTCCACGCTCACCGCACCAAAATGTTGAAACCGGAAACCGGCCTCTTGTGGAGTTCGACCCTTGGGGAAGGGGTGATCTCGCGCCTACTTCGCACCTGCAAGAAAAACAACGAGAGAGACAAGGAAAGACAGACCCAAGGGCTCGGCAGGGAGGTCCCACCACAAACCCGGAAGATCTCTGAGCGCTTCCCCTCCTTAGCCAAGAGCCGAGCTAAGGTACTCTCAGAGAACACTTGAAAATGAGAGCAAGGAGGCACTGAAAGCGTCCCCTCTGAGGTACCCCTTGGGTCTTATTTATAGATTTTCAGAATCTGAACTGCCAATAACCGAAAGGACTGACCTGGAAGTACCAAAAGACCCCTGGATGGGTCTGCCAACAGCCAAACTCCGCTGTTCCGAACAGCTATGCGCAGTCCAACCTGGTCTGCCAACAGCGAGGCTCCGCTGTTCTGAGTAGCTATTCGCACCCCCGGGCGGTCAGCTCGCCTTCAGTTCTCCCGCAGGAGGCGGGCGCGACCCGGCTCTGGGGCTTGCCTACCCTCACTGGGCGAGTGCGAGCCGATATGGGCGAGCCGCCTGCCTTTTGCCGGGCGGATCGGCGGTCAGGTCGCGCTCGGGGTCCGGCTCGCTTGTGGCGGGTCGCCAGTCGCGGGTCCGGCTCGCTTGCGGCGGGTCGCCAATCGCGGGTCCGGCTCGCTTGCGGCGGGTCGCCAATCGCGGGTCCGGCTCGCTTGCTGCGGGTTGCCAGCTCGCTCGCCTGGGATGGGCAGGCGCGGGCCAGCCCTTTAGTCGTTCAGCCCGTCCTGCCGCTTGGGTGCGAGTCGCGGGGGCAGGCCTGTTCATTCTCCCTGGTGGGACCCGCTCGCCGGACACAGGGTTGTACACCCACGTTTATCTTTAATATACCTCACCTCAAACCTAAACCTTAACACCCATCCTAATTAAGATCTAATGATGGGTAAATCTAGTTGGTGTCAAGTGTAGTGGAGAAGTTGCGACCGGGAGAGCCTATGGCCATCATCAATGATGGATTTTTTGGGAGGCCGCCCTAGTAATCTTGAGCTCATAATATTGTATTTAGCATTGTTAATCCTGCCTGCACTATGCCTAGGATGGATCGATTATTATTTTATTTAGGAGTGGATATAGCTTATCAACAATTGAACTAAATACACTGCAATTAATTTCATGCTAAGAAATTTCTTCTAACCTATTTGTATTCTCCTTGGACACGAGACTTCTCGGTCCACAAGTCCATTTTGATTTGTAATTAACCTTTCCCACTCTCGATAGATAATTGGATTACTCGGGACAAGCAATAATTCAAGTTTGGTGGTTTTGATGAGCAAATTTCATATAGTTTTTTAGGCCCTATTCTAGTTTGCTTTTCCATTGATATCGCTCATATTTGTGTAAGATTTCATCATAAAATCTATAATTTTCCATTAGCATGGCATGGGTGCACATTTGGGCTAGATATGGTTGTATTTGAGTCATTTCATGCATGAAGCAGACATAGTCTCCTTTTTTGCATGATTTTATATCTTGTTTGTGACTATTTGGATATGTATTTTTGGTGGTGCTGGATGTTTTACCTCCAGGTACCAGTGTTGTGGTATTTTTCCAGTGTGTCTTGGCTATGTTTTAATGATGAGGCCAGTAATCATGGTTTTTCTTCTTGCATGATCATTGGTCCCCTCTACGTCCGACCACTAGTCATGTGTGGTCTTTGCATATCATAATGATATCTGAGTTAGGACAGTCCTTGTGCAGATTTTGTCTCGCACGAACACTAGCCTCCATCTCTATGCACGACCACTAGACGTGCACTGCTTATTTGGAAATCCAACACAAGAGACCCCTTGAAATGCACGAGTGTACACACAAGTATAAATGACACGACCACTGGTCATGCGAGGCAAACCATTTCCTCCAAAAATCTCATTTTTCCCGCCAGTCTAGGTTCCCCTCTGTGCACGAGTAGTGCCATTCCTTCTCACATGACTATTGGTCGCGCACCTAATTGTGTGCATGGCTAAATTCTACTACATCTATAAAAAGGCTACTCCATCTTCTTCAGTAAAAAATCATACATTTTCTTTGTTCTAGTACACCATTTTTGCAATTTTGAGGGTTCTAAGGGTTAGGGTTCATCCCCTAGGCTCTCCATACTATACAAAAGCTAAAGGAAGAAGAAGAGTTCCTACATTCACCGCAACCTAGGGATTTGAAGATAAAGACGTGTACTTTGCAAACCCCTTGAGAAGATGAGTCCATTAGGAGCTTGTGATAGAGGTTCCTCTACCCCCATACGTTAGCTGATGAGCGAGGCATTCACGGAGTCGCTATCCGGAGTCAACCACTCTTCTATGGAAGAGTCTCAAGCACTTTTTGTATCTCTTTTCTTTTCTCCCACACACTAGGTTGAGTTATTGTGATTTTAATTCTATGCCTTTGATGGTGGTGGATTGAATGTGCGTAGAATTATATTTTCTTATTATTGAAGCATGTCATGAACAAATCTTTCCTTTGGAGTAGCTTGGGAGGTCTAGTGCCTTATGCATATGCTTCTTCCATATATCATTCTTATTATGTTGTGGTTAAGTTATTTGGCTCCATCTTCTTAATAAACACGAGCATTGTGCGAGGCGGAGGTTGGTGATACACAAAAGAGTGAGGTGGACGTCGACGACCCATGGAGGTGCGTAGCCATGCACCAACCCGTTAATTAGTTTTATTTTCTTGCAAGTAGCCGCTAATCAAAATCAAACACCCCAAAAGCTCCAATTTTAGAGAATTCAATTTCAAGTCACTCTTAAAAGTGAAATCCACCTTTCCATGCTCTGTGTTAGATCAATACTTAGGGATCACTCTTTGTTTTATTACTACTTGATGATAGTTTTGCGTGCACTTGCCCGTACCGATGATAGCCCAGCGTGTCAGGGCACTACCCAAGAACCTGCACAGATTCACCTCTTTGGCATCAGCATATGCAGACACGCACAGTCTCTTCTCTCTATCGCCCACTGCCACCTGACTCTTCATGTACCTCGGGCAGTAACGCATTTAATGCCACGTTTAATGAAGCATTAAATGTTTGGCTCTTTGTGAACCGACCAAACAATATACCCTCAAGTATAAATAGGGACCAGGGGTGCTCGTAAGGGTACAATGGACATAGTCAAGAATCTACCCCGTTGTATTTGCAGACACCAAATATCTTAACATTTTCTCTTTACCACTCTTGTATTCGCATATACCCCTCAATTACTTGTACCCTCCTTTGTAATCTCTTTCTTGGAGCAATAAAAGATCTTGTCGTAAGAGTGGCATTCTCCATGATGGCCTCATCAACCAACTGATCAATCTATGGCAACACACTCAAGTCAATGAGCACCCTTGAGAACCTACGACCCATAATAGGCTACCTTTTCCACCGATCAATCCGCCACCACACCAACCATGCGGTAAGGCCACACATGCCTACCAAAAATTCTTACAGGAGACCGTCGTAGCATACTGGGGAAGATCTCTTGATTTTGATGAGTTGGAACTTAACGAGGGGGCAAACAGTTATTCTCCCTTATCCCTCACTATTGTTAGATAAATTGCACTGCATAGCTTTAGAGAGCCACAAATTCCTCAGTTCTCAGGTAAGAAAGACCCTACTTACCACATCTAAGAATTTGATGCTACCGTTTCTCTGCAGCCCCTCTCGGAGGGTTTACGCTGCAAGTTACTTTCAACACACTTGATGGAAAGGCAAAAGAATGGGTTTATAGCCTTTCACGCGGATCATTTGAATCCTTCAGAGAGTTAAGGTGTTTTTATAGTAGTTCACTACATCCAAGCGACAAAAGCTAGATGTGGACACTTTGTTCTCAATTCAACAAGGGTTGAAGGAAACTTTGGGGAAATATGTGGATCACTTCCTGAGTTTGATCATGGAGGTCCCATATGCGGACCGCATGGACTTCTAAGTCATGTTTACCAATGGCTTGAGGCCTGAGCTATTCATATTTTCAATAAGCGAGAGGAAGCCGAATTCTTGCATAGAGCTTTTAGAGTGTTCCCATCAATTTAAAGAGGGTGAGCTCAATAATGAAGAGTTTGTCATGAACCTTTCCGACTTGGGAGCCAAGAACGTATAGAATGCTTCCAGCCACCCTCCCATTTCCCCCAAATAAGCAGTCACGTACGATAGGAATTCCGTTCTCAAAATTCCCAGTGACGAAATTTTCATTAGCGAGGTCCACGAGCCTTCGAACAGATGAGGCCAGTAAACCCCCCAGCAATAGTTGCCAAGTAATAATTACAATCCCCCTTTCTTTTTTGGGAGCCTCCATAAAGCAGTGAGGAAGCATGATGCAGAAAAACACTGATAAAAGAGTTCTGATAGAGGATGTCGTCGAGATCCTCTTGCAACAACCAGGATTTAATCCCCCATAGGCCCATGAAGGGATATTCAAGAGCAGAAACACCAGCCTTTACTACAAGTTCTACCGTGATGTGAAACATGATACTGAAAATTGCTAGGTCCTCTGCAACCTGATGGAGAAGCTATTAAGAGAAGGCAAGTTGATGTACCTGCTGTCAGAGAAGGCCGAAGAAGCCTTGTCCCTTAAGGGGAAGGAGAATGTAGGGTCAGGGCTTAACACCCTTATTTGTAACAACATTGAGAAGAGAAATATTGTCGGTCAAGGCATTAAAGAAGAGTGCGTGGTGGTAGGAGTTGGCCCGCTGGGGTATATATACTACATACATGGTAGAGATAGAACATAATCCTCTACAAAGGGAAGTTTGAAGTGCTACAAGGGAGGTAGGTTGCCGTCTCATCACTGGTGCCACCACTCGAGGAGTAGTAATATTCCAGGAGGAGGGCCTCCCTCAGGCCATCAATCTGTTCTGTGACGTGATGGTCATAAAGTAAATTCTCAAGGATTACACCAAGACCCGTATTCTTATTGATATGGGTTGCTCCATAAATGTCCTGTTAAGACTTATGTACGAAGTGATGAAGACCGATAGGCTACTGAAGGCCTATGATGGCCCACTATATGGCTTTGTAGGAGAGAATAAAGAAGTAGAGGGAGGTGTGGACCTTATGGTTATTTTGTGTGGAGTAGCTCTATAGGAGCCATTCTTAGTGATAGACGCACCAAGCGACTACAACACAATCTTTAAAAGGCCCTACTTAGATGACTTTCAGGACATTGTGCACCTAACTATCATTAGGTGCTAAAATTCACGCTGGGCAGGAAACAGTTCAGGCTCCGAAGCGATCCTCAAGCAACATAGGAATATTATATTCAGTCTGTAACCTCGGTCGACGAATGCATCCCGCCTCGAGTAGGGAGTAACTGTGAGACCGACTCCTCCCCTTGACACTTGGATAAACAAACGAGACGTATCTGTAGTGCTATTTTCCTTCATCATGCCCTTGGATTTGGTCTTTTGTATCTGTATATTTCAAAGCGTCTCTTATATTATATTATTTTCTGTCTGAGACACTAACACCCTCCTCTTAGTGGACAAGTTCCTACATTACTCCACCTAAGGTGAATTCTTGTGCAAACAACACTCAACCCCGAGTAGGATGATAAGGTTTGAAATTGATGCTCTTTTACTCCCATTATGTGGTTACTAGATACCTCTTGGATATCCTCGAATGTATCCAAACATCGCATGCAAAGGTCATAAAGCTTACGACCCTCCCGCTAGTCTGAGCTACCTCCCCCACCCCTAAGACCGCAATAATTGTCCATGTAGAGACACTCCCAATAAGAATTTGTGGCAGGTCTGGATGTGATAGCCAGACGTACATCGACTGAGGTGTCGTTGTTGTTCTATTTTCAGGACAAGCTCCCAACAATTAGTGCTTTATACCCCATTAGCGTTCTTCAGCATTGCTTGTGGACGAGAACCCTGTAAATGCTTTTGCCTGACATTGACCTTAGCCTATATCGCTAGAACCCTAAGTGCGAATAAGCGAGTGACCGCTTGATAATTCACACACTCTACCTCAATTTTCTCGGCGACTGCCCTCTTGGTAATTCTCACACTCTGCCCCAATTTTCTCGGCCAGTACCTGCTTGATAATTTGTACACTCTGGCTTGGTTTTCTCGATGAGTGCCCACTTGATAATTTGCACACTCTGCCTCAGTTTTCTCGGTGAGTGACTACTTGATAATTCACATACCCTGCCTCAGCTTTCTCGATGAGTGCCTGCTTGATAATTCACATACTCTGCCATGGTTTTCTCCGTGAGTGCCCGCTTGATAATTCAAACACTCTGCCGCAGTTTTCTCGGAGAGTGACTGCTTGATAAATTACACACTCTGCTTTGATTTTCTCGCTAATACTGGCATGATAGTTAGCACACTTTGCCTTTATTTTCTCAGCGAGTGTTTGCTTGATAATTCACACACTGTTCCTCTATTTTCTCAGCGAGTGTCCGCTTGATAATTCATACACTTTACGTTATTTTTCTCGGGGAGTGCCCGCTTGATAATTCACTCACTCTATCTCGATTTTCTGGGCGAGTGCCCGCTTGATAATTCACACACTTGGCCTCAGCTTTCTCGGTGAGCGCCCACTTGACAATTTTCATGCTTTGCCTAAGCTTTCTTGGCAAGTGCTTGATTGGTAACTCGCAAACTACCTTGGCTTTTTCGGTGAGTGCCCACTTGACAATTCACAAACTGCCTCGACTTTATCAGCGAGCGATCACATAGTCATTGATGCGGATTCATTTTTACTCTAGTATAAACTATGTAGATAGGTATAAGCTAAATTGATTTTAATCTCAGACAATTGCACCTATTAGTCATAGTATAGGAGAAATCTACATCTCGTGTCATATTCCTCAGGGTCTTTTCAAGTACTCGTACTCACTCTCACTCTATTATCATACCTATATTTAAAATTTGTTGTTACTCTAAATTAACATTACTAGGACTAATTGGGTAAAGTGACATTAGAGGATTAAGGATGACAAAAAGCAGATAGTCTAAGAGTAATCACATGAGAATATTCAATCATTAATTCAATTCTATGTAACCATGTATTAACAAGATTATCAAATTCGTTGTATTGTAAGGGTTCAATCTTTATCGAATTCTCTCTCGAGCAATTCAATACCTAAACTTAGGTTGAGTAAATTTTCACTCGAATAATTCACAACACTCAAATTTTCATTAATATAAAGTAACCAAGTATAATACAAAAATTCATGAAATCCTATCTCTAAGGTACCATGAATCTCATTATCCGTATTACTGTTATCCAAACAACATATCTCTTGATCATGAAATTTGAAATACAAAGAGAAAGAACACCAGAGAATGAAATTATAAACCATCATCACAACCTTCAAATTTCTCAATCTAGAAGTTTGGGATTCATATAAAACAAATACTAACTTCAAATCTATGATCAATCTCTTTGTTTGAAACCACACATACGAATAAAATACCACAAATCCGACATGAAAACCAACATACATGATTATTGAATCGGTTCAAAAAAGCGAGTCTCATGCAAAATGTAAAATAAAGTTTAGATCTACTAAGAGAAGAGGGAAATTAAAAGAGATACATAAAAATTAAGATCATACGGATTATCTCCTTTGACTTCCCCTTCACTTGAGTGCTCTACTTTCATCCTCTAGAAATTCTCCAAGTACTTGAATCCAAAAAAAGTCCCTCTTCTATTTGATGTGCATGTTTTTATAGCATTCTTGCAAACAGATGTCGAACACGGGTTCCAACACGGCCGTGTCACAGGCCGTGTAGGGTATGAAACGGTGCGTCTGGGCGGTTAGGTATGAAAAGGTGCACCTGGTCATGAGCCGTGTCATTTGACACAGCTGGTAACACGGCCGTGTGTTCTTGACCTTTGATTCTTACCGGTAGGGACAGGGTAGTGACACGAGCGTGTCCCTACCCGTGTGGTGCTCTTGTAAATTTTTACACCTTTTCTTTCAAGCTTTGTGATCATATTAGTAGAGAAGGACATGGGTAGTGTCATGGGCGTGTTCCTACCTGTGTGTGCCCAATCCAAGACCTTTGCCATCAGTCATGTTGGATCCATGAACACCTCCATTTGCTCAAAGACTTTTAGTTCCAATGACTTGCAATACCTGCATTAAGAAGATTAATGAATAAATAAATATATTAATATCCTAATAAAGGAAATAAAGGAAAATCTACATTGTGCTCTTCTATTCATGATAATTCAAATTCTTAAATATTTTCGTGCAATTATAATGAATGGAGGTAGAAAATAGTGGACATGATTACAAATATGACAGTATAAAAGACTTATATAATTATACTCATCAATCATTCATGCACTGTCTCCTGTTTTTCATTCAAAATAAGAGGACACCTGGAATGGGGCTGCCTACGGTTTTCTCACTATCTAATTGATGAGTTACTGTATGGTCATTCACACACTCTATTCATGCTTTAACTCAAAATTGTAGGGCACCCATAAGGGGGCCATTTGGAACTTTCTCTTAGCTTATCGACAAGCACCCACACGATCAACCACATCATATGATATCATATCGCTCCTTTATGACAATCACTGATTTGTGAAAGTTCATATGAAACCCATACATAGCATCCTATCCTACGAATGGTAGCGAGAGTGCATACACACAACTGGACATTCTACAAATAAACATGGATAACAATACTTCAAATACATTTATGCATAAATCAAAATAGAGAGAACCCATAGAAAAAGGTATTAAAATGAATAATTTTAATATATAAACATTGTTCTCACATCCAATGAAAGAATCTAAGGAAGCTGCATAATCCAATCTCAATATGAAACCTCGGCAGAGTTTGCCTCCAATCTCAATATCATTGCATCCTTATGGCCTACAAATAGAGTTGCATAATCCATGCCCGCATATTACGACTTCAAGGCATCATTTTCCTTCAAGAGGCGGATCACCATTTTAGCCGAAGGCCTGCCAAGCAGAATCAACTCCTTGTAGAATCTCGAGTCATCCACCGCTCTCTGTTATTGCACTAATATGGACCTGCAAGCATATGAATTTCCAGGTAAGAAGGAAGGTATTACAGGAGGTTGGATCATACCTTTAGTTATTCTCGCAGGCGAGCGTTTGCTGCTAGCGCATCATTTAAATGGCTCTAAGCCGCGCAGTTATAGGAGAGCTCCCTCAGGGTTTCCATAGTGTCCTTCATAATAAGATATCCTACAGGAATCATTTCTTTCTCCCCATAATCTGCTGAGCCAGAAGTTGCGACTACGACCGACAGGGAGTGAGGAGGAATTCACAAAAACTCCCTCCAAGAAGGAAGCTGTGTGCTAAGTGTCATAGACTTAGGCCCCCCGACTGATTAGTAGAGTAACCAACTCATCAAGCGAATCCGCTTCCACAGATGATTGGGCGGGCATGTCAACATTAACCTTTTGTTTATATTGGGTACGTCGCTTCTCAGCGATGGTCTTAGTGTCCGCAAATAGAATGTATGGTTTGGAGCTATGCACCATCAGAACAGCTACAAGTCAAGAGGTTAAGACCAGACATGCACACTTAAAAAAAAACTTCAAACACTTACGCTCCGCAATAGGCACATTTTGTACCTCCTTTATGCGGTGGGAATAATATTGAGTGTCCAAGCACTCCTTCTCCAAGTAGTGTGCAATCTTAGAACCAACTAGTGATAGATCAGGATGTAGGAAAATTTCCTATTCCTGAAGTTCAAGAATGATGTTGAGTCCGCCCAAGTCACCTTTGAAGGTAATGAAGCATGAACGCCACTCTGGGGTGTTGTCTACAAGGTTTAGGATGCGCATCTTATCTGAGCCAAAGTTCAGCTGCCTGCATTTTAGAGCTAATGTTCAGAATAAGTAGTGAAATAATTTAAGGGTGAAGGTGATCTGGTGCATTCACAGGTAAGTCACATAAGATGTGATAGCGGTGACTATGTCCAGCAACAATTGTGCGAGTACCACTCTATAAAAATTTAGTATCTGAACTTTTAGAAGTCTTTTAATTTTATTACTACCACCCTTGTCCCAATTGAGAGGCTAAGAACTTGTTAGCATCAACTGAGATACTTTTGGACGGATATTATTTCTGTACTTTTATTATAAGTCTTTTAATCTTTCTACTACCACCCACATACTGATGAGATGCTAAGAACCTTTTAGCACTTGACTGAGATGAGCTTTGCGAAGGATATTAGTTCTGCATTTTAAGAAACCTATTTTATAAATTAAATACTTAAGATTTACCAAGAAATTGATCATTCTCAGGTAAAGAGAAACAATGCCTCATTCTCGAAAGAGATGAACGTATGCCTCCCGGGTTGAACCTTAGAAAACTAGTAGGAGGTCAATAGCGGGGTTCACAATGTAAAGCGTGAATTAAGGTGTTTTTGATTAGATACGAAAGTTCAGTCAAAGTACGTAATCACAAGTGGATGTATCCTCGATAGAGGTACACTTATATTTAGGGAATCTCCACGGTCAAGTATTTTAATTAATAAAAAGTAGAGTTTATCTTATTTTAAAAAAATATTTTCCAAAGTAAATCAAAAATCGAGGGCTCTCTACCTCATATAATTTCAAAACCCTACGCGTTACTTTTATTTTCATTTTCAAAACAAACCCTTAAATCTTTTCGATAAAATAATAGTTCTTTTCCTTAAAGTAAAGTACTCGACATAGATCCGTAAAAAATACGACCTTGATATTTTAAAATACTATACTATTACTCGATATGTATGCTTGCCTTAATCGAAGTATATAAGTGAAAAGAGATAGATTACGCAGAATGCCTTATTTATAAATCCAACTTACTTTTTAATTTAAACTATCTCATATTTTACTTATCAAGTTTTTGGCATCATTGTCAGGGATCATTTTGTGTTGATATTTGAAATAAAAAGAATTACTATTACTTTTATCCTACTTGTCATTAAAAACTACTGTTTTATAAAAGTAAACAAACCATAAATTCTCTGTTATTTACAAAACCTTTATTTTTATAAAAACTATATTTTATTAAAAACACTTTTACTTCTGTCTTTTTATTTTATAAAATAAAATAAAAACAAAACCACAAAAAATAATAAAACAAAAATAAAAATAATAAAAAAAGTTTTATATAAAAGTTTTTTTTAGTACATGACCCGACAAAACTCTCCTACTGATCCTAATCTTGATTTTGATCCTGAAATCGACCACACCTATTACAGGCACCTTCGATCTCATGACCAAGACCAAGTATTAAATTTGGAAGAGTCCATCGAAACCACGCACGCTGAAACTATTACAAAACAAAATCCTGTTGCAGCACTGCAAAGGAATATGTCTTATTATGCAAGGCTAAACTTGGACGACACCGGGTCAAGTATAGTTCGCCCTACGATTGCTAATAATAATTTTGAAATCAAATCTAGCATAATCCAAATAATTCAAAACTCAGTTCAATTCGATGGATTGCCAGATGAAGATCCAAATACGCATCTGTCAAATTTCTTAGAAATATGCGACACATTTAAAATAAATGAAGTCACTGATGATGCTATTTGTTCGCGCTTATTTCCATTTTCATTACGGACGAAAGTCAAGCAGTGGTTAGGTTCTCTACCTAGAGAATCTATCACTACCTGGGTTGAGATGACCAAAAAAATTTTAACTAAGTATTTTCCGTATGGTAAAACTGTTAAACTTCGTGCAGATATCTCCTCATTTGTTCAGGGCGAGTCTGAGTCTTTCTACAAGACTTGGGAACCCTTAAAAGAATTTTTACGTAGGTGTCCACATCACGCACTACTGGCTTGGCTCCAAGTGCAGAAATTCTATAATGGTTTGAATTTCCAAACCAGACAAATGATTGATGCTGTCGCCGGGGGAATGCTATAAAATAAATCCCCGGAGGCTACTCAAGCCTTGTTTGAGAAAATGGACATGAATGCCTACCAATGGAACGTGCCTAGGTCACGCCCTAATAAACCCGCTGGGCTTTATGAGCTTGACGCTTCTTCAAATTTAGCACTCAAAGTAGAATTTCTAACTAGGCAAGTAGCGGGGATGTCTGCTCCCTCCGCCACTCCTTGGAATTCACTAATAATAATATAATATAAGAACAAGTCAATTATATGGGGAATCCATATCGACCTCCTTCCTATAACCCAAATATTAATTCATATAATAATACTTATAATCCAAGGTTTTGGAATCATCCAAATTTATCATGGAGCAACCCCAATAATGCTTAGCATCCGCCTAATGCAAATCCAATTAGATTTGCACCACCACCGCCACTATCATATCCACTATGACCTACCCCGATAGTAGACATCTTTACTAAATATGTCATCACAAATGAGTCAAATATCCGGAACCTGATCAAATCAATTAAAAATTTGGAAATTCAAATTGGACAGATTTCAAAGATGTTGTCAGAGCGCCAACCTGGAACTTTACCTGGAAATACAGAGCCAAATCTGCGTATGAAAGTCTTTGTTTTCAAGGGTAGCTAAACCACCTAGAGGGCGCGCGCGGGGGGGGGGGGGGGGGGGGGGGGGGGGGGGGACTAGGTTTCTAGGTCTTTAGTATATCTTTTAACTTTTATAAGTATAGGCTGTGAGTGTGGATTTACTTTCTATTATTTTGAATACATTAACCTAGATGAAACAACAATTTATAGTGGTTCCCCATATTATAGGTACATCTGTTATCCCTCCCGCCTTTCTAACAGTGAGTTAGATAAGGCCCTTCTCCAATATCTCGGCTCCTAAGAGCTTAAAACATGATCCAACGGGATCACTCAGTCTACTCTAAGACTTACAACTCGGGCACAAAGCCCTACAACTCAGTGATCAAAAGATCACCTACCTCAGGCTGGGAGGACAACCCTACCTCAAATCAAAAGGATCCTACAACTCAGGACAAAGCCCTACACTTAGATTCTTAATAGAATTCTACCACTCAGATTCACTCTTGAATCCCACCTCAGATCTATAATAGATCATACAATCTCAACCTTTATAATATAGGCTTACAGCTCATATCCAAAAGGATCTTATAGAGAGAATAAGGTTTGATGTTGATTTGACACCAGAGAAAATATCTATGTGTCTTTCTCCTCCCGTCCTGAGTGAGATCAGTCCAGATTTCTTCTCCACAGTTCCAGAAAATAATCTTCAGGATTTGCTCGGCTTGGGCTGTGAAGTGGCCGCAACTAGGGTTAGCCCTTGCTGCTACTTCTTTCTTGTTGTTGATGATGAAGATGACAACAACTAACATGAATAACTTTTAGGTATTGATTTGAAATTCTGCTTCTTGTCTCAGCAATAATGGTGAGGAAGAAGATGAAGTTCCGCCGCTTTTTGAAAATACAAAGCCCTAAAAATTGATCTAATTCCATCGATCTCATTCCTTTTATCTTGCGTCGCACAATGGCTTTCTTGGCCTGTGGGCCCAGCTTTAATTGTTGGTATATAGCATTCTTTTATAGAATATATTATACAACTGTCTATCAGTGACATCAGTGGTGGATTCCAGCTTTCCCTCAACGAGTTTGAATTCTATTGACTTTTGTTGACTTTTGCTGACGTCAGTATCTGTGGAATTAGAGCCAAATTCTCAGTTCCATCCCAATCGTTGAGTGCGTTGAGTGAACAAGCTTCACTTAATGATTCTGGACTTAGCCAATCTTCTACTTCCTCAGGCGTTGAGTGTGTTGAGTGAACAAGCCTCACTCAATGATTCTAGACTTAGCCAACTTTTTGCTTCCTCATGCATTGAGTGAAGCCTTCATCACTCAATGCTTTTAGACTTGGCTCATCATTCTACATCTAGGCGTTGAGAGCATTGAGTGAGCCTTCCTTACTCAATGCCTCTGGACTTAGCCAAATTCTTCATCTGTCTGAAGGCGTTGAGTGAGCTGGACTCACTGAATTCTTTCTGTCTTTGCCTATCTTCTAAATTAGACGTTGAGTGAACTGGCTTCACTCAACGCTTCTGGACTTAGTCAATTTCTGTCTTCTTTATTCTTAGGCTTTGACTTCAGCAGCATGACTCAATGCTTTTGCTCAACCGGCATTGAGTGAACTTGCTTCACTCAACACCTGTGGACTTAGCCACAATATTATCATTGTAACCTGCTGGGCTTCAATTGTCCTTTCTTTACTTAGTGATTTTGCTATCTGGCATTGAGTGAACTGGCTTCACTCAATGCCTGTGGGCTTAGCAGCAATATTGTCTCTGCAATATGATGGGCTTTGACTGTCTTGTCTTTACTCAGCGCTTTTGCTATCTAGTGTTGAGTGAACTAGCTTCATTCAATGCCTATGGACTTAGCCACAGAATTACTTTGCAGACTACTTTGCTTTGACTATCCACACCTTACTCATCACTTTTTAGTATTTGGCATTGAGTGAACTGGCTTCACTCAACACCTGTGGACTTAGGCGATTTTCAGCTTTTCTAGCATCCATCTTTGATATATGGCGTTGAGTGAATTGGCTTCACTCAATACCTGTGAACTTAGACAGATTTATGTCTCTCCACACCCCAACTTGTGACCACCTGTCGTAGCCACTTGGAATGCCTATCCAACCTGCATGCATGAACTTAAACATATATTAAATATAACTATGTGTATACCATTGACTTGTTTGACTTCTACAAATCTGAGACATTGTGAGCAATGGACCCAACAATCTCCCCCTATTTTAAAAAGTTAAAACCCTCAAATAGAATTCTTAGTCAACAATATACACTAATATATACAACAGATAAAACATTAAATTGAGAAACTTAACACCACATAACAAGATTGTCAAGTTATAGGTTACCACACTTCCTTTGCCTGCAAGGTGACGATGATCACGTGTAGCTCCCACTATTTTGTTGCCTGAGGCTTGATCATTGCCTTCTTTGCAACAATCTCCCCATTTACCTTGCCTACAGGGTAATCATTACTACTCCCTGCTCCCCCAATTTTGTTGCATAGCCGTGCTCATTTCCTTGATCCCTTCCTTTCTTCTCCCCTTTTTTGACTTCTAAAAAATAGTTAGGGGGTGCTGGCCTCCGATTATCTTCTCTCTAGGATGCTAAACTTGCTCCCCCTCAACTGGAGTATCTTCTATCATCCTTTCTGATAGACTCTTGAACCACTTGGAAAGCTTGATACCACTGAAGGTATTTTCAACCTGCAAGAAGTTATCCAACCTGCAACAAAAACAACATGAGGAGCATCTGAAGCTAGACCAAGTTCAACATAACCAACTCAAACTTGAAGGTGTTGAACTTTGCTTCATCTAATGGCTTAGTGAAGATGTCAGCCACTTGCTTGTTTTTAGGGACAAAATCATGACTGATATCTTCACATTCCACATGTTCTCTTATAAAGTGATACCTATTCTCTATATGCTTAGTCCTGCTGTATGAGACAAGATTCCTGGCTATAGAGATTGCACTAGTAGAATCAAAAAATAAAGGACTTTTACTTATCTGAAGGTTATAGTCCTAGATCTGATGCTGGATCAACAACAACTGTGCATAACAGCTCCCAACAGCTACATATTCTGACTATACAATTGAAATTGCAACACTTGTTTGCTTCTTGCTGCTCCATGATACTAGTCTTCCTCCCAAGAGCTGACAGGTGCCTGAAGTACTTTTCCTGTCCTCTTTGCAGCCTGTAAAATCTACATCTAAATAGCCTGCTATTTCAAAATCCCTATTTCTAGGGTACCATAGGCCAATACCTAGTGTGCCCTTAAGATACCTCAAAATCCTCTTAGCAGCAGAGTAGTGAGATTATTTAGGGTAGACCTGATACCTAGCACAAACACATGTAGTATACATGATGTCTGGACTACTTGTAGTAAGGTACAAAAGATTGCCAATTATCTCTCTATACAAAGTTTCATCAATAGGTTTCCCTATCTCATCTTTGGCTATAGGCATACTTGACCCCATGGGAGTTTTCATGGTGGAGGCATTCTCTATACCAAACTTTTTGATCAATTACTTGGTGAACTTAGACTGGGATATGGACAAGCCATCATCAGTCTGTCTTACTTGGAGGTCCAAGAAGAACTTGAGCTCACCCATACTGCTTATTTCAAACTTCCCTTGCATAAGTTTGGCAAACTTCCTGCAAAAGTTGTCATCAGTAGATCCAAAGATTATGTCGTCAACATAAATCTGGACTAGGATGATCTTGCCCTTAGATTCCCTTAGGAATAGGGTCTTATCTATCTTCCCCCTTAAGAATTTATTTACAATGAGGAAGCTAGACAATGTCTCATACCATGCTCTAGGGGCTTGCTTCAACCCATATAGAGCTTTCCTAAGCCTATAAACAGAATCAAGTGAGTTAGGGACAACAAAACATGAAGGCTATTCAACATAAACCTCTTCCGTTATGTCTGTAACGCCCCGAAACTCAAAAGAGCGACGAGAGGCGTTTTGGGCCAAATTTGGAATTTGGCAGGAGGCACACGGCCTGGGACACGGGCGTGTCCCAGGGCGTGTAATGTTGGGTTCAATGATTTGGCCGAGAGGTCGACGAAATTGGGTTCGTCGATCATTGAGCAGCAAACACGGCCCTGGACACGGGCTTGTCCCAGGGCGTGTCGAGTTTAGTTCGACGATCGGGCCGTGGGTTCGACGATCGGGCCGTGTGTTCGACGATCGGGCCAGCTATCTCCGTTCGACGATCGGGCCGTGGGTTTGACGATCGGGTCGTGTGTTCGATGATCGGGCCAACAATCTCCGTTCGACGATCTGGCTGCGTTCGACGATTTGGCCAGAGATCTCCGTTCGACGATCTGGCAGCGGTCGACGATCTTGGTTTGACGATCGTTGAGCCCGGGGCGGATTGTGGCGTGTTTGACTCTGTCGACGCGAAGTGTCGACACACGGGTTTTGGCGGGAGTTGACTAATTGTTCCGACACTGTTTTGACGCGGACGTGTCCTGCTCCTGTTGGTGATTCGTGTGGTGTTTAGCCCCATTTGTCCATGATCACCGAGAATGTGCCCTGAGTGCACGGGGTGTGTGGCCGTGCGAGCCTACGCCTGTGTTGTAGTAACATTACTATACTGCTGGATTATACTAATAAAGTGCAGGGAAGGAGCATCGCCACCCCGTGTTGGGGGCGGGATCATTATAATTTGGTTAGTATTGCTGACCGTTGCTTTTGTTTTCCACCGTGCGGTGGATTGTGCTTGCATGTGTTGCTGGACCAAGCAGTCAATAGCAGGATAAAGCCCAAATTGCGAAGCCGGCCCTCAAAGGCCTAATTGGAGTGTTTTACTTGCTTTTGTTCATGTATGACCGACCTGCGAGCCATGGTATGGAAAACATGTAAAATGAGTAAACCATTTGTAAGGCCTTAAGGCCAGTACTTGTGTAGGTACTTCATTCCTTTTTGGCTTGTTAGTGGACATTCATGCTTGTTGCTGCATTCTTTTAACTGCAACTATTTAAACTGCTTCCGCTAGAATGCTCTGTGTAGGACGTTGGATTGGTTGGATGGTTTCCATTGAGTAACCACCCGGTCTGTCTGTGGTATATGGCGTCGGGCCCCGGCCGGAACTACTGCTATATGCTATGCGACAGATAGGGGGTGTTACAATTTGGTATCAGACTACTGGTTTCAGTCAGGCTTAAATGAATTCGTGGACGAATTCTTTTTAAAGGGTGGTGAGCACATGTATGTGCGTCATCATTATAACAACAAAAGAACCCATGAATGTCCACTTAGGAATGAAAATACACGTGTTTGGGGAACCTGCGTGTTCCTATAATTGCTGTTTGCAATATTATTTGGTTGCTTAACGGTGTTTTGTACCACTATAGGTGACCAGAAGCAGTGTTGGGCCGTCAGAACGTCGAGTTTCTGAGGCTAGCAGTGCACCAAATGATGCTCCTGCAACACCTCCTTCGGCCGAAACCATTCGATTGGTGGCTGAAGCAGTGTTTGCAATGATCAATGCGCAGCCTGCAAGGCAGGTGCAACAGCCCGCTCCTGCGATGGAGCAGGTACCACTGCAAGCGGCTGAGCAGAGAAGGGTGGAACATGTAGTAGAGGAACCGATGGTGCCGAGGACGACAACCGAGAGACAGCTCAAACATGTCGTGAGCTTTAATCCTCCGGTATTCTCGGGGTTGGGAACCCCATCTCAAGCTGAAGACTGGCTCTCCCGTGTGAATAGAGTCTTGACAGCGACAGAGACGGAGGAGTGGCAGATGACCACTATAGCTACTTTCCCATTGGATGGAGACGCTAGGCTGTGGTGGGAGGGTTTGGAGCTACATCTATTGAGAGGAAGGCAACTTATTGATGTCTCGATGGAAGAGTTCTCAAGACTATTCTTGGCTAGGTACCTCCCTTCGGCGCAGAGGATAGCATTGGAGAATGAGTTCCTGAAGTTGGTTCAAGGAGACAGTAGCGTGGATGAATATCACCACGAGTTTGCTCGATTGAGTCGATATGCTAGCTCCACCATCGCGGATGAGGAGCGCAAGACGAATCAATTCTACGAAGGGTTAAGAGATGATTTAAGGTTACTACTCTCGGGGCCGATGACGCAGGGTTTCTTGACCTTGGTCAACACGGCCCGGTCCTTGGAGAAGGACATGAAGAATGTTCAAGCGAAGAAGAGCATTGGTGATAAGAAGTCTGGGTTCAAAGTGCCGACTAATTCAAAGTCCGGCTATCAAAGGTTCTTTAAGGAGTCTAGGACTTCAGGTCCAGCTCATTCTTTTGGTGCTTCTGGGGCTACTATGGGTCGGACCCTAGGTGCATGTTTTACTTGTGAAAAGTCGGGGCACTTTGCCCGCGATTTCTGGAGCGGACATCCCAAGTCCGAAAGGAAGCCGGGAGCAACTTATGAAGAGAAGGGAAAGGCGGTGGAGTTAACCGCGTCCCATTATGCTCCGGCCCAACCGAGGGTTTACAATCTTGGCCAACAGGAGGCCATCAAAAAGGCGGATGTGGTGACAGGTAAAATTTAAATTTGTAGCAACTTAAATTTCTTTAAATACTTGTTATGCACATGTTACCTTACCACTGCTTGTTTAGGATTTGTTTTGATTTGTGAAAATCTGGCAAGAGCACTCTTCGATACAGGAGCTTCACACTCCTTTTTGTCCGAAGAATTCATATCGCGCATCGGAGTACCTTCTTCGATGTTGAAGGGCAAGTTGGATGTGTTGTTGCCCAATGGGTGTTCGATACGTGCAGATAGAATCTGTGGCGTGAAGATTCGAATTGGGAGCCAGGAGTTCCATTTGCAAGCGTCGTTATTGCCGCTAGTGGAATTCAGCGTTATATTTGGCATGGACTAGCTCTCGAAGCAGCGAGCTTATATTGATTGCGGTAGCAAGGAAGTCAAGCTGGGAGTAGGTCGTGAGAAGACTTTCACGGGCTTGAAGGGGTCGAGCAAGACGTTGATGTCTGCTCTTCAGGTGGTGAAGGCGGTTCGTGCCGGTGCAGAACTGTTCTTTACACTACTGGAGGTTGCAAAGCCTAAGCCCGCGTTGGACAGTATTTCAGTGGTATCAGAGTACCCTGATGTGTTCCCTAGCGATCTTCTTGGAGCCCCGCCGCAGCGGGAGATAGATTTTACGATAGAGCTCGTACCAGGTGCAAAGCCTGTGTCACGCTCTCCATATCGGCTAGAGCCTAAGGAAATGGCGGAGCTGAAGGTTCAACTACAAGAGTTGTTGGAGCAAAGGAATGTGCGTCTAAGTTCTTTGCCTTGGAACACGCCGGTCCTCTTTGTTAAGAAGAAGGACGGAAGATTGAGGCTATGTATTGATTATCGGGAGCTCAACAAGTTGATGGAAAAGAACAAGTACCTGATCCCCCGGATTGATGATCTATTCGATCAGTTAGTCGGGTCGACGGTGTACTCAAAGTTGGACCTCAAGTCCGGGTACTATCAGCTGCGAATAAGGGAGAGTGATATCCCGAAGATAGCGTTCAGTACAAGATACGGGCATTACGAGTTTACGGTCATGTAGTTTGGGCTGACTAATGCGCCGTCAGTGTTCATGGATTTGATGAACAGGACCTTCAGGGAGTACTTGGACCATTTTGTGATCGTCTTCATCGACAATATTTTGTTGTACTCACAGAGTGAGGAAGATCACTTCAGGCATCTTCATTTGGTTTTGGAGACGCTAAGGAGGAATCAATTGTATGCCAAGTTCTCGAAGTGTGAGTTTTGGTTGTCCTCAATGGCGTTCCTCGGTCATATAGTGAGTGGGGAAGATATTGCAGTGGATCTGGCGAAGATTGTTGCGATACGGGAGTGGCCTGAGCTTTCTACAGTAGCGGAAGTCCGGAGCTTTCTGGGGATTGCCGGCTATTATAGGCGCTTCGTAGAGAACTTCTCGCGCATAGCGTTACCTCTCACTACTTTGATGAGGAAGGAGCAGAAGTTTATTTGGACGCCGGAGTGCGCGCGAGCTTTTGAGGAGTTGAAATGTCGGTTGACCACGATGCCTGTGCTGAGTTTGCCGAGTGGGACCGAAGGTTATGAGATTTATAGCGATGCTTCAGGCAGTGGTTTGGGTTGTGTGCTGTTACAGCATGGAAGCGTTATAGCATATGGCTCGGGACAGCTGAAGGTGTACGAGAGGAACTATCCGGTCCATGACTTGGAGTTAGTGGCCGTTATTTTTGCCTTGAAGCTGTGGAGGCATTATTTGTACGGTGTGAAGATTGATATCTACACCGATCTCAAGAGCCTGAATTATTTGATTGATCAGAAAGACCTGAACATGCGGCAGCGTAGATGGATGGAGTTCCTGGGGGAATATACATTCAAGATCCACTACATGCCTGGTAAGGGTAATGCGGTTGCGGACGCGTTGAGTCACCGAGCTCTAGCTCAAGCCAATTGGCTATCGGTTCATGATGAGCGGTTGGTTCAGGAGTTGGAGGATTTGGAGATTTCTTGCGTGGATAAGCAGTCAAGTGCTGAAGCACTATTGAATTGGACTGAAGTTCAATATGACCTGGCTGATCGGATTCGGCAGGCTTTGGATTTGGATGGCCACATGAAGCAACTCATGATAGAGGCTCTGGATGGGTCAAATTCCCAATATGAAGTTGTGGATGGATTGCTTTGGAAAGACGGTCGTCTTTGCGTCCCAAGCGTGGGCAGTTTGCAGGTGGATTTGTTGTACGAGGCACATCATACCAAGTACTCGATTCACTCAGGGAGCACAAGATGTACCGCAACGTTAAGAAACTGTTTTGGTGGCCGGGTTTGAAGAAGGATGTGACGCTCTACGTGGCGAAGTGCTAAACTTGCGCCTTGGTGAAGGCAGAGTGCCAAAAGCCGAGAGCATTTCTGAAGTTCTTGCCTATTCCAGAGTGGAAATTCGACGACATCACTATGGACTTTGTGCACGGGTTGCCAAGGTCACAAAAGGGGAACAACGCCATCTGGGTGGTCGTAGATCGGCTAATGAAGGTGTTGCATTTCATCCCGCATAGGAAGGATGATCTGGTCGAGAAGTTGGCAAAGTTATATGTGGATAACATAGTGCGGCTCCACGGTGTGCCCCGCAGCATCGCGAGTGACCGAGATGGGCGGTTCACGTCCAATGATTGGAGGCTTGTGCAGCAAATGTTGGGAATAAAGCTGAGTTTTAGCACAGCCTTCCATCTGCAGACGGATGGGCAGACCGAGAGGGTCAATAGAACTATGGAATACATGCTCCGCATGTGTGTCTTGGACTTTGGAAAGCAATGGGAAGACCATCTTTATTTGGTGGAATTTGCGTACAACAATAGCTACCAGGCGAGTATTCAAATGGCGCCCTTCGAGGCCCTTTATGGTAGAAGATGTCGCACGCCGTTGTTCTGGTTGGAAACATGTGAGTCAAAGTTGTACAAGCGTCAAGAGGTGGAAGATGCTACTTCGTTGGTGCGAACCATTCGGGATAGGTTGCAAATCGCTCAGGACCGTCAGGCGAAGTACTATAATGCTAAGCACCAGAACGTAGAGTTCGCTGTGGGCGACTGGGTGTACTTAAAGATCAAGCCGTTCAAGGGTGTCTCGCGGGTGCGGCGATTGAAAAAGCTAAGCTCGAGGTACCTTGGGCCGTTTGAGGTTCTGGAGCGGGTTGGTGAAACAGCCTATCGTTTGAAGCTATCAGTGGAGCTCTGTGGTCTACATGATGTATTCCATATATCTGTGCTACGAAAGGCGGTGCAAGAGCCTACGCAAGTGACCGCGGTCGATCATGTGCCGATTGATAGTGGGTTGACGACAAATGTCAAGCCCGTGCGTATTGAAGACTCGGAAGTCAAGCGGCTACATAATTAAGAGATCAGGATGGTCAAGGTCCGATGGGACAATTACGGTCGAGAGGAGCTCTCTTGGGAGCGAGAGCAGACTATGCTTGACGAGTACCCGGAGTTGTTCCGCTCAGGTACAATTTTAGTTTTGTGCTTATCTTTCCTTTATGAAATTTTGTGGACGAAATTCTTTTAAGAGGGAGAGAGTTGTAACGCCCCGAAACTCAAAAGAGCGACGGGAGGCGTTCCGGGCCAAATTTGGAATTTGGCAGGAGGCACACGGCCTGGGACACGGGAGTGTCCCTGGGTGTGTCGTGTTGGGTTCGACGATTTGGCCGAGAGTTCGACGGAATTGGGTTCGTCGATCATCGAGCAACAAACACAGCCCTGAACACGGGCGTGTCCCAGGGCGTGTCGAGTTTGGTTCGACGATCGGGCCGTGGGTTCGACGATCGGGCCGTGTGTTTGACGATCGGTCCAGCGATATCCATTCGACGATCGGGCAGTGGGTTCGACGATCGGGCCGTGTGTTCGACGATGGGCCAGCGATCTCCGTTCGACGATCAGGCTGCGTTTGACGATTTGGCCAGAGATCTCCGTTCGACGATCTGGCAGCGGTCGACGATCTTGGTTCGACGATCGTCGAGCGCGGGGCGGATTGTGGCGTGTTTGACTTTGTCGATGCGAAGTGTCGACACACGGGTTTTGGCGGGAGTTGACTAATTGTTCCGACACTGTTTTGACGCGGACGTGTCCTGCTCCTGTTGGTGATTCGCGCGGTGTTTAGCCCCGTTTGTCCAGGTCGGACCTGGATCATATCCGTGCATCCCTTTTGTGGGATCCGACGACCGTGGTTATCCCGAAGAGGTTATACCCGAGAGAAGGGTTTCAAAACCCTTATTTTTCTGTCGTAGTTCTCTATCTAAATCTTGGAGAGAGGGGGGAGCAAAGGAGGAAGAAAAAGTCTAGATCCAGTTATTGGAGGAGTTTCAGAGCTTCAAATCACGAGCCGACTTCGGATCTACGAAGGAAAGGAGATTGCGGTGCTTTTCATCCGCGTATATTTCCATGGCGCCAAGTAAGAACGCTAGGGTATCAATTCTCTACTTGAGCATGTGAAGCTCTACTTCTTTTGCATAGGAAGCCCGCTCTCGCGAGTTTGCGGTGAGTTTGTGGCGTTCCTTCAGGTAGATATGTAAAGTCCCTATTGTTTAGAGTCCGTATTCGAGAACAGACATAGGCATGATGTGTTAAGCCTATCCGAACATGTTGGTCTGGATCGGTGATGTTGCATTGCATAAATGGGCGGAGAAGATTCCGTGCGAATGTGTGTTTTTCGGGTTTTCTACGTGGTAGATTGCAACATGGAGCCTTGGGGATTAACCCCAAGGTGCACCCGGAAAACTGGGCAGATGCGTGATCTTGCCAACTTGGTGGCCTGGGAGCCAACTTGAACATAACCGGGTTATGTGAAATGCGTGACGGAAACGGGACTCGGAAGAAGTTTGACCTGCGCATATGTTTTAAATTAACGTTGCAGTGTGAGCAACATGTTAGGTGGAACCGTACCAGTTCTATGTCGTTCGGTTAGAGCCATTGACATAGATGAGGGTCTTCGACGGTCTATGGTTTAAATTACCGTGACCCATGCCGTGAAGACAAAATGCTCATTGTTTGGTCGTCCAAAGGGATGGTGGTGAGTCGACGGACTTTGACCGTGATCACCGAGAATGTGCCCTGAATGCACGGGGTGTGTGGCCGTACGAGCCTACGCCTGTGTTGTAGTGACATTACTATACTGCTGGATTATACTAATAAAGTACAGGGAAGGAGCATCGCCGCCCCGTGTTGGGGGCAGGATCGTTATAATTTGGTCAGCATTGCTGACCGTTGCTTTTGTTTGCCACCGTGCGGTGGATTGTGCTTGCAGGTGTTGCTGGACCAAGAGGTCAATAGCGGGCTAAAGCCCAAATTGCGAAGCTAGCCCTCGAAGGCCTAATTGGAGTGTTTTACTTGCTTTTGTTCATGTATGATCGGCCTGCGAGCCGTGGTATGGAAAACATGTAATATGAGTACACCATTTGTAAGGCCTTAAGGCCAGTACTTGTGTATGTACTTCATTCCTTTTTGGCTTGTTAGTGGACATTCATGCTTGTTGCTGGGTTCTTTTAATTGCAACTATTTAAACTGCTTCCGCTAGAATGCTCTGTGTAGGACGTTGGATTGGTTGGATGGTTTCCATTGAGTAACCACCAGGTCTGTCTATGGTATATGACATCGGGCCCCGTCCGAACCTACTGTTATATGCTATGCGACGGATAGGGGGTGTTACAATGTCACCATTCAGAAAGGCTGACTTCACATCCATCTGGTAGACTTTGAATCCTTGGTATGCAGTATATGTAAAGAATATTTTGATAGCTTCCAATCTGGCTACTAGGGTAATGGTTTGATCAAAGTCAATACCTTTTTCTTGCCTATATCCTTTAGCCACCAGTCTAGCCTTGTTCTTAACTATAATGACATTTTCATCAAGTTTATTCATGTAAATCCACTTGACTCCAATGTCATTTTGTCCTTGTGGTCTGGGAACCTGATTCAAGTCCTTACACCTCTTAAACTAGTTCTGTTCCTCTTGCTTAGCTACAATCCAGAACTATTCTAGGTTGGCCTCTTCAAATCTTTTGTGCTCTACTTGTGACAAGAAGTTTGAGTATAGTGCTGTGTTGATACTTCTACTCCCAGTCACCACTCCTTGGCTGACATCATCAATGATCTGGTGTCTTGGATGATCCCTTAGATGTCTGACTGCTGGAAGCAATCTTACTTTAGCTTCCTGATCTTCATTATCTTCACTTTTTTGATCATCATCCACAACCTGCATGCCTTGTGCTTCCTCTGGAATGCACACTCTGTCAAATTCATCTTGAACTAATGGAGCAGCCTTCTTGATAGTCAGTTTGTCCATCATCAACTTAGTACCTATAGGACTAGAAGAGGAGCATACCCTCTAGTGACTTCTTTATCTGAACCACAAAAGATAACTTTGTTTCCATCCTTCACTGTGGTATACTGCTTAAGATTACTCCTTGTTCCAGTCATGTGCTTGGAACAACCACTGTCCATGTACTATATAAGGGTATGGGCACTTGGACTAACCTGCAAAGCATATTTACTTTACCTTAGGACCCCAATATTTATAGGGTCCTTGGTGCATGTCCATCTAAAAATGAACATTTCCACCAGTAGTTTTTCTGACTGGTAGACTGACTTTAGTTCTGGCCACCCTTGGATTATGCCAGCAATCTATGGCATAGTGGACCACTTTGCCATAACACCAACATTGATGAATGTTGTACCTTATTTTTTGAGCTAGTCTGCTAGCTATGCTGACAGCAGCTCTCTGTCTAGAAGGAACATCAACAGCCTTTTTCAGGTTTCTTTTAGTTAGGATTTGGCTGAAGGTAAGTCTTCCAGTAGACTTATTTGGCCTGCTCTGAATGCCATCACCAGCAGACTTCTTTACAAAAGTCATGCTCTTGAAAACATGAGAAATAGCCAAATCAGGCTTGCTGATAGATTTATCCTTGGTCAGAGTCCTTGCTGGATGGCCCTGAGCTTTGGCTGCAACCACATTCTTGAGAGTGGGCGCTGGAGCACTAAATACAAATGGTCCACGAGGGGCCATTTGAATTTCTTCATGAGCTACCTTGAAGGTACTCATACCCATTCCTCTTTCCCTTCCATTGTTAGGTACACTTGTATCCTTCTAGGAAGAATTCTCATTCTTCCAGTGACCATACATGGAGTCCTGGTCATACCTGTTAGAAGGGATTATTACCCTTTTAAAGACAATGAGTAGCTGAGCTGGAGCTTTTACAATCTCTTTGAAAGGGGCAGTCCTTGTGTTTCCCATAAATCCTAATCCCCTCTTGTTCTTCTGAGAGGAGGAGTCAATGATGGGCAACACAGAATTGGGTTTAGAGTAGCTAGCCATAATTTTTTTCTCCCTTTGGAGTTTTTCTTCTAGATCCCTAATAAGGGCATTCTTGTATTTTATGGTGCCTATCTACATGGTAGTAATGTTTTTTAGCTTGCTAACTTCCCTGATTTTCTATTCCAATAAGGTTGTTGAGTCAGAATGCTGGGAAGCAGCAAGATGTAGAGATGCAATCTCCTGAGCCTGCTTTTTAGCTAGCAACTTACTTCTTTTTAATGTTTGTAGAAGTTCAACATACTTATCAATCAATTGATTGATATCTTCCTCAAAATCTGAGCCATCTTCATCACTTGATGAAGAAGCACTAGAATTGAGACTTGTCTCATAATCTGACTCAGAAGAAGAACCGGATAGAGATTGTACCTTTTCTAGACCAGGCTGATCCTGACAGGATTCTTCCCTAGACATTGCCATCAGCCCAATATATGTTTCTTCCTCTTCAGATTCTGATGAAGAAGAGTCAGTCCAGCTCTTCTCCTTCTTTTCCATGAAGGACTTCTCCTTCTTGCTCTTTTGATGGTGGTGTTTTTTCTCACCATCATCCTTTATTTTGACTGGGCAGTCAACAATTACATGCCTAGGTTTGCTATAGTAATAACAAACCACTTTAGTAGAAATTTATTTACTAGGCTTAGAGCCATACCTGTGCTTCTTGGAGGATTTCTTCATTCCCCTATAGTAGTCCTCCTTGTGATGAGAGGAGGAGGAGGGCCTGCTCCTCCACTGGTTCCTCTTCATCAGCTTCATAAACTGCCTAGAGAAGGCAACAAACACCTCATCATACATGTGGCAGTCTGATGTGCATGTCTCTGAACTTTCTGAGTCAGACTCAGCAGCCCTCCTTGGTGGAGAAGGAGTCTTTCCCCTGCTTCTTCTTGTGGCTTCAGCTTTGATGGCCACAATATTTTCTCTGGCCTGGGACTTGCTATTTTTCTCCTCTTCCTTCCAGGAAGTCAGCTGTATTTCATAAGACAGCAGCTTCCCAAGTAGAGTTGGTGGAGGAGTATCCGCCAGCTTTGCCACTTCCCTAATGGAACAAATCTTGGTATCCCAGTCCCTAGTTAGAGACCTTAGGAACTTATCATTAAGCTCATAATTACTGAAGACCCGGCCATAGGTCCTTGGCTCAATAATTATTCTAAAGAATCATTCATAGCAGCTGGCTATGCTCTCTTCTTTGGATTGCCTGAAATCCTCATACTCTTGATTGAGCTTGGACTTCCTGTCATCTCTAACCTCTTTTGTACCCTCCATGTAGACTAAAAAAGTGTCCCACATCTCTTTGGTAGTCTTGCAGCGCACCAGATTCTGAAATGTGGAGTCAACTATGACACTAATAATAATGTTTTGTGCCCTCTTGTCCAGTATATCCAAGATGACTTTATCCTTAGTAATTTATTGATATGTCTTATATGTCTAGACTATTGCATCCAAAGCTGAGATTTTCATAGGGATGAAAGGTCCCTCCTTGACTATGATAAAGATCATTGGGTCAGATGCCTCCATGAAGAGTCTGACCCTGTTGGGTACATTGGAATATATGTACCTGATTTGAAGAAGCCTCACCCTACTCAATGATATACATCAAGGTGTATTTGATGTGCTTTGAGTTTCTTTGTGCAGGTTAAGTAACTGCTGGTTTGCAGGAAAAGTTTCTAAGTCCATGTGTCGACACCTAGAAGAAAAGTGTCGACACTTAAGAAGGCTTGTGTCGACACCTAGAGAAGCAGTGTCGACACTTGGAGTAATTGTGTCGACACTAGGTAGGCAGAGTCGACACCAGAAGGAAAGTGTCGACACATACAAGCAGTGTCGACACACAATGAAGAATTGTCTACATAATCAGTGTCGACACTTAGAAGCAGTGTCGACACTCAGAGAAACTTTGTCGACAGCAAAAGTGTCGACACTAGGAGGCTGTGTCGACACTCAGCAAACTTCAACAGAGTTTAAGTACAAGTGTCGACACAAAGGAGATGTGTCGATACTCAGTAAAGTCTCAACACATGAAGAATGTGTCGACACAAAGGAGATGTGTCGACACTCAGCAAAAGTTTCAACACAGAAGACATGTGTCGACACAAAGAAGATGTGTCGACACTTAGCAAGTTTCAACACAAGAAGATGTGTCGATACAAAGGAGTTGTGTCGATACTTAGCAGAAATCAACTAAGTATTGAAGAATAAGGACTTGTGTCGACACACATGATCAGTGTCGAGAAGCAATTTCTACAACACAAGGAGTTATGTCGACACCATGAAGGCTAGTGTCGACACTTAGTCTACTTATGTCGACACTTGGTCTATTTGTGTCGACACATAAAGACTATCTGTCTCGACACTTTCAGACAGTGACAGAGATTTCAAGAAGTGACTGGATGACTTGACAGCTGCCATTTCAACCGGTCAACTGTTACTGTCAGAGCTGTCAGAAGATCGTTAGAAACCGGATCATCTGGTCACCATGAAGAAAGCTTATATAAAGGCTTATTCCTTCAACAGAAGGGGACTTGAGGGGAAGCAATCATTGAAGTGAAAAACAACACAACAAGAAGAAGACCTTCAAGTGAAGATCTAATAAGTTGGAGAGAGAAAGCTCCTTCTAAGAAGATAGTTATTGAACCGGGCTGCTAAGAAAGTTTCAAATTGAGATCTGATTCTCAAGTTAGCAGTTGATTGAAGGTTATCTGCATAGAGATACAACCCTACTGTGTTCTAATTCAAGAAGCTTTAAAGAAAGCCAAGGGAGGTTGATCTCTGCAAAGTTCTTTCAAGAACTCATCAAGAAGCCAGTCAACTCATCTTTCTCAATCAGAGTTGTGGTTATTAATCTTTGTACTCTTTATTTTTTGTAGGATCCTAAGGGATCTTAGTTGTAAGCCTATATTTATAAAGGCTGAGTGGTAGGGCTTTTGTGCCTGAGTGTAGGAGATACATTTCTCTGAGTGTAGGCCTTGTTGAAGGCTGAGTGTAGGCCTTGTTGAAGGCTGAGTGTATGTCTTGGTGAAGACTGAGTGGTAGGGCTTTGTGCCTGAGTGGTAGGAGTGGGATCACTCTGAGTTGTAGGAACCTGTTTGGGTTCTGAGCTGTAAGATCTGTGGATCTGAGAAGTAGTGGAGAAGTTTGGCCGAATCTAGTACACTATTAGATAGGCAAAGGGGGAAAGTGGATGTACCCAGACCTTGGGGAACCACTATAAAAGCTGTGTGTACTCTATGTGTGATTTGTTCTGTGATTGCTGTGTTATTTGTGCTGAATTGGTGTAAAGAATTGCATAAACAGGTCTAATAATTCAATGTTTCTGCCTTAAAAGTTAAAAAGATTAAGTGCACCTATTCACCCCCCTCTAGGTGTTTAGGCACTAGTTCTTTCAAGTGGTATCAGAGGGAGGTTACTCAGAAAGGACATAACAGTCTGAGTAAAGATCCTGTAGGCAGAATCAGTATAATCAAGAATCAAGAAAATGGGTTCAACTGAGAATCACAAAGAGCTAGGATCCATGAAATTGCCAATCTGCAGAAAGGAGATCTTTGGCATTTAGAAAGAAAGGGTTAGACTTTTTATGGAAGCCTCTGACCCAAGAATATACATTATAGTTAAAGAAGGGCCATATGTGCCAATGAAAGTATCTGTTCTGGATGCAAATCAGAGAACTCCCAAAGACTATTTAGAAATGACCAAGGATGAAATAATTCTGGCCACTATGGACAAGAGGGCCCAGAATATTATTGTAAGTGCAATTGATGATGCCACATTTCAGAATCTGATTCATTGTAAAACATCAAAAGAAATGTGGGACACACTGATAGTCTATATGGAGGGATCAGAACAGGTAAGACAAGACATGAAGTCTTTATTAAATCAAGAGTATGAAAGCTTCAGACAAGGCAGGTCTGATAACATAACTGAATGCTACAAGAAATTCTATAGGATAGTCAATGAATTGATGTCCTATGGAAGAGAGTTCAGCAATTATGAGTTGAATGATAAGTTCTTGAAATCCTTGACAAAGGACTGGGACACCAAGATTTGTGCCATAAGGGAAATGGCCAAATTAGCTGACATACCTCCTCCAACTTTGTTTGGAAAACTGTTATCTTATGAGATGCAGTTAATGGTAAGGAAGGAGGAAGAAAAGACTACTGGGGTGGAGCACAAAGAAAGAGCCGTGGCCTTCAAGACTGAAGTCACTAAGAAATATAAAAGCAAGTCTCCATCTCCACCTCAAAAAGTTGTTGAGGCTGAGACAAATACTTCAGATAACAAGAAGTCAGAAAGCAGTGAAAGTGATGAAGACTTTGCTGCATTTACTAGGCACTTTCAGAAGTTTCTAAAGAAGAAGCAGTGGAGGTCCAAACAATCCACTTCACAGACAAAAGATGACTATTATCAGAACAGGAAGTCATCAAGGAATGACAGGAGAAAGTCCAAGTCTAGTAAAACTACATCCTCAAAGATAGTATGCTATTGTTGCAATAGACAAGGACATGTAATAGCTGATTGTCCAGAAAAGAGGAAAGAGTCCAATGACAAGAAGAAGACTCAATTTAAGGGCAAAAAGGAAAAGTCCTTTGTTGTAAAGAGAGACAAAAGCCTGACTGATATGTCTTCTTCAGAAACAAATTCAGAAGCTGAAGCCTATATTGGCCTGTTTGCTGAAGAAGAAGAAAATGAGTTCATGCAGCTAATGAACTCAATTTATGAGCATAAGGAAATTAATTGCAAGGGACTGATGGCCTTATCAGAAGGAGACAAAATCCAGGATCAGCCTGGACCTAGTCAGGTACAAAATTGTTCTTCAAGTTCAATTTCTGGTACTGAGTCAGATTCAGATACATCAGCATCAAGTGATGTGAGTGGATCTGAATCTGAAGGAGACATTCATCAGTTAATTGATGAATATAGAGTATTGTTGCAGACTTTGAAGAAAAGCAAACTCTTGTCCAAAACTCAGGCTAAGGAGATTGCTAGTCTTAAAGTGGCTGCAACAGATTTTGACAAGTTATTAGATCAGAAATTAAATGAAATAGCCAGACTGAAGAATATTACAGTTATTCAGATGGGGACTATTACATTTAAAAATGATCAAATTAGAAATCTGGAGGTTAGACTTTAGAAGGAGAGAGATATTGTAGCAAGCTTTTCTAAACCAAAATCAGTTTTACCTTTGATAGATGAGTTTATTCCTCAAAAGGGTAAGACTGGATTGGGGTTTACAAAACTTGCCAGGACAGTTAGGTCCAAGTCTAAGGGCAAAGTCCCAGTACTCAACAAGAAGCCTGATGTAGATACTACAGCCAGGGTTGTATACAAACAAAGGTATAACAGGTTTGAGTGCTGGTGTTGTGGCAAGATAGGCCACTTTGCCATAGACTGTTGGCACAATTTAAGTGTCAAGGAGAGTAGCAAACTGCCTGCTAGAAGATCTACAAGTAGTTTTGTTAAAAGTCAAACTAACCTTCACCAAGGACCCAAGAATTATTTGGGTTCTAAGGTCAAGTAATCTGTTTTGCAGGTGAGTCCAAGTGGTCATGCTCCTATATGGTACTTGGACAGTGGATGTTCCAGGCACATGACTGGAACTAGGGGATTGCTGAAGGACTACACACCAATCAAGGATGGTCCTAAGGTTACCTTTGGTGGTTCAGAAAAAGGGATCATCAAAGGCTTTGGTAACATTTCTAGCAACCTAATTACAATTACTCAAGTGTCTTATGTAAAGGGTTTGAAACATAACCCCATTAGCATAAGTCAGCTGAGTGATTTAGGATATGACATCTCATTTGTCAATGATGGTTGTCATATCAGTAGGTCAAGTGATCAAAAGATCATTCTAACAGGATATAGGAAGAGAAATGTCTATTGTCTAGACATTATGTGTGAGAACATTGTTTCTCCTATCTGTCTTGTAGCTGATGAGAAAGTCTCACATTGTGTTAAATGGTACAAGAGGCTGGCTCATCTTAACAATAAGACAATTGGCCAACTCTTTAGCAAAGAGTTAGTGAGGAATGGTCCTCAAGTTAAGTGCATAAAGGTTGGGATATGCTCAGCTTGTCAGAAAGGCAAGCAGACCAGATCCACCTTTAATAGCATTGAGAACAAAGATGCTGTGAGGTGCCTATACCTCTTGCATATGGATCTTTTTGGTCCTATGCCAGTTCACAGCCTAGGTAGGAAGGTCTACACATTTGTGGTAGTTGATGACTACTCAAGGTATTCCTGGGTGTTCTTCCTAAGGCAAAAATCTGAAACACCAAGTATCTTGTATAGTTTTGTAAAACAAATTCAGAATGAATTGAACAGTACAGTGGTCAAAATCAGAAGTGACCATGGTACTGAATTTCAGTCTGATAGTATGACAAAACTGTGTGAAGAGTTTGGTATTTTTCAGGAATTTTCCTCACCAAGAACACCTCAGCAAAATGGTATTGCAGAAAGGAAAAATAGAACCTTGATAGAGGCCGGTAGAACCCTATTGAGTGACACATCTCTCCCAGAATATTTCTGGGCTGAGGCAGTAAACACTGCATATCATGTAATTAATAGGGCTACTATCACCAAAAGCCACAATAAGACCCCCTATGAGATTGTGAAGGACAAAAAACCAAATCTATCTTATTTCAGGATCTTTGGTTGTAAATGCTATATACTTAACAATGGTAAGTCTTATTTAACCAAGTTTGCTGCCAAATCCCAAGAGGGGATCTTTGTTGGGTACATCAACAACAGTAAGGCTTATAGGGTCTACAACTTGATTACTCAAGTTGTAGAAGAGTCAGTTCATGTAGTCTTTGATGAAGCTAGACTCATTAACAATGAATTGCCTAGAAGTGTTTGCAGCTCTACAGGTGTGACTGAGAAGATGGACAAGCTTACTATTGAAGAAGGTTCTACTGCAAGTCAGCAAGTGGATGATAGTGGCTGCTGTCCAGGGGGAGTACAAGATACTCCTGTTGCTGAAGAAGACCAAGAGGAGTTGCTGAATGAAGAAGCTGAAGGTGTACAACCAGAAGACAGGCTGCCTCCAGCAAATAGGCATTTAAAAGATCATCCAGCCAATCAAATTATTGGAGATCTCAGACAAAGGGTACAAACAAGGAGCAGGAATCTAAGTTCAGTTCTCTACTCCAGCTTTCTATCCCAAGTAGAGCCAAAGAAATTTGAAGAAGCAATCCTAGACCCTCATTGGATTGAGGCAATGCAAGAGGAGCTGAACCAGTTCAAAAGATGCAAAGTCTGTGAGCTAGTTCCTAAACCAAAAGACCACAACATTATAGGAACTAAGTGGATCTTTAGGAACAAGTTGGATGAAAATGGAGTAGTTATAAAGAACAAAGCTAGACTTGTTGCAAAAGGATATAGGCAGGAAGAAGGTATTGATTTTGACCAGACCTTTGCTCCAGTAGCAAGACTGGAAGTAATAAGGATGTTCCTTGCCTATGCAACATTTCAAGGGTTCAAGGTATACAAAATGGATGTTAAGTCAGCTTTTCTGAATGAAAATCTGAAGGAAGAAGTCTATGTAGAACAACCATCAAGTTTTGTTGATTCTACTAAACCTAATTATGTTTATAGACTTAGGAAGGCTTTGTATGGGTTAAAACAAGCCCCTAGGGCTTGGTATGAAACCCTGTCTAGTTTCCTCATTGAGAATAAATTCACAAGAGGGAAAATAGACAAGACTCTATTCCTTAGGGAATCCAGAGGCAAGATTATCTTAGTCCAAATATATGTAGATGACATAATATTTGGGTCTACAGAAAGTAGTCTTTGCAAAAAGTTTGCAAAACTAATGCAAGGACAATTTGAAATGAGCAGTATGGGGGAACTTAAGTTCTTCTTGGGTCTCTAAGTTAGACAGACTGAAGATGGTTTATCCATATGCCAGTCTAAGTTCACCCTAGAATTGATAAGGAAGTATGGTATGGAATCATACACTACCATGAAAACTCCTATGGGGTCAACAATGTCTTTATGCAAAGATGATGCAGGGAAACCTGTAGATGAAACTTTATATAGAGGGATAGTTGGCTCCCTACTATATTTGACTGCAAGTAGACCAGATATCATGTATGCTACATGTGTCTGTGCTAGGTACCAAGCATGCCCTAAAGAATCTCATTTGACAACAGTCAAAAGAATTTTGAGATCTCTTAAGGGCACTCCTTATCTAGGCCTTTGGTGCCCTAGGAATGGAGATTTTGAACTGACAGGTTATTCATATGCAGATTTTGCAGGCTGCAAGGAAGATAGGAAAAGTACAACAGGTACCTGTCAATTTCTAGGAGGAAGGCTGGTGTCTTGGAGTAGCAAGAAGCAGACCAGTGTGGCTATCTCCACAGCTGAGTCAGAGTATGTTACTGTAGGAAGCTGCTGTGCACAACTACTATGGATACAACACCAGCTAGAAGATTATGGTATTCAAGTAAGTAGAACACCTTTATTTTGTGATTCTACTAGTGCTATTTCTATTGCAAATAATCCTGTCTCTCATAGTAAGACTAAGCACATAGAAATAAAGTACCATTTTCTAAGAGAACATGTGGAAAAAGAAGATATTTCCCTAGAGTATATAAATACAGATAATCAGTTAGCTGATATGTATACTAAGCCCTTAGATGAAACCAAATTCAATAAATTTAAAATTAAATTAGGGATGATAAACTTGGAATAGTTTACAAAAAATTGGCTAAGTAAAATGATGTCGACACACAAAGTTGTCTGTGTCGACACAGAGTAGTGGTGTCGACATTTCATAGAAATGATGTCGACACATCTAGGAAGTTTGTGTCGACACTACAGAGATTTAGTGTCGACGCATGCAGTGTTTGTGTCGACACATCCAAGGTGGTGTCGACACTTAGGAGTTACACAGAATTAGTCTAATAGAGTCTCGACTAAGTGTCGAGCTGAGTGGTGTCGACACATATATAAGTGTCGACACATATATTCTGTCGACTATACTTGTGTCGACACATAGTGGTCGAGATATTATAAGTTAGTGTCAACACTTTTCAACAGTGTCAACACAATTTAAGTATGTTGACGCGCCTTTTCACCTTCGATTCTAGAAAGGTATAAATAGGTTTTCCCTAGTGATGGTCGACACACTCACTAAAGTTTCGAGACCAAACTTGTGTGTCGACATCTCTCTTCTCTAAATTCAAAATTTCTTCAAACCCTAATGGCGCCCAAGCTAGAAGAGAATATTAATGAAGGATATGAGCTCGTGCGACACGCCTTTGATGACACGGAACCCGAAATCAAAGGTGTGGTAACCCTAATTGCCGAGACTGGATTGGAATACCTTGTATCAGAACCAATCAAGATTTGGAAGAAGGAGGTCCTTGAATTTTTGAGTGCCGCTTCACTTGATGATACTGGACTCAAGATTAAGTCCAGAGTTCATGGGACCAAAGTCAAGGTCACACAGAAAAGTCTCAGGAAGGTACTTCAACTACCAAGAACAAAAGAGGAAAAAGATGTATCTGCTTCTAAGACTAGAGAGGCATTGAGATGGTGTGGACTGGATTCAAACCTGAAAATTGGATCTGTTTTCAACAGAAAAGGGATGAACATCCAAGGAAAATTCTTGTCTGAAATAATTGGCAAGGTCATCCTGAGCAAGCCTAGAGGACATGACAGAATTTCAGCCCATATGTTCAGTTTGATGACAAGGATTATCTTCAAACTTAAGACTGATTGGTCTGCAGTTCTGTTTGATAAGATAAAAGAAAGTATGAAGAAACCTAATCTGGGTAGAATTCTGAGTCTATACCTAGCAGGAAGTATACCTGAGGTGATGAATCAAGCTGCTGGTTCAAAGATAAACCACATGAGGAGAATGGATGTCAGAATTTTCTCAAGATGGGATAGGGTACTAACAAAGGAACTGCCATCTCCAGTAAAGGACACACCTCAGAAGAAGAAGAATAAGACAGCCATTGTGGCTCAAGAATCCTCCAGTAGCTCTGAAGAGCAAGTGGTCTTTACTCCTGATGATGAACAGACAGGAAATGCTGGACAGTCTCCAGCAGGACAAGAAGATGCACAGAGGCAGGGGGAGCTACCCTTAGCTAGCCCAATTCACCTGGATCCACTCCAGGGGGAGCCTCTACTTGTGGAAGAGCCAACTCCACTAGAGAGTGAAAGGGCTACCCAAACCATTCTGGAGGTAATCACTGCAATTAATCAATTAAATTTCCCTATTGAAGATGAAGTTTTGAGTGATTCATTCCCTGATGTTCATCAGCAAACACAGATACAACATCAACCACTAGATGTTGTCATGGAGGACACATCTGTTGCTGATAAAGTGGTTGATGAGATCAGAGATTCTCCAACCCATCCTCAATAGGAATTTACATTAGAAGAGCTATTCCTTGATCTTGTACAGACTGACCTTGAGAAAGAAATAGCTGCTGTTGAGGGGGAGAAGGCAAATATTGAGGGGGAGAATATGAAGAATGTAGAGAAAACTACTACACAAGAGACTGAGCAGCTAAAGGATGCTGAGGAACCACAAAGGACTGAGAAGGAGTTACCTCCTAGAACTAAGGATAGAGTGGACATAGTCAACACTTCTGCTTCAGAAGATGAAGAGGCTGCTAAAGCCAAGAAAAGAAGGTTCCAGGTCTTCAAAAGAAGGAGCCAGAACTATAAGAAAGCACTACAGACAATTGCTCCACAGCCAGCCCCATCTACTGATTATAGTTCACTAATGGTGCCTTTGCAGATTAAGCTGGATGAGCAAAGAAAAGCTTTGGAAAAATATATGGATGAAGGGCATAAATCCCTGCAATTTGATCTAGCACAAGACATCAAGTCTATCAGATTTGAAGTCAATCAAAACAAGAAGGAAATGACTGACTGCTTCCATAAGGGAGGAAATACAGTAGTCTATTTAGCCACTCATCAAGAGAACATCAAGAAACAAGTTGATGAAATTGCACTCAAACAAGGCTATGTCCTGGAGAATCAGCTGAGAATGAATGATAATTTGACAGCTTCTCATATTGCCATAGTCACTGAAATGAAGAATATAGCTACTGCCCAGACTGCACACAGTGCTGCTGCCAAAGCTGAGTTTGATAAGCAACTCCAAGAGAGCCTACTTGCAGTTCACTCTGCCATCCAGGATTCACAGAAGCTAATCACTGACAAACTACAAAGGTTGAAACCTTTTTATAAAGATGGAGTTAACTATCTGAATGCCCAGATCAGGTTTCAGAAAGATGATCTGAGGGATCACATAGAGAGAGAAGTCATAAAGGGGTAGAGGGTATTAGTCAAGGCAGGCTCTGATCATGCCAAATGGATTTCCATTTCCATCAGAGCCACCCTTGGATATCCACCCTTATGTGATGATGACAATGTGGCAGAGTCTGAAATAAATCCTGCATACTTTGGAGGAGAGCAGGCTGAAGTAGCTCAAGTGATATACCCTCTACCAGACTTTGACATGATACATCAAGAGATACAGACTATGTATAGTCCTCGTGAGGGTAATCAGAATATCATTCTTGAGAAAGTTGTCCAGCCTATGCCAGAGGCAATACTAAAAGAACAAGAGGCTTTGTTAAAAGAACAAGAGGCTCAATTATCTAAGAAAAGATTCAGAGAGCAGGCTGAATTAAGGCCAGATTTTGAACAATGGAGCCCCACATCCAGGAATATCATTTTGACTGCTTGGAAGGCTGCTAAGGACAATGTCCTTGATAGAGGCAAATGGTATTCTGACCTGGAGTGGAGAAAGCATGAGAATAGGCAAGAGGCCATTGTACAATATAGAAGAAAGGCTAAACTGGTAAAGTTACCTCCTAATGCACAGGAGCCTAGCAAGTATTTCCCTAAGCCTTATCACTATTTTGAAAGGCAGAAGATAAAGGCTGAAGAGCTGAAAAAGAAAGATCTCAAAGGAAAGAAGCCTGCTGCTGCTGATGACAATGAAGCTCCAGTTCAAGCAAAGATTCAATCTAGAAAGGGGATTGTAATCAAGGAACCAGAGCAGCCATAGGATAACATTTTCTTAAGTTTACAAATTGTAATCATTTGTATTAAAATTCTATGTAAACTTTTGACTAATGAAAATGTTGGAATTTGTAATAACATTGTGTCATGGTTCAAATCTATTACATTAATTGTTCTGAGCTAATTGTATATACATGTTCTGTTCATACATGCTTAAGTTTTTTCCCTGTCATATATTACTGTTTTACATCATACTAAGAATTTGTTATGTATGGTGTATATCATTGACTGAGGGTTATGACTTCTCCAAATAGGGGGAGATTGTTGGGTACATTGGAATATATGTACCTGATTTGAAGAAGCCTCACCCTACTCAATGATATACATCAAGGTGTATTTGATGTGCTTTGAGTTTCTTTGTGCAGGTTAAGTAACTGCTGGTTTGTAGGAAAAGTTTCTAAGTCCATGTGTCGACACCTAGAAGAAAAGTGTCGACACTTAAGAAGGCTTGTGTCGACACCTAGAGAAGCAGTGTCGACACTTGGAGTAATTATGTCGACACTAGGTAGGCAGAGTCGACACCAGAAGGAAAGTGTCGACACATACAGACAGTGTCGACACACAATGAAGAATTGTCTACATAATCAGTGTCGACACTTAGAAGCAGTGTCGACACTCAGAGAAACTTTGTCGACAGCAAAAGTGTCGACACTAGGAGGCTGTGTCGACACTCAGTAAACTTCAACAGAGTTTAAGTACAAGTGTCGACACAAAGGAGATGTGTCGACACTCAGCAAAGTCTCAACACATGAAGAATGTGTCGACACAAGGAGATGTGTCAACACTCAGCAAAAGTTTCAACACATAAGGCATGTGTCGACACAAAGAAGATGTGTCGACACTTAGCAAGTTTCAACACAAGAAGATGTGTCGACACAAAGGAGTTGTGTCGACACTTAGCAGAAATCAACTAAGTATTGAAGAAGAAGGACTTGTGTCGACACACATGATCAGTGTCGACACATTCTGAAGAAGCAGTGTCGAGAAGCAGTTTCTACAACACAAGGAGTTGTGTCGACACCATGAAGGCTAGTGTCGACACTTAGTCTACTTGTGTCGACACTTGGTCTATTTGTGTCGACACATAAAGACTATCTGTCTTGACACTTTCAGATAGTGACAGAGATTTCAAGAAGTGACTGGATGACTTGACAGCTGTCATTTCAACCGGTCAACTGCTACTGTTAGAGCTGTCAGAAGATCGTTAGAAACCGGATCAGCCGGTCACCATGAAAAAAGCTTATATAAAGGCTTATTCCTTCAACAGAAGGGGACTTGAGGGGAAGCAATCATTGAAGTGAAAAACAACACAATAAGAAGAAGACCTTCAAGTGAAGATCTAAGAAGTTGGAGAGAGAAAGCTCCTTCTAAGAAGACAGCTATTGAACCGGGTTGTTAAGAAAGTTTCAGATTGAGATCTGATTCTCAAGTCAGCAGTTGATTGAAGATCATCTGCATAGAGATACAACCCTACTGTGTTCTAATTCAAGAAGCTTTGAAGAAAGCCAAGGGATGTTGATCTCTGCAAAGTTCTTTCAAGAACTCATCAAGAAGCCAGTTAACTCATCTTTCTCAATCAGAGTTGTGGTTATTAATCTTTGTACTCTTTATTTTCTGTAGGATTCTAAGGGATCTGAGTTATAAGCCTATATTTATAAAGGCTGAGTGGTAGGGCTTTTATGCCTGAGTGTAGGAGATACATTTTTCTGAGTGTAGGCCTTGTTGAAGGATGAGTGTAGGCCTTGTTGAAGGCTGAGTGTAGGTCTTGGTGAAGACTGAGTGGTAGGGCTTTGTGCCTGAGTGGTAGGAGTGGGATCACTCTGAGTTGTAGGAACCTATTTGGGTTCTGAGCTATAAGATCTATGGATCTAAGAAGTAGTGGAGAAGTTAGACCGAATCTAGTATACTACTGGATAGGAAAAAGGGGAAAGTGGATGTACCCAGACCTTGGGGAACCACTATAAAAGCTGTGTGTACTCTGTGTGTGATTTGTTCTGTGATTGTTGTGTTATCTGTGCTGAATTGCTGTAAAGAATTGCATAAACAGGTCTAATAATTCAGTGTTTCTGCCTTAAAATTTAAAAAGATTAAGTGCACCTATTCACCCCCCTCTAGGTGTTTAGGCACTAGTTCTTTCAGACCCTTTCCTTCCAAATTCCAAAACCTTCCTTTTTGCAGATAGGAAGCTTCAAGGAACCAAGCTCCTTATGTTTCTCTCCTGAACCTATAAGTATACTCTAACTACTACCCTTGGAGATCTACTCAGATTGTTAAGTCTTTCTTATGCAACCTCCCTCTGATACCACTTGAAAGTCTTTGTTTTCAAGGGTTGCTAAAACACCTAGAGGGGGGGGGGGGTGAATAGGTTTCTAGGTCTTTAATATATCTTTTAACTTTTACAAGTTTAGGTTGTGAGTGGTGATTTACTTCCTATTACTTTCAAGACATTCACTTAGACGACACATCAATTTATAGTCGTTCTCCAAATTATGGGTACGTCCACTATCACTCCCGCCTTTCTAACAGTAGTTAGACAAGACACTTCTCCAATATTTCGGCTCCTAAGAGCTTACAACACAATCCCGCAGGACCACTCGGTCTCCTACAAGACTTATAACTCGGGCATAAAGCCCTACAACTCAGTGATCAGAAGATCACCTACCTCAGGCCAAAGGCCCTACCACTCAGGCTGGGAGGATATCCCTACCTCAGATCCAAAGGATCTTACAACTCAGGCTAAAGCCATACACTCAGATTCTTAACAGAATCCTACAACTCAGATTCACTCTTGAATCCTACCTCAAATCTATAACAGATCCTACAATCTCAGCCTTTATAACACAGGTTTACAACTCAAATATAAAAGGATCTTACAGAGAGAATAAGGTTTGATGTTGATTTGACACCAAAAAAATTATCTCTTTGTCTTTCGCCTTTTGTCCTGAGTGAGATCAGTCCAGATTTCTTATCCATATCTCTAAAAAATAATCTTCAGGATTTACTCGGCTTGGGGTGCGAAGTGGCTCTAGCTAGGGTTGGCCCTTGCTACCCCTTTTTTGTTGTTGATGATGAAAATGATAATAGCTAATAGGAAGAACTTTTAGGCCGATTAATTTGAACTTCTGCTTCTTGTCTTAACAATAATAGTGAGGAAGACGATGAAGTTCCGCCTCTTTTCAAAAAGACAAAGCCCTAAAAAATGATCTGATTCCGTCGATCTCATTCCTTTTATCTTTTGCCATGCAACAACTTTCTTGACCTATGGGCCCAGCTTTAATTGCTAGTATATAGCTTTCCTTTTACAGAATATATCATATAGCTGGCTATTGGCACCATTAGTGGTGGATTCCAGCTTTCCCACAATGAGTTTGAATTCCGTTATCTTTTGTTGACTTTTGCTGACGCCAGCATCTGTGGACTTAGCCAAATTCTCAGTTCCATCCCAAGCATTGAGTGCGTTGAGTGAATATGCTTCACTCAATGATTCTGGACTTAGCCAATCTTCTACTTCCTCAGGCGTTGAGCGTATTGAGTGAACAAGCTTCACTCAACAATTTTGGACTTAGCCAACTTTCTGTTTCCTCATGAGTTGAGTGCGTTGAGCAAAGCCTTCATCACTCAATGCTTTTACACTTGGCTCATCATTCTACATCTAGGAGTTAATAGCATTGAGTGAGCCTTCCTCACTCAATGCCTCTTGACTTATCCAAATTCTTCATCTGTCTGAAGGCGTTGAGTGAGCTAGCCTCACTCAACGCTTTCTGCCTTTGCCTGTCTTCTTTATTAGGAATTGAGTGAACTGTCTTCACTCAACTCTTCTGGACTTACTCCATTTCTATCTTCTTTCTTCTTAGGCTTTGACTGCAACAACATGACTCAATGCTTCTGCTCAACTGGCATTAAGTGAACTTGCTTCACTCAACTCCTGTGGAGTTAGCCGCAATATTATCTCTGCAACCTGCTGGGCTTTGACTCTCCTATCTTCACTCAGTGCTTTTGTTGTCTGGCAATGAGTGATCTGGCTTCACTCAATGCTTGTGGGCTTAGCCATATTATTGTCTCTACAACCTGCTGGGCTTTGACTATCCCATCTTTACTCAGTGCTTTTGCTGTCTGGCGTTGAGTGAACTGTCTTCACTCAACTCTTGTGGACATAGCCACAGAATTACTTTACAGACTGCTGGGCTTTAACTGTCCACACCTTACTCAGCTGTTTTTGGTATCTAGCATTGAGTGAACTGGCTTCACTCAGCTACTGTGGACTTAGGCAATTTTCATCCTTTCCAACATCCTTCTTTAACATCTGGCGTTGAGTGAGCTGACTTCACTCAACGCATGTGGACTTAGATATATTTCCATCTCTCCACACCTCAACCTTGTCACCACCTATCACAGCCACATGGAATGCCTATCCAACCTGCATGCATGAACTTAAACATACATCAAATATAACTATGTGTATATCATTGACTTGTTTGACTTCTACAAATATGGGACATTGTGAGCAATGGACCCAACAACGGGAGAATGCACACGCCATCACACTTTGAAGTGGAAGGGAGGTACAATCACCTAATAAAACTGAATCTGAGGTTAGATTTTCTACCCCACCTCCCATTTCTTCTTCTTCTGTTATTTCACCGCATATTTCTCCATCGTCTTTACCCTATACTTCTAAACTAATTAATGAGCGACAAGATGAGCATTATAATTTTTTACAAATTATAAAAACGAATACAAATTAATGTTCCTTTCTGCGAGGCAATCGCACAGATGCTGAAATACGTAAAATATCTTAAAGCATTTTTTTGTAATAAAAAGAAATTCGAGGATATATCACGTGTTTCCCTTAACACTGAATGTTCAGCAGTTTTATTAAACAAATTACCCCAAAATTTAAAGAATCAGGGATGATTTTCAATCCCATGCCTTTTTGGTAATTTATTAATAAAAGCCGCCTTAGCAGATTTGGGCGCTAGTATTAACTTAATGTCGTACTCGCTTTTTCAAAAACTAGGATTGGGTATTCTAAGCCCAACCAAAATGAGCATCCAATTAGCAAATTGTTCTATAAAATATTTGATAGGGATAGTGGATGATGTTTTAGTCAAGGTTGAAAAGTTTATCTTCCAGGAAGACTTTGTTATCCTCGACATCGAGGAGGACGCAGATGTACCAATTATACTCGGTCTCCCCTTTCTCGCCACCTCCTGCACTTTAATTGATGTAAGTAATGGTAGACTCCTCCTTCGGGTTGGAGATGATGAGGTTACTATTAATTTAAATCCCTCTATGCGGAATTCGCTTTCAAACGACGATTCCTGCTTTTAAGTGGAAGCCTCTTTTGAGGAAAATGTTTTTTCTCTTTATGACGAATTTTATAAAACTTTAGAAGAAATGGACTTGGCAAACTTACCTATTTCAAACGAAATATCTAATAATTTATCTTTTGAAACCATTACTTCTAAAAATTTCAAAAAAAAATTCCTATGAAGAACTACCAACCCTCGAGCTTAAACCACTTCCCGATCATCTAAAATAAATTTTTCTCGAAGAAAATTCAAAACTCTCTATTATCATTTCTTCAAAGTTAAATGATTCAGAAACTTTCGATTTAGTGGAAGTGTTAAAAAAACATCGCCACACAATTGCATGAAAGATTTCTTATATTCCGTGAATTAACCCATCATTTTTTTACACAGAATTTTTCTCGAAGATAATCCTCGCAGATCCATCCAGCCTCAGCAATGACTAAATCCTCATATGAAGGATGTCATTTAGATTGAGGTAATGAAACTTCTGGATGCAGGGATCATCTACCCGATGTCAAATAGTATGTGGGTTAGTCCCGTGCATGTCATCCCAAAAAAGGGCGGCATAATGGTAGCGCCAAACGCTAATAAAAAATTAATTCCAACTCATACTGTTACGGGTTGGAGGATGTGTATCGACTATAGAAAACTAAATAATTCCACCCGAAAAGAGCACTTTCCACTACCGTTTATCGATAAAATTTTGGAGTGACTCTCTGGCCACTCATATTATTGTTTTCTTGATGGTCTATCAGGGTATTTACAAATCCCTATTGCCCCCAAAGATCGGGAGAAAACCAAGTTTACTTGCCCCTTTGACACCTTCACATATAGAAGAATGTCATTTGGCCTTTGCAATGCGCCGACTATATTTCAAAGATGCAAGCTGGCAATATTTGACAAGTTAGTAAAAGATGTTATGGAGGTGTTTATGGACAATTTCTCCGTATTCGGAGACTCGTTCAATATTTGTTTAGATAACCTCGCTCGTGTTCTTCAACGCTATGAAGACACGAATTTAGCACTGAATTGGGAGAAATGTTACTTTATGGTCCGAGAAGGTTTAGTTCTCGGTCATAAAATTTCTATCTAGGGAATCGAGGTCGATAAGGACAAAATAGAAATTATTGAAAAATTCCCCCCACCTACAAACGTAAAAGCTATACGAAGTTTTTTAGGCCATGCAGGTTTTTATAGACGGTTTATTCAAATTTTTTTACAAAATGTCTAAACCGTTAACCTACCTCCAAGAAAAAGAATCCCCCTTTATTTTTGATAGCAAATGCTTATCAACATTCAATTTTATAAAAGAAAAACTTATTAATTCTCCTATTCTTATAGCACCAGACTGGTCCTTTCCTTTTGAAATAATGTGCGATACGAGCAATTATGTTGTAGGAGATGTATTAGTATAGCGCATAAACGAGTATTTTCATCCTATTTATTATGCAAGTAAAACACTCACATCTACACAAGCAAACTACACCACTACAGAAAAGGAACTGATGACAACTGTATTCTCTTTTGCTAAGTTTCGATCATATATAATGCTATCTAAAGTTATAGTTTTTACTGATCATTCTGCTTTAAAATATTTATTAAGTAAAGTAGTTGCCAAACCCCATCTACTATGTTGGATTCTCCTCCTACAAGAATTTGACTTGGAGATCTGAGATAAAAAAGGCGCAGAGAATTTGGCGACTGATCATCTTTCTTGACTAGAGAATACTGCTACAGACACGCTAGTGGAGGCCGACATCGACGATAAATTCCTTGAAGAATGCCTCCTTACCATCAAAATGAAAATGACTTCCTCTACTCCTTGGTTCGCAGACTTAGCTAATTATTTAGTAGCCCGGGTCCTTCCAAAAAGTTTTTCAAGTCAACAAAAGAAGAAATCCTTTTCTGACCTAAAAAACTATATTTGGGAATACCCGTTTTTATTCCGAGTCTGTGCGGACCAAGTGATTAGAAGATGTATTTCAGGCGTGGAAGGTGTCAAAATCTTGCGACACTGCCACAAAGGACAAATCGGCGGACATTATCAAGCAAACTGGACTGTGCGGAAGGTGCTTGAAGCGGGCTTCTTTTGGCCCACTTTATTCAAAGATGCTCAGAAATTACTAAGCACATGCAATAGCTACCAACGGTTAGGTAATTTTTCTCCCCGGGACGAAATACCCCAGAACTTATTTATAGAATGTGAAATATTTGATCTATGGGGAATAGATTTTATAGGCCCTTGAGCTCCATCTTGTAAAAATCGTTATATTTTTGTAGCGGTTGACTACGTTTCAAGGTGGGCCGAAGCACAAATTCTACCCACCAATGACGTGAGAGTTATCGTAAAATTTTTGAAAAACTTATTTTGTCATTTTGGCATGCCTCGTGCAATTGTGAGTGATCGCGACACACATTTCTGTAATACCCAGTTAGCTAAAATTTTAGCTAAATATGGAGTCACTCACAAACTTGTCACCGCTTATCACCCACAAATGAGCGGCCAAGTGAAGGTAGTTAATAGGGAACTGAAGCATATTCTTGAGAAAATGGTAGCCACCAGTCAAAAAGATTGGTCGATTAAGCTTGATGACGAACTTTAGTCTTATCACATGACATACAAAATGGATATTGGTTGTCAGCCTTATTGTTTAGTATACAGAAAAGCGTGTCATCTTTCAGTAGAATTAGAACATCGTGCATACTAGGCACTAAAATTTTTAAACTTAGATATGAACTTAGCCTCTGAACTAAGAAAATTTAAACTAAATGAGCTTGATGAATGGCGTACCAACACCTATGAAAACTATTAATTCTATAAGGAACGTTCTATGTTTTATCATGATAGAAAAATAAAATTTCCAAAGTCTATTTCACCAGGCGATCTTGTCCTTCTTTATAACTCACGCCTTAGCCTTTTTTCGGGAATTTAAAATCTAGATGGTCTGCCCCCTTTACTGTTAAAGAGATTTGGCCATATGGGATTGTTCTTATTTCTCACCCCAAACTAGGCTCTTATAAAGTAAACAGGAACTGCTTAAAACTTTATCTTGTGGGGGACTCTTCAAATAAACGTATAGAATCCCACATCCTTCATAACATATAAATAATCGCACTAAATAAGTCAAGCTATATGATATATAAACAAGGCAATTGTGGGAGGCACCCCATAGTTATCTGCTTTATCTATTTTGTTTTACTAAATATGCAGGTTTTTGCTTACGACCTCCCCGACCTCCAATCAGGAAGACCTCTTATCTTATTGTACTTTATAGTTTTGTATATATAGATATATATTTTTTCGTTTTTCTCCATTCTTATGCACAACATAAGTATGGAGGGTGTATTTCCTTTCTAAAAACCAAAGTTATATGTACGAATATTTTCTAAAGATTTTTTATAGTCTTATTTTTTTACAAAATATTTTCTTTTCAATAGTCATGTATATATATATTCACTTAAAAACAAAAAAAACATCCACATAAAATATATATATTTTTGCTTAGTCAATCATCCAAAAATAAAATTAAAACCCCCACTTCCTTTGTCTCTTTTCCAAAAATCCAAAATAAAAAATAAAAAAATGATGAGTTGATTTATACGCAGTTATCTAGTTTTTTTAATTTACTAGTCGTTTTAAAAGTCATATATAAATATCCGGGTTAAGTTTTAAAGAATATATTGTGCATTTAATTTAAAAGTTAGAAGATTTATTTTAAACACTACTTCTGGTTTACAATAAATAGAGGCATGTGTATTATGTTAGCTAAACATCTGTAGACTGTAATTATCTTGACTTCACTCTTATTGAAATATAGGAATTTTCAAGCTATTATAGTTGCTCTCAAAATCTTTTACCAAAATTAATTTTGAAGCCCCCTATCTAATTTTTGCTTTGCTTTTTTTCTTACGCAATCAAACATCTAGGAGTATATGATCCTAGAAAAGAAAAAATCTTATGTCAATGAGAATAAGATTTCGTTCCGTAAACATAGGCATCCAATAATTATTAAAAGACAATAAGAAATGGAGTATGTGCTCCTAAACATTTACATTGGATTAAAATAAAATTTAATTCTGCTACTTTTTTTGCCTTGGAAAATATTTTCCTAAGCAGTTGTAACAAAGAAGGAATAAGGTGGGAGGATAAAATTCATCACTTCATACATCATTGCTTGCTTTATAGGCAAACACCAAATTTGTATCCCATAAAACCACTACAACTTGGTCTAATTTTGCTTAACATTTTGAGAGTTCATATTTAATAGGTTGATTTTTTTCCATCATATCTCTTTCAAAGTACGGTTTTTATAATTCCAATCTAACTTATAACTAAGGATTGCAATGTTTCTTGCTATTTGGTTTTCTCAAGAAGTTTTACAGCTATGAACCTTTATTTCTGGCTAAATCATTTGCATAATGTAGGACTTAATGCTTTATACTCCGTATCTTTATGTCTATTTTCCTAAATTTAATAAATTGATAGTGGAATTAGAAATTTTATAACTGTTCGTATAATCAACTCATATTTTTGCTCTGGAATAACAAAGCTTAAGTGTGAGAGTACTTGATGAGTAGCAAAATATACATATTTTTAGTTTTTTTGTTTTGTTTTAATAAAAAAATGTAATTATATTATGTAAGTATGTAAATTAATCTTTTCTTTTTTATTTTCAATTCTAACTTAATTTGTTTTTTCCCTATAGGTATTTCTGGACATTTGTGACAATTTGGCAAAAATTCATAAGTCACGCCCCTAGGTCACGGGCGTCACGCCCGTGACCTAGGGCGTGTAACTTTAAATCCAGCAATTCCAGTAGTTCGACAAATTTCAGCCATCAAGTGAAGTCACGCCCGAGTGACACGCCCGTGACATCACCAGTGACCAAACAATCAACTCGCTGTCATGCCATTTCGAAAGTCTATAGTCAGAAGCTCGATTCACGCTCTACCTACACGCCCGTATACCAGGTGTCATGCCCGTGATGTCAGCTGTGATTATGTAAAATTCCAGCTGGCACGCCCCGAAGAAGCCAAGATGCCACACCATGCAGACACACCCAGATTACATGCTCATAACCTTCAAGTCATGCCCATGTACTTGTAGATTCAATCCAGATATCATCGAAATTCTATCCAAATCTGCTACGTCAGTATCATGCCCAGGTGACACGCCCTGAGAGGGCATTTAAGGGGGGCGTGTACCTCAAATTTTTCAGCTATAAAAGGAGGGCCAAGGCAGAGGTTTAGGGATAACTTGTAGAGTTCAAAATAGTTCTATATAGTGTTTATAAGTAGCTTTTGAGTGATATTTTCCTAACCCTTATTTGGATTTCCTAGTGTGTAACACTTTTTTAAGTAATAAAATTTTAGTTTTCATGTACTTCTTCATCTCTTATTGCTTTTAACTTAGCTTTCATTTCTGTTGAGAAAAGGTGTGGGCTTAAGTACTTTTCATTTTTTCTTCTTTTCTTTCTTTTTACTACCACCCCCATCCCAGATGAGAGGTTAAGAACTTTTTAGAGCTTGATTAAGATGATTGGGACGGATATTCTACACTTTTATAAGTCTTTTAATTTTATTGCTACTACCCTTATCCCAATTGAGAGGCAAAGAACTTGTTAGCATCAACTGAGATGCTTTGGGACGGATATTATTTCTGCACTTTTATTATAAGTCTTTTAATCTTTATACTACCACGCCCATCCCGATGAGGGCTAAGAACCTTTTAGCACTCGATTGAGATGATCCTTGGGAAGGTTATTAGTTATGCATTTTAAAAACCCTATTTTCTAAATTAAAAACTTAAGATTTACCAAGAAATTATTCATTCTTAGGTAAAGAGAAACAACGCCTCATTCTCGAAAGAGATGAACGTAAGCCTCATGCGTTGAACTTTTGAAAACTAATAGGAGGTCAATAGCGTGGTTCACAACGTAAAAAGCTTGAATTAAGATATTTTTGATTAGATACAAAAGTTCAGTCAAAGTACGTAATCATAGGTGGATGTATCCTCAATAGAGGTACACTCATATTTAGGAAACCTCCACGACCAATTATTTAAATTAATAAAAAGTAGAGTTTATCTTATTAAAAAAATATTTTCCAAAGTAAATAAAAAATCGAGGGCTCTCTACCTCATATAATTTCAAAATCCTACATGTTACTTTTATTTTAATTTTCAAAACAAATCCTTATATCTTTTTGATAAAATAATAGTTCTTTTCCTTAAAGTAGAGCACGTGACACAGATCCGTGGAAAAATACGATCTCGATATTATATAATACTATACAGTTACTCGATAGGTACGCTTGAATTAATCAAAGTATATAAGTGAAAAGAGAAAGATTACGCAGAATGCCTTATTTATAAATCCAACTTACTTTTTAATTTAAAACTATCTCATATTTTACTTATCAGAGTGCAAAAAAATTCACTTGAGTCTTCAATAGGAGGGAGGACGCATCCTCGCGATCGCCTGCCGAGTCTCCCAAAAAGTTGACCATATCATCCAAGGTCTCTCGAAGGCCCTGCTTCAGGACAACATGAAATGGGAGAGCAGTTGCTAAATTTCTCAGAGTTTTCTCTAGATGGGGTGGGGGTGAATAGAGAATAAAATTTTATTTCAAATTCTAAATTTATTTCACAGAATTTGCATGTACATTAACAGTCAACCCGATTTAGATGCAAGTAAATAAAATCACAACATAAAAATTAAAACAAATACAAAAACAAAAAAGACACAAGATTATAGTGGTTCCCCTCAAAGTGGGTATATCCACTCTTTTACCACCTTGATAGGAATTCACTATCATATTGTTTGAGTCTTTTGTTTAGGAGACTCTCAGAACCAACACCAGATTTTTTTGATAAGGAAATCTTGAACCAATACAATCCGAGTCTTTTCTCAAGGAGACTCTCAAAAATTCTCACCGAATCCTTTGAAGAGTGATTCTTAAAACTCTTTTCACAAAGCGTTAGAAGAAAATGAAATAAAATTTATGATAGAATTAATCTTCTCTCTATGTCCTCTCAGTAGATTTTTGAGGACTAGAAATTATGATATCTAGAACTTCTGATGAATCTCTGAATATCAAAATCACAAAGATTATGAGCCCTATTTCTATATTATCCTTGAATCTTCTCTGAATCTGATGCAATTTTCTCTTGAGAAGAAGATGAACTAATTCTCTTTAACAGATTCAACAACACTCTAATAATTGACTAATTGATGGAAGAAATTCAATTATTGATGATGATCTTCCAAAATTTCTCTATTGAAATCAATCTTTCATGTTATGATATGAATTTTTTGATCACTATTATTAAGGATTGATATGCGAATTCAATAATAACTCATGATTATTATTATTTCTTTAATACATCTCATTATATATATATATAGATCGACATCTTCTAACATCTCCAAGATTTTGTTATGCAAATCCCTTGAAATAATTATGATTGAAAAATCTCAAAATAAATTATGTTAAGAAATTCGGTCAACGTAACTTTGAGTTCTAATTGAAGCAACATCGACTTCTGTCTGTCTATAAGAATATCTCTGTAGTCAACGTTCAGTGGATATTATGTCAAAGTATGCATCAATATAATTCTTTGAATGTCGTCAACTTATCAATTTTAGTTGCTCTGACTTCTATTTGAAGTAGCGTCGAATTCCAATTGAAGTTGCGTCGACTTCTACTCGATGTATGTTGGCAATTCATGACTTCTCTCTTATATTTAATATGCCTTTCTTATGTCCTTTATATCAATAACATCTTGGGACTTCTAAGACCAAATTACCCAAACTATACATTATGGGTAATAAACCTAGGATGTAAAATCACTAAAAATAATTTGTTAATACGAATCATAAGTGTTTTTCCCAACAATCTCCCCCTATTTAACTTAACAAATTTTACAAAATTTTATAAGTGATTTTATAAATATACAGCAGTAAGAATGCAAATTTTAATTGAACATGTAATAAAGATAAATTAGTTTGAGAAAGGACTATGAAAGGTAACTGAATATACCCCCCAAAAATCCTTTGTCTTCAATAAGCAGTATTACTTCTTAATTTTTGTCAGCAAGGAAAAAAGTTATAAATACAATGTAAAATTTCTTTGACATCTTTTCAATAAAATCAAAATGAACCCTTCCTGCCTTTTCTGGATAACTATATATTTTCTGATAAACATTAAATAGCATTTGAACTTATGCTTCTACATTATTTGATGCTGAGTTAAGCATATATCCTTTGCCTAAATTTTTTGCAGATAGCTTATTAACAGATTTTAGTAGATTGTCAGGAAAAGTATCTTTCTGCTTTTCGCCAATTACTGATGTTTTAGTGGCTAATGCTTTTACAAAGATTATCCTGATTGTAACCCAGAACTACTATGATTTTATGACAATATCCAGTGGTGTCCACAATTTGAGTAGATGGATGTTTCTCAACATATTTATTATGATCAAACATTATTTCTGGAAGAGTGATTGGTAAATTAGAATCATTTCTTTTCCTAAATTCCTTAGCTTGTACTTTTGATAGAAAAATCATTTTCATATCAGCTAAGTCATCTTCAGAAGCTTTGAACTCAGCTTCCACTCTTTCTCTAATTATTTTAAAATCTTTCAACAGCTCAATGCCTTCTGACATTTTCTACTCTTGAGTAATTAGTATTAGAATTGATGGATTCTCCCCCTGTATACCAGGTATCTGAACAATACTATCTAATATCATTGTATCTTGAAACATGCTCACATTAAGTTTTTTTAGTAATTTCTTCATCATCACAAATTATGTCTAAAACCATGTCCTTATTTAATCTCTCTGAAATTTCTTTGATATTTTTATTACAAGTTCAACAACAGTCTGAGTCTTGAATCCTACCATTCCTATCTCGAATCCCCCTTCATTAAATCTTGAAAGAATGATTTAAAGACTATGAAAGGCAGTAAACTTTGACCAACTTGTTGATCAAGAAGGTGCATAGAACTTGATAGCTTATTTATACGACTTTGAAGCATCAAAAGTTTACCATTGCACTCCTCACTAAAAATCAAGAATTCCTTTGTAAATCCAGTAACTAATGACATTAGGGCTTGAAGAAGAACATCCAATAACTGTTTCTCAGTCAACATTGAAAATATTTGATTATGATTATTATCTGAGTACCTACAATGATTACAAGGGAGAATAGAGAGAAAGAGTAGAAGGAAAATAGAGCAGGGAAGATGAAGAGTTTGGAGAAAATGATGAAGTCTAAATAGGCGATATATCGAGAAATTAGGGCATAAATATTCCTTTAGTTAGCGTAACATCAATTTCTTTTGGACGTATATGAAAATATTATAATCGGTGCATGTGTTGAATGGTATCAACATTGCGTTGAAATGATACAAAACTCTTTATAAACAACATCTCCAGATGTTGCGTTGAATAAAATTTGACGTTTCGTTGACTTCAATTTAATGTTACGTCGAATACAGACTTTAATTTTAAGTCTTTTCCAGGTTTTTCCCAGTAATATTTATAATTAAAATTGAGAGATTTATAATGTCTAATCTTTATCAAACATACCTAAAGCATTGATAAATTAGTTGTGCTTAGCTTCATCATGAAGCGTTGTGAAAATATCTGCCATCTGATTTTCAGAAGTCACATATTCCAAGGAAATTTTCCTTTTTTCAACATTATCTTTGATAAACTAGTGCCTAATCTTTGTGTGCTTTGTCCTGCTATACTAGACAGGATTTGATGCAATTGAAATAACACTTGAACTATCATAAAATATTATGGAATTGGTGAAATTCAAGTTATAATCAAGTAACAGATTTTGTATCCACAAAAATCTGTGAACAACAGCTTCTAACTGTAATATATTTAGCTTCAGCTGTTGAAGTAGAGATTGATGTCTACTTCTTACTGAACCAAGAAATCGGTCTAGCATCTAGGAATTAACAAGTTCTAGAGGTTCTTTTTCTATCCAATCTACATCCTGTATAATCAACATCAGAATATCCATATAATTGAAATTCTGATTCAGCAGGATACCAAAATCCAATCTTTGGTATACCCTTAAGATGTCTTAAAATTCTTTTTATAGAATTAAGAAGTGAATCTTTAGGATCAACCTGAAACCTTGCACAAAAACCCGTGGGAAACATTATATCAGATCTGCTAGCTATGAGATAAAGAAGAGAGCTAGTAATTGCTCTCTATATTTTCTGATCTACAGACTTACTAGAAACATCCTTATCTAGGACAACATTAGTAACCATGTGAGTTTTTATTATGGAAGAATTTTCCATGCCAAATTTATTAAACAATTCCTTGGTATATTTAGTTTGAGAAATGAAGATACCTTCATTACTTTGCTTTACTTGTAAGCCAAGGAAAAGGATAACTCTCCCATGCTACTTATTTCAAATTTGGATTGTAATAAGTCGACAAACCTGTTGCATAATCCAGAATCTGTTGAGACAAATATAATATCATACACATTAATTTGGATAATAAGCAGCATTTCCGTATGTGTTTTAGTGAAGAGTGTTTTATCCACTTTCCTCTTGTGAAAGAGTGATCTAAGAGAAATGTAGATAAGGTCTCATACCAGGCTCTTAGCGCTTGCTTTAAACCATAAAGTGCTTTGCTTAATTTATAAACATCAGAAAGATAAGTTGGATTGACAAAACCCGGAGGTTGTTATACATAAACCTCTTCTTGTTGAAACCCATTAAGAAAGACACTTCTGACATCCATCTGGTATACTTTAATTTTTGTACATGTTGTATAGGCTAGGAATAATCTATTTGCTTCTAGCATCGCTACTAGTGCATTTTTTTGATTATAGTAAATTCCTTCCTCTTGACTATATCCCTAAGCAACTAGTCTTGCTTTGTTTCTCACTATCACTCGATCAGTATCCATTTTGTTCCTGAATACCCATTTGGTTATAATAACTGGGTAATTCTTTGGTCTTTCCACTAATTCCAAGACTTTATTCATTTTAAACAGCGAGAGCTCTTCTTGTATAGCCACAATTCTGTGTGGATTGGTATTAGCTTCTTCAAACTTCTTAGGTTCAAACTGTGATAGGAAGCACTGCAACATCACTATAGTAGATAGTTATTTTCTAGTTTTTACCCCTTCATTCACATTTCCATTTACTTGTGATGGACAATGATCCCTCAGAATTAATCTATCTGGATCAATTCTTGTTTGAGCAATTAGAATATGATCAATTTGTTCTTCTATTCTATCTTAATGAGGTAATTCAATTTCCTGATCGTTAGCCTGTTTAGTAATTATTGAATTAACAAGTCCTTTTATAGGTACTTCATCATCATAACCCTCTGTATCATTTTATTTTTGATGATTATAGTTTTCTGATGAGTTTTCTATAATCTCCTCTACTTTCAACTCTTTAAGACTTTCATCTATATAAATATGTTCCTACAATAAAGTTTCGGTGAAAATTTCCTCCCCCTTAGAACAAGCATGAGTTTCATGAAATACTACATGCATGGATTCTTCAATTTAAAGAGTCCTTTTATTATAATACTTATAAGCTTTGCTTGATAAGAAATGTTTCAAAAATATTCCAACAATAACTTTCTTATCAAATTTGGCTAGATAACTTTTCCCATTTTAAAGAATGTAACAAACATAACCAAATATTCTGAAATAAGAAACTATAGGTGGCTTTCCTTTCAAAAGCTCATAAGGAGTCTTTAGTTTGGTCTTATGAATAAAACTTCTATCATAAACATAATTATCAGTGTTGACTGCTCTAGCCTAAATGGACCTAAGAAAGTTGGACTCTACTAACAATATTCTTCTATCTTCAATGAGTGTTTTATTTTTTCCTTTCAGGAACACCATTTTATTGATGAGTTCTAGGAGCCAAAAAGCTTTGCCTTATCCCCTCATCCTCACAAAATCTACAGATCAACTAATTTTCAAACTCTGTGCCATGATCACTTCTGACCAAAGATACTTTAGTGTTAAATTCAGATTGAAACTGTTTAATGAATTTTGTGAGAGTTGTAAAGGTTTCAGACTTTGCTTTTAAGAAAAACACCCAACTGAACCTTGAGAAGTCATCCACAATAACAAAAGTGAAAGACTTACCTCCTAAATTTTGAGTGGTAAGAGGACTAAATAAATCCATATGTAGTAGGTATAAAATTCTTGGAGAATCATTCTTACCAATTGGTTTGAATGAAGATTTTACCTATTTACCTTGCTGATAAGCTCTACATGGAATAATTTTTGTATACTTTCCTTTTAGTAAGCCTCTTACTAACTCATCATTTAAATGATTTGTTATGGTCTTGTGGTTTAAATGACTAAGACTTTTATTCCATAGTTCATTTCTGTCTACTTCAGTATTGAATAAACATAACTTTTTATTAGAAGAACCAAAATCAACAACATATATAATGCCTTTTCTAGAACCAGTTGGCACAATACTATATGTTCTAGAATTTATTATTTGGCAAAGGTTATTAGTGAACACAACCTTGTATTCACCATCACACAATTGACTAATGCTAATCAGATTACGTTGAAGTCGTTCAACATAAGCTACTTTAGCAAAGGTGATATCCCAAATTTTGATCATACCATAACCTTTGGTCTGACCATAATTAGAATCACCTAAAACTACCTTGGAACCATTTTTCGCCTTGAAATTTATCAACATTTCTCTTTGTTCAGTCATATGTCTGGAGAATCCAATGTCCAAATACCATTGCTGATTTGTGGAAGGACAACTTTTTTCCTACACATGAGTTTAAACATTAGTTGGGATCCAGGTTATCTTGGACCCATTACTTCTTTTTTCCATTATAAGGTATATTGAAAGTATATGATGGCCATTCATAATACCTCTTAGGATAAAAGAGTGTTGGTCTATTAAACTAACAACTTCCAATTTTATGACCTTTAATAAAGCAATCTTGACAAAAATCCTTTACAAAGTTATTTTGATAAGAAAAATTGCTTTCCAGGGATATGCGTCGAGTTGAAGTCGAGCAACATTTGGAATACATCGATTTTAAGTGGATGTTTCACAAGAGTTGCATCGATATGAAGTCGACACATGTTCCTGACTAATTGAAACTACTGATTTTTGTTTTTTATTTAACATTGGTTGTCTATCTATAATACTTTTTCTTTTGGACTTACACTTATCATTATTAAAGATTGCTATTCTTTCTGGATATCCATAATTAATTTTTTTGAATGCTACTTCCTTTGCTTTGACAAATGAAACAAGATTTTTCCAAGCAAGTTTATTATTTATTGCTACTATTTTGTGAGGGTTTGATCCTAATCACAAATGATCAAACCTTTTATTAAGATTTTCAGTAAAATTATTAAGTTAATAACTCCTTCCATTCAAGGAGTCTTCAAAGACTTTTGCCTTTGATAATTCTTATTTCAATAGAGAGTTTTCTTCAATAACTTACTTACCTGTTCCTTTAGGTTATCTATATCAATTTTAAAAATCTTATCCCATTCTATTTGTTCATTATCCGTCTCTTCTCCTAGATCCTTCCGATTTTATCCATTTTTAAATCTTCCATCTAGAAGATTAAACATCACATTCTCAGAAACAGAGGGCTCATCTTCAGTAACTTTGAAAGCAACTGATTTTTCTGTAGGAGTTAAGCTATTCTCCTTAGCTTCAGTTTTAACTCTACTCATTAGTAGTTGTTCATATCACTTTAACTTTTCTAGCAACGTATCTGTTGTAATTTCTTTGTGACACCTTGCTTCTTTGATGACCCAAATTCTTGAATCCCATGTACTTGGGAAGCACATGAGTTATTTATAATTTATTTTTGTGAGAGATATGTTTTTATTCAATCCCTTCAACTCATTGATTATCGTGCTGAATCTGTCATATATTTCTGTTATAGATTCATCAGTTTTATTTTGAAAATTTTCATAATAAGAGATTAAAAGATATCTTCTATCCTTTTTCTCATCTACACTCCCATTAACTATTCTTGAAAGTGATTTCCATAACTCTTTTGCTGACTGACAATTACTAACTTTTTGAAGTTATCATCAGACATAGTAGACAGTAGTATGTTCATAGCTTTTACATCATAAGCTTTTATCCTCTTCTCCATGTCTGTCCATTCACTTCTTGGTGCAGGTTTTGCAATTGTATTTCCCTCTACATCCTTCATATATGGAATTGGTGATGCTATCAAAATAGATTCAAATATTCCCTGATCAATAGAGTTCATGTATAATCTGATTCCGGTATTCCATAGTGTAAACTTTTCAATATTACAAATCAGTGGCCTAGTAGATGCAAATCCTTTGAGGCTCCATTCGTTTCGCAGGAATTGAGATGCAACAAATGAAATTGACTTCAATTCCAATTCCCACAAAAATTAGAATTGAAATCAATTTCAATTCTGCCGTTAGGCTAAATGCATGAATTTTGTCACGAGAATTGGAATTAATACTTCCACTGTTCCGCTCCATATTAGAAATTTTTCGCCCGCACGCGATTTTTTTCGCCCGGGCACATATTGTTTTCTCCCGGGGGCGCATTTTTTGCTTGAGCGGGCATTTTTTTCGCAGGGCATGCAGTTTTCACCCGACTGTGTATTTTTTCTCCAGAACGCGCATTTTTCGCCAGTGCACATTTTTACGTATGAGCCCATAATTTTTATTTTTGGCAAAAATATGCGCCACTGTGAAAAATTTGCGCCTGCCGGCCGAAAAATGCGCTCCCGAGGAAAAAATGAGTGACCGGTCGAAAAATACGGGAACGAGCGAAGAATTCGCTCCCAATGGAAAACATCACGGCCAGCCGAAAATGCACTGCCGGCCGGAAAATGCGCTACTGGCCGGAAAATTCGCGCCCGGGCGAAAATTGCACGCCCGGGCGAAAATGCTTGTCCAGACGAAAAAGTGCGCCCGACAAAAAATGCGTGCCTCGGCGAAAAATGCTTGCCCGGCCAAAAAATGCGCGCCAGGGCGAAAATGGGCATCCGAGTGAATAAAATCGCATCCGGTCGAAATATTCACGCCTGGGCGAAATATTCGTGCACGGGCGAACAATACACGCACGGGCCGAAAAATGTACGAGCAATCGAAATATTCGTGTCTGGGCTTAAATTTGAGCCAGGGCGAAAAATTCGCACCCGGGAGAAACATGCGCGCTCGGGAGAAAAATACGCTCTTGGTAGAAAAAATGTGCGACCCGATAAAAACATTTGCGCTAGGGCGAAAAATTCGAGTCTGGGCAAAAAATTTTCCACCGGGCAAAAAATTCGCGTTCGGGCGAAAAAATCGCGTCCGGGCAAAAAATTTGCATTCGGGCGAAAAATTCACGCCCGGGGAAAAATTTGAGACCGGGCGAAAAAGGCATGCCCGAGCGAAATTCACGGTCGTGCGAAAAATTAGCTCCCAGGCGCAAAATACATGTACTGGTGAAAAATGTGCGCTCGGGCGAAAAATACGCTCCCGGGAGAAAAATACGTGCCCGGGCGAAAAATGCGCAACCGAGCGGAAAATGTGCTCCCAAGCAAAGAATTTGCATCCGAGCGAAAAATCCATGTCTGGGCGAAAAAATAACGCCCGAGCGAAAAATTCACACCTGGGCAAAAAATTCGCTCTCGAACGAAAAAATCGTGTCCCGGGAAAAAATGCGTGCCCGAGCAAAAATGCGTGCCCAACAAAAAATGCTTGTCCGAGCAAAAAATGCGGGCCCGGGCAAAAAAAGCATGCCAGGGCGAAAAATGGTCTCACGTGCGGAAAAATGCGCGCCCTACCCAAAAATGCGGGCATGCGCAAAAAATGCGCGTTGGGGGCGAAAAATGCGATCCCGTGCAGAAAAATGTGCGCCCCGTCGAAAAATTTGCTTTTCCACGATAAATGCGTCATGGGTAAACAACAGAATTTGCGTTCTTGTTTTTTTGAGAGAGTCGGGGATGCTTGTAGGGGTGGGAATCATGAATGAAAACCTCGTGAGGTAAGAATTGAGGGAGTCAAATTTCTTCTATAATCAATTCCTATGGGAATTGAAATGAATTCCAATTCCAATATAATTTTATGGCGGCCGAACAGTCACAATTGGAATTGGCAATTGAATGCCAATTCCGAAGCACCAATTCCATGGAAATGAACGGAGCCTGAATGTTTTTGAAGTCATTTTTTAAAATAAAAATGTAAATATACTAAAGCAACTGAAATGATTTTTGATTAAGTTATTAATCTTTTATTGATTAATCTCCTCTATATTAACCTAATAATTATCATCCTGGCTCTGATACTAATTGAAATCAGAGAGTAGTTGCTAAATTCCTCAGAGTTTTCTCTGGGGGGGGGGGGGGGGGTAAATAGAGAATAAAATTTTGTTCCAGATACTTAATTTATTTCACAAAATTTATATATACATTAACAATCAACAAGATTTAGATGCATGCAAATAAAATCACAACATATAAATTAAAATAAATGCAAAAACACAAAAGACACAGAGAAAACTCTGAGGAAAATTTCTGATTTGAATCCCGCTAACGATGCGGGTTCGATTCCCGCTACCCGCTATATATATATATATTTCTTAACTTAATATAATCATTATTCATTTTAACATGCATCTTTCTTTTTATTGTATCCTTTTTTTAATGCGAAAATAGGAATTAAAAGCGTCCATTGTCTAATGGATAGGACAGAGGTCTTCTAAACCTTTGGTGTAGGTTCAAATCCTATTGGACGCAATTTCTTTCCATCTATCCGTCAATGATATACACTAACTCAGAAAATATAATTTCATAGAATATAAGAGCAAGAGATATCACACAACCAAAATTTGATTAATCACAAAATTTGATAATTATAAACAAAAATGCATGCCAACAATATTATTCCATTTTCCTAAAGCCCTAAGAAACCTATTACATAAATGGATTTAGGTTTTTGGTTACTTAATGACTATGCCCCTGCTAGGTCTCTTAGCAGACTTCCCCTCATCTTCTATTTTATTTTGACTTTGCCTTTCAAAATAACTGTATGGCTTTGGGAAATATTTGTTAGGCTCTGGAGCATCTGATGACATAGTACCGACCTTCTTATGTCTTCTAAACTTTCTCCGGATCTTTTCATTTCTTTCAAGTTTAGCCCATTCCATAGAGCTGTCAGTTTAATTCTATTAGTTTTGTTTTCCTTGATTTGGTCCCAGGCTGATAGAATGATAGTGTTGTATTGAGGACTCCATATATCAAAGTCAGGCCTTAATTCCATTTCTTCTTTATATCTCTTCTTATTTTGTCTGATCTTAGCGTCTTCCTTAGCAGTAGTCTTTCCATTATTCCTTGATATTTTTTCAGTTGTGGGGCTGAAGGTTGGAACATCCTCATAAAATATTTCAGCTCCTTCATCATCAGTCTGACCTTCGGGGAAAAGAACATCATCATATACAAAAGGTTCTAGGCCCAGTGAAACTTTTATAACATTTGAAGCTCAAATAACATTTTATGTACTGGCATTTATCATTGATTTCTCCCCCTTTATGACTTCTTCATTTATGACTGTAATCAGGGAGTCCTTGGAAGAGCAATTCTTTTCAGCCAAATAGTTGTCACCTTGGGTGACTTGATTCTTGACCTCTAGTATATGGTCACCTAGGTACTAGGTCTAAGCATCCATTCTTCTCTCAAGAATGATCTTGTTTGCTTCCATGATTCACTTTTGTGTAGTATGCACCATTTTCATGTTTCCTGGGGTGATGTTTTGATTCTCTATGATGTCATCTTGCTCTTATCTAATCTCATCAAGCTTTTCTTTAGTATAAGTAACAGCTGGAGCAGCTCTTTTGAAGAATTAAATAGTGTTGGCTTTGAGAAGATTCACCTTAAATCTAATAGACTTGTTCTCAGTAGATAGATTTTTTTCTTAGTCCTTGATATAATCATCTACATAGTATTTTATTTGTTTTCTTTGTCATCTAGTAGTCCTTTAAATTTGGCCAGGAAGGTGGAAGACTTATCATCACCCGGTTGAGATGCCCCTTGTAAGCAGACATCTACAACATCCCTCCTTATATCTCCTCTAGTTTCTAATTCAGCGACTTCAAAATTAGAGGAGCGATCAGGAATTTTAGCAGTAGGCTTATTAGCCTCAGATATTTCAATAATATTTTCAGTCTCTTGAGCAGGGAGCTCTATATGAATTTCCACCTCAAACTCAGCACTGTCCATATCAATTTGCTGATCTTTAGCTATTGTATTGAGGACATCTCCTTGCACTAAAATTGGAGCCTGCTCCCCCTCAACTTGAGCACTGGAGGACGACATCTGAGATTCAGCTAGAATTTGATCTATTTTTTCCAGTAGGTTATCCAGGAAAGAGTCAATCTGGTCTTGTAGACCAAGAGAAGATTGAATTTGCCCCCCCTATGCCGGAGCATCCACCCTAAGAGTTTCCCCCTCAATCTCTGCATAAATTTTATCCACAAATTCACCAACCAGTTTCTCAGTAGGTTCTGCTGGAGTGTCTTCAGATTGAGACACACTACTTGGTAGAGTCCTTGTGGTAGGTTCTAATGACATAGACACCTGAGCACTTACATCTCTTTAGGGTTCATCTATTAATTCAAATAGTACTTTCTTTCTCATTTCTCAAAAGTGCTGCTCTCAAAAGAGCTGCTTTCAGAGCTCTCTTCAATGATTATGACTACTTCCTTTCTCTGTCTATCAACTGGCAGTTGGTGTGGGAGAAACACTCTATCCCACATGTCAAAAATCCTTGAGTCCATCTTCCTCATTTGATGTATCTTAGCTCCTAGCCTCACATTGAGGATCCCTAGAGCAGAACACATCAAGAATAAGGAGAGTATTCTACCCATGTTGGGTTCTGTAATACATTCCACTATAATTTCAAAAAGAATCCTTCTCTAGTCAGTCCTCTTTGACATAATCACTCTTGTCATCATCTCAAACATTTTTTTAGAAATCTTGTCATGTGAACCTGCCTTTCAGATTAAGGCCTTTCCTATGACATCTTCCAAGAACTTCCCCTTTAGATTCATCTCTTTTCTAAGTATAGTGAAAGTCTTTAATTTCAAGGTAGCTAATAACATAAAAGGGGGGGGTGAATAGGTGAAAATTTCTAGTTGTCTACCTAAATCACCTAAAGGGGGTGAATAGGTGAGTTCTGTGTCTTTTTGCGGAATAAAAATTGTCCGAGAGATGCGTAGAAAATAAACAAGCAATCCACAGATGACACCAAAGATTATAGTGGTTCCCCAATCTTGGGTACATCCACTCTCCACCTCTCCGATCTAGCACCACACTAGACTAGGCTACTTCACTATTATTTCGGATTGAAAAACAATCCTACAACTCGGAACAACGTTCATACAACACGGAGTAAAACCACTCCTACAATAACTCGGAGAACAACTCCTACAACTCGGAGAATAACTCCTACAATCTCAGAGAATAACTCCTACAAGAATAAAATGAATTTAAATTTAAATACACAAACTTGTCTTCACAGATCTGGCTGATTCTCGGCTTCATCCATCTTGAAAAGTTGTAAAGCTCTGTCAGAAAAGTAGGGGAAGAAATCTGTGAACACTTTGATCTGAGAACTTAGGATCACCACGATCAATGAGAAGATTTGCAGATGTTGAAAAGCTTGATCAGTTGAATCCTTTTTGTCTGAATTTCTGGATCGAGAAGATTGACGATGAAGAATACGTCTAGTCGGCGGTGCTTCCTGATTTAGAAACTTGATAATGATTTAGAATACTATAAAATTCTTCTTCTTAGGGTTGGTCGATACTGACATGAACTTTTATAGGTCTTGCATAATGGTCTGATTTCATTAATTACCATCCACGTTGACCAATCAAGATTTAATTACATTTGAAATCAAAACGCATCAAACACTTAGAGAAATTATGCTTTTAGAACTCCGTTTATCGAGAGGAATAATATTACTCACGTACAAGTTCTATAACTCGAGAAAGGATGTAAGATTCACAAGAAGAAACGCTTAAGGAAAATATAGAAGATGAGTTCTGGTTTCTCGATAAAAATAAATTTCTGTTACTCGAGAACAAGAAGGCACCTCGAGAAATATTTTCTGTATCTCGCGTAGAACATCTAGTTCTCGAGAACTAGTCTTGGCATTCTCGAGAAATGTCTTTGGCTTTCTCAAGAAAATGACTTAGAAAAATCCTTAGCTAAATTTAAAGGTACTTGAGAGCGAATCAAGACCTACTCGAGTACTGCATTGCTTTCTCAAGAACTACACTCGGCTTTCTCGAGAACTGCTTCTGCTACTCGAGTAAAATACTTAGGAAAATTTTGTTGACTGAAAAATTACTTTCTTCTAATAAACCAGCAACCAGTCTTTCTCCCATAACTTTAGTACTTGAAAATGATGTGTGTCCCAATAAAGAGGTTACAAATGAGTCAACACCATGGATCACACAATAAGGGATTACATTGTATGGTCCAGTGTTTGGTGACCCATTACAAATTGATATTGGTCTACACTTGGAAATTATAACTGGAAGCACTCAACTTGAAAAGAGAATCAAATACAAACTTAATTCCTCTTAGTTCAAGGGTGACTTCATACAAATCTAGGTTATTGTGGATACAATACGCAACAATCTCCCCCTATTTGTAGAAGTCAGAAACCTCTACACTAAGGTGAATTACATCAAGATAAACAAATAAAATAACTAATAAACAGAATAAATGGAAGAAATGCTTTTCAATATAAGATTTAGATCATCAAAATTTAAAGATTTATATATAGATATTGTCCACGAAAAAGTCCTATTCCACAAAATATCATATAAGAAACTTCTGATCATCTTCAATTACTTCTTGCTCTATTATTGATGCTGCCTCTGATATTTTTCTTCTTGTCTCTAGAAGTACATGAACGGCTTTGGAAAGTACTTGGATGGTCTAGGAGGGGCAGCAGGGCCTTCACGACTATACTTTTTATCATGAAGTCTTCTTAGATTCATTGATTTTTCATACTGCATCCATTCAGAGTGAGAGTAATAAGTATCCTTGTTTCCACTGAATTCCACCACTATTCTTAAAGTATCCAGAATAATAGATTTAGATGTAGGTCTCCAGACTTCAGCAAGTTCCTTTTCTATATATTCTGGCATAGGAGTAGACCTGCTTGCAAAAGCACCTTCACCATACTATCTTCTTTTGGGTATCTATACTTCAGGAGGTAATTGTTGAGGCACATCAGCTTGTTCAGCATTCTAGACTTATGAATACATTTCAGGAGGTGGAGCTGCATAAAATTCAGGCCATGGAGAGAATGTAGGCCTTTGAACATTGACATCTAGGCTGGCAGGAGGGGCTGTAGTGGGATCAACTAAGAAGTTAGGGAAAATCAGATTGTGCATCCACACTGCAGTGTCATAAGTATAATGTTTTGTGCTCTTAATTTCCTGTAGCATCAATGTTTAAATCTCTTTAATTTCATCATCCTATAAATCTTTCATCTTTTGGACTTTCTTACCAAGCTGTTCCTTAACTTTATTCTCCCCTTTTTGACTTCTACAAAGAGGGTGCTTATGGCTTCTTCTTTGAAATTGCCAACTTCCTCATAAGTTTTAAAGTTGTGCTCTTGAGTTTTCTTTTCCAACTGAATCTGGTTGTTTGCGAGAGTGATAGATTGTTCCATTATCTCACCAATACTAGTAATAGTGTGGTCTATATCATTGCCTCCAATTAGTAACAGCCTTTTGAATTCATCAATATTGCTCTGGATTTTTGCAAATCCTCGGCTCATTTCTTTTTCTAAGGCAGAGACCTTATTTGTGACCACTTGAATGGAGGTATCAAAGTACTCTTTTTGCTTAGCCTGCTGTCTTCTATTTTACTTATGATATTGTCTTCAGGAATGACTTCAGTCTGAGGAGGTGGAGGAGGTAGAAACTGAGCTGTCCAGAGAACTATTTCTTCAATGAGTATAATAGATGTGGAGATCTATTTTCTTTTAGCAGTAGTTATTTCATCTTCAACATCATCAGCCATGAAAGTGGGAATGTTGAAGTGGAGGCTTGGGAGAGGTGGTTCAGCAACTTTAGGAGGTACTTCTTCAGTATCAAAAATAGAAGCTATCTCTTCATCATGCACACCATCAACATGAGACTGGGGCTGGGATGGTCAGGTTCAGATGGATTTTTTGGTTTAGATGGTTCTGGTTGAGAAGATTCTTCTGGTTGAGAAGATTTTTCTATTTGATATGATTCTTCAGGTTGAGATGATTTTTCTGGTTGGGATGGATTTTCTTCAGGCAGAGGGCAGAGAGGTTCTTTAGAGGTGAGTTCCTCTATCTTCCTGTCAATGTCAGCATCTGTAGATAGTACTTGATCATCTACATGGGCATCAGTAAGAGGTTCTTGATCAGACATGTCAGCATCCATAAGACCCGAGCCATCTTCTTGGAATGAAGTGCCATTTGCAGCAGCACATGGAGTTGTAGCTTTTTCTATGACTAAATGTTCAGCAGCTGGTGGAGTTGTGACTTAGGCTTGAGTATCTATTTGGACTGTGGCTAGAATTTTAACTTGAGAATACTGCATATGTATAGATAGAGTAGGCTCCCCCTCAATAACTGGATCAGCTGTGCCAGTTATTTGATGAGAGAGAAGAGATAGAGTCCTGACTTCATCTACAACTGATCTTGGAGCTGGAAGGTCTTGGTCTGGCTTTTGAAGTTTGATTTCCCATCTCTGGATGGAGGTTATTGAAACCTTCTTCATGTGATGAAGTACCATGCCCTTATCTAATATAAAAACATCTGGCCTCAATTGATTTAAATAGAGAGACAGAATTCTTCCATAGTTGGGGTTTTTTATACTTGCTTTGATCTTGTCAAAAATCATCATCCCCCATTGAAATTTCTTTCTACAGATTACTGCAGTCATCATATCAAAGAAATCATTGGTGATATAGCTTATAGAAGTGGTGCGGCAGAGAAGAACCTTTCCCAGAATATCAACAAGAAGTTTGCTCTCTGCATTCATGTGCTGTCGACGAATTATAAGGGTAGAATCAGGACGACCACAGAAGCTATATGCCCTTTCATAGTCTGGTCCTTCTAGGTCATGTTCCTAGTCAATCATCGGTAGCCGCAGAAGTTAAGAAATAGAGGATGAAGTCATCTTGACATTGATATCGTGTACCTTGGTTTTCAGAACCTTACCATTTCCCTTGACCTTAGCAATCTGGAAAAACACTTCTACATCAGAAATAAGAACTCTGCATGGGTGTTGAAGAACAAAGGACATCCCAGCGATGTCGAGCAGTGTAAGAACATTTCTAAAGTCGTCAGAAATTTCGGCGATTCTAGTTGAAATGAGTTCATTGCCGATGCCTGACTTTGATGTTGGAGCTATTAATTGAAAAACTGTAGGACTGCTAGCTAGAGAGAAGAGGAACAGGGTTGTTCGCGGGAGGAGTGGCGAAGATGAAGAAGATGAAGGGTTTTCTCGAGAAGGAGATTTTGAAATTCGGGATTTGGATTTTTCTGGACTTTATTTATTTATATAAACCATAAATCTTGATGATTAAAGAAAGAAATAATAATTAAATACCTGAAGTATGGCGGTTGGGGTGCCTAGGTGCCAATATCAAAATCTGAACTTTAAGAAAATTCATCATCTGTTTTTTCGAGTGCAAGATATTTCTAGAGAAGAAGCTCACATGTTCTCGAGTAGAGATATCATTTCTGAGAAGCAAGCCTGATGTTCTCGAGAATAAATGAAATACTCGAGTAATGAAGTTGATCTCGAGAAGTGAAGTCCTGACTTAGAATTTTCTTAATTTTGAAGGGTAATCTGATTCTTGAACTTTGTTGTAAGGCCCTTCTCTTCATCATTCCTTGTTGAGCATGCAAAGTTATATTTTGAAGAACGAGAACTTGGCCTAATCCAGTGGCTTCGTGAATATGTCTGCAACCTGCATGTCAGTTGGAACATACTGGAGATTGATGTCTCCATGCTCCACATGCTCCCTGATGAAATGGTACCTCAGCTCTATGTGCTTTGTCTAGCTGTGAGAGACTGGGTTATTGGCTATTGCAAATGCATTGGAGGAGTCACAAAATATTGGGATGTCCTTGAACTTCAAGATATAGTCTTCCAGTTGATTCTTGATCCAGAGTAATTGTGCACAATAATTGCCAGCAGAATGTATTCTGAATCAGCCGTTGAGATTGCAATGCAATTTTACTTCTTGCTGCTCCATGAGATGAGTCTCCTTCCAAGGAATTGGCACGTTGCGAAAGTTCTTTTTCTATCATCTTTATAACTTGCAAAATATGCATCTGAAAATCCAATTAGCTCGTTATCATTACTTCTCGCGTACTATAAGCCAAGATTTAGTGTGCCCTTAAGGTATCTCAATATCCTCTTTGCAACAGTGTAATGAGATATCTTAGAGTTCACCTGATATCTAGTGCACACACATATTGAAAACATGATGTCTGGCCTACTAGCAGTAAGATAGAGTAAGAATCCAATTATGCTTCTGTACTTGATTTCATCAAAAGGGTCCCCTTTCTCATCCTTGTCTAGAGACATAGATGAACCCATTGGAGTCCTCATAGAGGTTACATTCTCCATTCCGAATTTCTTAATCAACTCTTTGGTGAACTCCGTCTGAGAGATGAAAATTCCATCCTCAGATTGTTTCACCTGAAGTTCTAAGAAATAATTCAGCTCTCTCATACTGCTCATTTTAAACTTCCCTTGCATAAGTTTGGAAAACTTCTTGCAAAGGTTGTCGTCATTAGAGCCAAAAATGATGTCATCGACAAAGATTTGCACTAGCAAAATCTTGCCTTTTACTTTCCTAAGAAATAATGTCTTGTCTATCTTTCCCCTTGTGAACTTGTTTTTAAGAAGAAAGTTAGATAATATTTCATACCAAGCTCGTGGAGCTTGTTTCAAACCATATAGCTCTTTAACTAATAAATAAACAAATTAAGGATGTTCAGGATCAACAAAATAAGGAGGTTGTTCCACATAAACTTCTTCCTTTATGTCACCATTAAGGAAGGCCGACTTCACGTCTATTTGGTAGACAGTGAAGCCTTTGAGTGCAGCATATACTAGGAATAACCTGATTGCCTCCAGTCTTGCCACTAGAGCATATGTCTGATCGAAGTCAATCCTTTCTTCTAGTCTGTACCCTTTGGCGACGAGTATGAGTTTGTTCTTGATTATGGTTCCATCTTCATCCATCTTGTTCCGGTAGACCCACTTTGTTCCAATCACATTCTTTCCTTTGGATCTTGGCACAAGCTTCCAAACTCGGCAACATTTGAACTGATTTAGCTCTTCTTCCATTGCCATTACCCAAGATGCGTCCTTGTTTGCTTCCTCAAACTTTTTTGTTCAACCTGCTAGAGAAAACTCAAATACAAATTCTTAATAGTTGTACCTCTACGAGTTCTAACACTATCACGAGGGTCTCCTATGATTTGATCAATTGGGTGATCCTTCAAGTGTTTGAACTCTAAAGTTCTTGCATTTGGAGCTTCCTCTATCACTGGAGTCACTTCATCATCTTTAATGACATCTTCATCATGGTGATTAACCTCTCCAATTAGGGTTGGAGTGGTGATCTTGATAAACTATTGACCTTTTCCTTTTGATGGCTCATCGAAGCTTAATTCCTTTAGTCCTGTACCTGCATCTTCAACAAACACACTAGAAGAGCTGGTATGTAGCAAGATCGTCTCATCAAATATAACATTAATAGATTCTTCTACGACCAGGGTTTTCTTGTTAAAAATCCTATATGTCTTACTATGGCTACTATATCCTACAAAAGTACCTCCAAAACTCTTTTCACTGAACTTAGTTGTGTGATACTTCCCATTGTTAAGTATGAAGCATTTATTATCAAAGATTTTAAAATATGAAATAGTCAGTTTTCTGCCCTTTACTAGTTCGTAAGGTGTTTTATCATAGTTCTTATTTATGAGTGCCCTGGTTTGCACGTAACAAGTAGTGTTGACGACTTCAGCCCAGAAGTATTCTGGTAGTGAGGCATCACTCAACATGGTTCTGTAGGCCTCTATGAGTGTTCTATTCCTTCTCTCAGCGACTCCATTCTATTGAGGAGTACTAGGAGAGGAAAACTCATGAAAGATACTTAGGCTTTCACAAAATTCTATCATGGTCCTAGATTTGAACTTTGTTCCATTGTCACTTCTGATTTTGACAATTGAACAGTTGTATTCATTCTGGATCTGCCTGACAAAATTAGTAAAAATATCAAAAGTATCCAACTTGTGTTTTAGAAAGAACACCCATACAAAATGAGAGTAGTCATCTACAATAACCAGTGTATAATCCTTACCTCCCTGTTGGAACCCTAGTTAGATTTGGGCTAGGTTCACTAACTAGGATGATTGACCCACCATGTATAGCCAGAGTCATGTCTGTGTCCTAGAGTTTAGACTAAGTCCTTAGATTCAACCTTACATGGACCAGCCAATAGAAGACTACAAAAGACTCAAGACTTAGAAGAAAATCAAGTTTATAAAGTGAGTTCGACGTTCATCGAACTCAGCTCGACGATAGTCGTGCTTCGCTCGACGAACTCAGAGTAAATTCTCTGAGTTGAGCTCGACGATATTCGAGCTCAGGTCGACGAAGTCTGGAAATTCAACTTCAACATATTCTATCAAGAATACTTTCTCTGAACTCAGGTCGACGAAGATAAGTTATCAGCTCGATGAACTTGGACCACAGAATTGGGAAGCTTTTCACAGAAAGCAGTTAGCTGATCTCAAGTCGACGAACTTTGATCTCAGGTCGACGAACAAGAATTCTCTGGTCGACGAACATGATCTCTCTAGTCGACGAACTTTGATCTCAGGTCGACGAAATCCGTTCTCTGGTCGACGATTTCTGTGAAGCTCCAGACTTAGTATTTCCCTCAATTTCTGTCCTTATTCCATATTATCTAGCAATATTTTCCTGAGTAATTAATGCATATATTCTTTGAATATAGCCGTTACTGGCAGCATTGATTATGGTCTTTATCAGGATAATTTCTTACTTAATTAATTGAGACAGTTGGGGGAATTTATTAATGCAAATATTCTCTCCAGCCGTATTTCATTCTCCAGACAGACATCATTCAATGGAATGGAATTCAAAATTCAAAGGAGAATTCGATAGAGATATTTAAAAGGGATTTTCTTTTCAGTTTATAATAAGAAGTATATAGAAAATATACAGAGAATACATAATTCTCAACACACAGAGAAATTTACAGAGACGTACTCAAGATCATCTGCTTCTATATACAGAAAATAGTGTGTTTTTCTCCTTGACCTTACTAAAGAGGAAGAAAAACAACAAATATAAATCCAGAGTCTTCTTCTACTTCCACTCCAGGATTCTTCAAGGACAACAAACCTCTATCAGTCAGAAGTTCCTGGAATATTTTTAAGTCAAGGCTGAAGACTGAAGACCTACACCCTGTGCAAGACTCCAAGTGATATTGAAAGGAGTTCTTGACAACAACAAATCCACAAGTATGCTATGTTGAATAGAGAAAGAGAAGACATCATCAATCTCTCTCCTCCTATGTATAAAGGGTTTATTAACTCCCTTAAAAAATTTATTTAGTTTTGAGCACCTGATCAAAAGCTCATTGGTGGCAGTCAACTGATCAAAACCTACTAGTGGATTCCTACCAGGGTGGTAGAAGAGTGGATGTACCCAGGTTGGGGAACCACTATAAAATTTCTTGTGTTGTCTGGTTGCCCCTTTTTCTTATTATTCTTGTTGTGCCTGTGGTAGATTAGGCTAGCTGTGCTGTGTTAGATTATATTGACTTAGATTCCACTTACTTTTTGCTAATCTTGGTATCTCTTATTTTCATTACTCTAATAATATTTAAAAAAGCAAAAAGATTTTAGATTACTCTATTCACCCCCCTGTAGAGTAAATCAGGTCTAACCCCATCTTTCAATTGATATTAGAGGGGTTTCCTTTGGTTATACAATCTAACCCTTGAACAAAAAGATCCTGTGTTAGATCTGATCTCTATTTCTCTTAGGGTTATTTAGTTTACAGCATGGAACAGAACAAGGATTATGCAAGCACCAGACCTCCAGTTTGCAATCTGAACAAGTTTGCAATTTGGAAGGTAAGAATTAGATTGTACATGAATTCTATTGATGAGGACATCTATAATTCTATTTTGACAGGTCCGCCTCCACCAATAACATCTACATCTACATCAACATCAAGCACTCATGCTATTCCACCACCTGAGTGGACAGATGCACAAAAAAGGCAAAGATTGCAGATGCTAAAGCCATGAACAGATTGACACAAACTATGTCAGATGACAAATTTCAAAAGATGGCTTAATGCACTTATGCAAAGGCAATATGGGACTCACTCAACCAGATGGTTGCTGGTTCAGCAGATGAGAGAAAAGATAGAAGATCAACTCTCATCTCACAGTATGAGAATTTCAAGAAGGAAGAGACAGAATCTGTAGTGACATGTACAACAGATTAAGTTCCATTATCAGTGAATTGAAGACCTTGGACAAAGACATCTCTCTCACTGAGATCAATGACAAGATCCTCATGTGCTTACCAAGCTCATGGGATTCCAGGATTTGGCCAATTAAGGAGGCCAGAAGTTTGAATGAGATTTCCACAGAATCTCTCCTAGGAAAGCTCAAATCTTATGAGCTGTTGATAAAGTCCAGGGAAGTTGCAGAACAAAGGACTCCTCCACCAGTAAGGAAGGAGCAGAATATAGCTTTTAAAGCTATAGAAGAACCAGAAGCTTCAACATCAAATGAGTAACTCCTAAGTCTCTTGGCCAAGAAATTCTATAAGATGGCCAGGAAGGACTTCAGGAGAAAGTCATCCAGGAATGATGACAAACCCGGGTATGATAAAACACCCACTAAAGAAATAGTGTGTTTTGGGTGCAGGAAACCCGGACACTTCATCTCAGAGTGTCCTGAAAATCGAAAGAAAAAAAAGGAGAAGAGAGAAAGATTCTAGAAAATAGCAATACAACAGGCCTTCCTCCAGCAAGTATAAAAAGAAGGAGAAGGGCTTTGTTGCTGAAAGCTGGAGTGATATAGAAGATGAATCCACATCCTCTAGCTCCAGTGAAGAGGAAGAAGAGGCAAAGGAAAGGGAAGTCTGCCTCATGGTAATCAATGCCTCATGCAGCAGGCCTGATGCTGAAAACCAAACAGAAACTCATTCTGAGGAATCAGAAGAGGAATCAGAGACATAAGAGGATAAGGTATTCTCTTCTTTTGATTTCAATTCTATTGATTTTAAAAATGAATTCAAAGCCATATGTAATGACCTTATAAAATCTAAAAAAGAAATCAAAATACTGAAAGATAGACAAGCTGAATTTGATAATTTATTTGCTGAAAACACTAAGCTCAAGGATGATTTAGTTTTAGCAAATGAACAAATCATTTCTCTGAAAACAGAATTATGTGAGGTTAGGTAACTTGAGGAATCTCTCAATGGGAGAAGCCTTAAGCTGATGGACATCACAAGTACAGTCAATGCCAGACTGAATGGCATGCTGGGCTTAGGTGCTTCATCAAGCTTACCTCCCATACTTAAGAAAAATATATTAACTACTCTAATAAAATTTGTCTCTGAAAAGGGAAAGGAAAAGATAGAAAACAATAAAAATGATAAATAACCTGAATTAAAACCTAAGAATAAAAATAGAAACAAGAAAAATCTAAATAAAAAGAATGTTCAATAGATTTCGTCGAACTCAGATCGACGAAATGTGCCTAGTTCGTCGAACTCTGATCGACGATCTATGAACGCTAACATTAGCCATAATAATTCGTCTTACTGTGATCGATGAATCTTGTATGATTCTTTGAGTAGAGATCGACGAACTTAGGGCATAGAAAATGAATGTATTCATTTTCTGAGCAGAGATCGACGATCTCATCCCATCTCATCGAACTCCGATCGACAAACTTACAACACTTCGTCGAACCCAGTTAGACTTAACAAAAATCATAACTTTAATAGAAATGTTAATCAAGCTAGAAAACCTGCTAATCAATTTGCTAATTGGGAAATTCCACCTAGGAGATACCATCCCTTTGGATATAAATCTCAACCTAAATTTTCTATTATATCAAGTTTTTCATATCAGGAAAATAAAGGGCCCAAGGTAATCTGGGTCAAGAATCACTAATTTTTCCCTTTGCAGGTAAAGAGCTGTCCAGCTTTTAATCAATAATGGTATCTGGACAGTGGATGCTCCAAGCATATGACTGGAAGCAAGGACAACCTAAATAATTACAAGTCCAAGCTGGGACCAAAGGTGATCTTTGGTGACTCAAATTTTGGCCAGACTGAAGGATTTGGAGAAGTTAAGATTGGAGCAATTACTTTCAAAAAGGTTGCATATGTAAGTGGACTAAAGCATAACCTCATCTCCATAAGTCAATTATGTGATGAAGGTTATCAGGTATCCTTTAACTCAAGCTCTTGTGTTATTTCTACTAAAGAAAACCAAACTGTTTTAATTGGAAATAGACAAGACAACATATATGTAGTTAATTTTCAATCTACAACATCAGATATTTGTTTATTTAATCTTGTTAGCAATCAGAATGATTTATGGCATAAAAGATTACGTCATGTTAATCTGAAAAACATTGCTAGGTTATCTAAAGACAACCTTGTTAGAGGATTGCCTTCTGGTCCCTACAAGAAGGAAGGCCTCTACAGGGCTTGTCAATTAGGCAAGCAAACTAAATCTATCTTTCAATCAGTTAATAAGAGTGATTCACCTAGGATCTTGTACTTACTACACATGGACCTTTTTGGCCCTATTGTTGTACAAAGGCTAGGAGGGAAATCTTATACTCTAGTTATTGTAGATGACTTCTCAAGATTCACTTGGGTTTTCTTTCTGAGATCTAAGTCTGATAACTTCAAGATTCTTATAGGTTTTCTCAAGAACATACAGATTGAGTACTCTAATCCAGTTGTGTTGATCAGAAGTGATCATGATACTGAGTTTGAGTCTCTTCTTATGCAAGAGTTCTGTAGGAAGGAAGGTATCAGACACTACTTCTCAGCTCCTAGAACACCTCAACAAAATGGGATTGCTGAAAGGAAGAATAGAACTATAATTGAAGCTGCATGCACATTACTTGCAGATGCTTACATGCCCCTATCCTTTTGAGCAGAGGTTGCGAGCACATCAAACTATGTACTGAACAGAAGCTTAATACATAAACTTAAGAATAAGGCTCCCTATGAATTGCTTAAAGGGAAGAAACCTAAAATCACATATTTTAAAATATTTGGTTGCATATGCTATATTCATAACAATGACAAGAAATATATTAGAAAGTTTGAAGCTAAGGCTGCAAAGGGAATTTTTCTAGGATATTCCCAATTCAGCAAAACTTATAGGGTGTTTAATAAATCTACTTTAAAAATTGAGGAATCTGTTCATGTAACTTTTGATGAAGCTAACATGTCTTATAAGGAGAAAGAAATTTCTACCAACAACACATTGCAGGTACCTCACTTGTGTGAGAGATTGGATTATCTAAGCCTCACCCAAGAGGTTCCAATACATCCCTCTCCACAAGTTGAAGAAGAAAGTGAAGAATAAAGTTTAGAGGTGGATGAAACCTATCCAACAGTTAATGAAATTCCACAAGAGGAATTAATTCCCCAAGCTTTTGAACAACCAACTCCACCCACTGAATTTGTCACATTTAGGGATCACCCAGTATCTCAAGTGATTGGAGACATTTCAGTTGGTGTGCAGACAAGACATCAACTCAACCAAGACTTGATGCATGCCTGCTTCATATCTCAAATTGAGCCCCAATTCATTAAAGATGCATAACAAGATCTCCACTGGATTGTTGTAATGCAAGAGGAGCTCAATCAATTTGAGAGATTCAGAGTTTGGGATTTAGTTCCAAGACCCAAAGACTACCCAGACATTGGAACTAAATGGGTATATAGAAATAAGCTGAATGCCCAAGGTGTCATCATAAGGAATAAAGCAAAACTTGTTGCTCAAGGTTATATGCAAGAGGAAGGGATTGACTATGACCAGACTTTTGCTCCTGTTACAAGGCTAGAAGCAATCTGGATCTTCCTTGCATATGCTGCCTACAAGAAATTCAAGGTTTATCAAATGGATATCAAAAGTGCTTTTCTGAATGGAGAACTCAAAGAAGAGGTTTATGTTGAACAACCTCCCAGTTTCTTCTCTCCAACTCATCCCTCATATGTCTTTCTTTAAATTTCATAAAGCTCTTTATGGTCTAAAGCAAGCTCCAAGAGCTTGGTATGAAACCTTAGCAAGCTTTCTCATAGAGCATAAATTCTCTAGGGGCATTGTATATAGAACATTATTCACTAGACACCATAAGGATCAAATTTTGTTAGTACAAATTTATGTAGATGATATTATTTTTGGGTCTACAGATTCCAAACTATGCAAGAGGTTCTCTAACCTCATGCATTCAAAGTTTTAAATGAGTAGCATGAGTGAGCTCTCCTACTTCCTTGGTCTACAAGTTAAGCAGCTACCTGATGGCATCTTCATATCCCAGGCTAAGTATGCTAAGGAGCTTATCAAAAAGTTTGGGATGGCTGATGCCTCAGCAAAGAAAACACCCATGGCTTCTAATGCTGTAATTGACTCTGATGAATATGGGAAACCTATTGATCAGAAATTATATAGGGCCATTGTTGGGTCCTTGTTATACCATACAGCAAGCAGACCAGATATAATGTTTGCTACATATCTTTGTACTAGGTTCAAGTTGAACCCTAAAGAATCTCACCTAATTTTATTAAAAAGGATTTTGAGATATATAGAGTTGTCCTAGTCAAGGACTTTGGTATCTGTTGAAACCGAAAATCGGTCTCCTGTGGAGTTCGACCCTTGGGTAAGGGTTGACTGCGCACCTACTACCCTCAAGCAAACGATCTAGGCACAAGACTAGGAACACAAGGGACAGACCCAAGGTCTCAGCGTGGAGGACCCGCCGCATACCCGGAAGACTAACTAACTCTTCCCCTCCCAAGCCAAGGGCTGAGCTAAGGCACCTTTGGAGGGCTCTCTTGGCCGACCGGAATATCTGAGGAGGATCTCAAGATCCACTCCTTAACTAAAGGTTCCACCTCGGGTCTATGTAAAATGTTCCCCGCCCGTCTTACTATTGGCGCAAAACCACCCAGCAGCCCTACTCTACGCAGCCCCAATTGGGCCGCTAACAGCGGAACTCCGCTATTCTTAAAGGATGACAACGAGCCATCAAGGGCTTCCCGGCATCTATACCTTGGGGCCCACACGGGGGGAGCGATTCACGAACACACCGCTCGCCCAAGACAGGAGGAGTAAACTATATTCACAGAGCATCACAGATATGAAAAAATATTACAGGAATATAAATTCCATACTCAGCACGCAGGCCGACAATATAAACAAAAAGGGCCTTCGAGGGCCGGCACGAGCTCGGGCTTAAGCCCGCTATTCCCCGCATGGTACTGCAACACCTGTACGACAACGTCTCGACGAGCGGCAGCTAACTAGTCATTGGTCAGCTAACATAAGCGGGCCAAACATATTGCGCATACCCCTTCTTTGGGGGTTGTGGCGCGCATTCCCTGCAGATGGCTAATAAACAACTTCCTCGGAGTCTTCTCTGGGAACCCCAGAACATCACCAATCCGGCTCACACGTCCGGATGGGCTTCACACAGCATGCCTAAACCCGTACTCACGCTTCCAGGTACTAATACAACTAACTGCGGGGATGTACACGTCAACCCGTCAGGAAGCTCCCTTCCCCCCACCCGTTGGTGGAGAGGGGCTTCCGTGCAAATATGTAAACTGAAGGCTTCACCTGCCCAAGTTGAAACATCGTTACCCTTGTCGCGTGCTTGGCGGCGGGGCTGGGAGAGGAGCTCCGGGTTGATCCTACTACATGCAGCCGCGTCGGTGGTCGATCTCCACCCCAGGCCGAGCCTTGCTCCAGGCTGAGCCTCGCTCCAGGACGAGCCTCGCTCCAGGCCGGGCCTCGCTCCAGGCCGGGCCTCGCTCCAGGCCGGGCCTCGCTCCAGGCCGGGCCTCGCTCCAGGCCGGGCCTCGCTCCAGGCCGGGCCTCGCTCCAGGCCGAGCCTCGCTCCAGGCCGAGCTTGCCGCCAGGAGAAGGGGAGGTCGAGGTGTGCTGCTCCAGGTCGAGAAAAATAGTGGATCAGCCGGGGTGCTCCAGGCGGCTGGAAAAAGAGGGAGATCGGGGTGTGCTGCTCCAGGCGGCCGAAGAGAGAGAGAGAGAGAGGGAGAACACCCGGGGCTTTGCTGCTGGACGATAGAGAGAGGGAGGGGGCGGGGCTCTATTATTGGCCGAGAGGGAGAGAGGGAGGGGACGGGGCTCTGCTGCTTTGCCGGCGACGGGAGAGAGCGTGGAAGGAGGCCATGCCCTAGCCTGGGCGGTGGCTGGAGAGAGAATGGGGGCGAGCGGCGGCCGAGCCTTACTTTGCCGGCAACGGGAGAGAGGGATGGGAAGGGGCGCCCGTGCCCTAGCCTCGCCGACGACGGGAGAGAGGGGGTGAGGAAGCGGCGGCCGTGCCCTAGCCTTGCCGGCGACGGGAGAGAGGGGGAAGGGGCGGGTTTTTCTCCTTGGCCTAGCCCTAGCCGGGGGGATCCGGGATCCCGATCAGTGCCTTTTTCTTCTTTTCCCCTTTTCCTCCTGTGTCCCGCTACCTCCCCCTGCTTCTATTTTTCTTTCTCCCCCTTGCTGTTTTACCCGAGCCCCACCCTGCTTGCCTAAAATGCCCCCTCCCCTTTTTATCTTATATCATATATCTAATATATGATATAATATATTATATATATTATAATATAATATAATATTATATATATATATATATATATATATATATATATATATATATAATTCTAAACTTATGCGCATAAAACTTCCGCACGCACGCACGAGAACCCGCACCTCCTCAAACGGGGTCGCACCAACTCGTCGCCCACAACACGCCCCTAGGCTGATATCTGGGGAGGGTCCCACTCGCCCGGCTACGGGGTTGTACACAATCCCCGCTCTTTTCGAGGTTGGTACAAGCTCGGAAAGAATCATCCAACCCAACGTATCCGGCGAGTGGGAGCCGACCCAAAAATGTTTTTGAGAGAAACTGAAATCTGCGCTTGGAGCATCAATCTCTCCATGCCCTTTTTGAACCTTTTGAAACACTCGATACCCTTTGGCTCACTGCTATTGAATTGCCTTTATACCATCACTTACAACAAGTATATAATTTCTCGTGATATCGTGAAACAACAAAGCCATACATTTTGTATCCTCTTGTACACGTGGAGCTAATCCTTTCCCCCCAGGTGTGACTACAGCCCTGCCAGCTAATGAGAGCCTGACAGCGAGTCTACTCGAGGCCGAGCAGCACTCGGGGTCCCTTACCCCCCAGGCGAGCATACGGGCCTGCCAGCTAGTATAAGTCAGGCAGCGGGTCTACCCGGGGCCGAGCATCACTCGGGGTCCTGCAAAAATTCTCCCAGAACCAACCCTTTCCCCCCAGGTTTGCGTACAACCCTGCTAGCTAATGAGAGCCTGACAACGAGTCTACCCGGGGTCCACTATTACCGCCATCGAGTGACTTCCGGCCCTGTCAGCTAGGTGGGAGCCTGACAGCGGGATCTGCTCGAGGCCAAGGATGATACTGAGTGACTTCCGGCCCTGCCAGCTAGGTGAGAGCCTGACAGCGGGATCTGCTTGGGGTCCACAACTACCGCCATCGAGTGACTTCCGGCCCTGTCAGCTAGGTGAGAGCCTGACAGCGGGATCTGCTCGAGGCCAAGGATGACACCGAGTGACTTCCGGCCCTGCCAGCTAGGTGAGAACCTGACAGCGGGATCTGCTCGAGGTCCACAACTACAGCCATCGAGTGACTTCCGGCCCTGTCAGCTAGGTGAGAGCCTGACAGCGGGATCTGCTCGAGGCCAAGGATGACACCGAGTGACTTCCGGCCCTGCCAGCTAGGTGAGAGCCTGACATCGGGATCTGCTCGGGGTCCACAACTACCGCCATCGAGTGACTTTCGGCCCTATCAGCTAGGTGAGAGCCTGACAGCGGGATCTGCTGGAGGCCAAGGATGACACCGAGTGACTTCCAGCCCTGCCAGCTAGGTGAGAGCCTGACAGCGGGATCTGCTCGGGGTCCACAACTACCTCCATCGAGTGACTTCCGGCCCTGCCAGCTAGGTGAGAGCCTGACAATGAGATCTGCTCGAGGCCCACGTATGACACCGAGTGACGTCCGGCCCTGCCAGCTAGGTGAGAGCCTGACAGCGGGATTTGCTCGAGGTCCACTACTACTCGAGGAATTGACTTTGCTCGAGGTGGAGACATCCTATTTACTTAAGAGGTGTTGGAGATTTAATCTCACCGATGCTTTTACAAATGGGGGACGCATTCTTTTCATAAGAGAGACGATCTGGAAGTCGTCACATCGGGAAGCTGGCGTCTGAGCCTGTTCCTAATAATTCCTCCAATCGGAAGAGAGATGCAATCGGGGGTACATAGGCCGACGTGCAAGGGGGGAGCTGATCTCGGCCGTCAGTGCAGAGGCTCGGTCTTACAATAGCGCTTAGAGTCCCGAGGCATCGTCCCATCATCCGAACTGGGCTATTTAAAAGGAACGGGTTGGACATTTCGTATCCTAATCTAATGACAAAGATCACTTTTCGACATGTCACTTGTGATTGCTTGGAGAGATCGGCCCTTTATCAAATCTGGGAGGTTAGCATTTAGGCTCGTTCCTGATAATTCCCCTACTCGGAGGAGAGGTGCGATCGGGAGGACATAGGCCGACATGTAAGGGGGGAGCAGATCTCGGCCGTCAGTGCAGAGGCTCGGTCTTACAATAGTGCTTAAAGTCCCGCGGCACCGTCCCATCGTCCGAACTAGGCTATTTAAGAGGGATGGGTTGGACGTTTGGCTTCCGGAGTCAATCGCGAGGCTAACCCTTGAAGTCCTCAGAAGCTCGAGGCGAATCGATAATAAAGAGAAAACTTGACCGCTACTAAATTACAAGGAAGAGATAACATATTACCGCTAGGGAGGGAACACTTTTAGGTCACCCCGGCTCCTAATACCTCTCAGCTGCTCTCTTACTCGATCTTGAAGATAATAACCTCCAGGCTTCTCGTTGATATAACAAGTGGGGATACATGGGTTTTCATAGGTAGAAGCGCTTCAAATAGGTGCAAATCCTACTCCAAATGCTATGAGATTCAAACAACAGCTATGGGAGAGGACAACCCTGAGTATGAGGACCTTACACACAAAGTGTCAGCGCATGACCCTGGTCATCACCTGGTTCCACTTCTATAGCCATGACGCTCGCCAGAGTCCTTCTGTGCTGGTCACTCTCCACGCTCACCGCACCAAAATGTTGAAACCGAAAATCGGTCTCCTGTGGAGTTCGAACCTTGGGGAAGGGGTGTCCGCGCACCTACTACCCTCAAGCGAACGATCTAGGCACAAGACTAGGAACACAAGGGACAGACCCAAGGTCTCAGCATGGAGGACCCGCCGCATACCCGGAAGACTAACTAACTCTTCCCCTCTCAAGCCAAGGGCTGAGCTAAGGCACCTTCGGAGGGCTCTCTTGGCCGACCGGAACATCTGAGGAGGATCTCAAGATCCACTCCTTAACTAAAGGTTCCAACTCGGGTCTATGTAAAATGTTCCCCGCCCGTCTTACTATTGGCGCAAAACCGCCCAACAGCCCTACTCTACGCAGCCCCAATTGGGCCGCTAACAGCGGAACTCCGCTATTCTGAAAGGATGACAACAGGCCATCAGGGGCTTCCCGACATCTATACCTCGGGGCCCACACGGGGGGAGCGGTTCACGAACACCGCTCGCCCAAGACAGGAGGAGTAAACTATATTCACAGAGCATCACAGATATGAAAAAATATTACAGGAATATAAATTCCATACTCAGCACGCAGGCCGACAATATAATCAAAAAGGGCCTTCGAGGGCCGGCACGAGCTCGGGCTTAAGCCCGCTATTCCCCGCCTGGTACTGCAACACCTGTACGTCAACGTCTCGATGAGCGGCGGCCAACTATTCATCGGTCGGCTAACATAAGCGGGTCAAACATATTGCGTATACCCCTTCTTTGGGGGTTGTGGCGCGCATTCCCTGCAGATGGCTAATAAACAACTTCCTCAAAGTCTTCTCCAGGAACCCCAGAACATCACCAATCCGGCTCACACGTCCGGATGGGCTTCACACAGCATGCCTAAACCTGTATTCACGCTTCCGGGTACTAATGCAACTAACTACGGCGACGTACACGTCAACCCGTCGGGAAGCTCCCTTCCCCCCACCCGTTGGTGGAGAGGGGCTTCCATGCAAATATGTAAACTGAAGGCTTCACCTGCCCAAGTTAAAACATCGTTACCCTTGGCGCGTGCTTGGCGGCGAGGCCGGGAGAGGAGCTTCGGGTTGATCCTACTGCATGCGGCCGCGTCGGTGGTCGATCTCCACTCCAGGCCGAGACTTGATCTAGGCCGAGCTTCGCTCCAGGACGAGCCTCGCTCCAGGCCGGGCCTCGCTCCAGGCCGGCCCTCGCTCCAGGCCGGGCCTCGCTCCAGGCCGGGCCTCGCTCCAGGCCGGGCCTCGCTCCAGGCCGGGCCTCGCTCCAGGCCGGGCCTCGCTCCAGGCCGGGCCTCGCTCCAGGCCGGGCCTCACTCCAGGCCGGGCCTCGCTCCAGGCCAGGCCTCGCTCCAGGCTGGGCCTCGCTCCAGGCCGGGCCTCGCTCCAGGACTAGCCTCGCTCCAGGCCGATCTTGCTGCCGGGGAAGGGGCGCCCGTGCCCTAGCCTCGCCGACGATGGGAGAGAGGGAGTGAGGAAGGGGCAGCCGTGCCCTAGCCTTGCCGACGATAGGAGAGAGGGGGAAGGGGCGGGTTTTTCTCCTTGGCCTAGCCCTAGCCGGGGGGATCCGGGATCCTGATCAGTGCCTTTTTCTTCTTTTCCCCTTTTCCTCCTGTGTCCCGATGCCTCCCCCTGCTTCTATTTTTCTTTCTCCCCCTTGCTGTTTTACCCGAGCCCCACCCTCCTTGCCTAAAATCCCCCCTCCCCTTTTTATCTTATATCATATATCTAATATATGATATAATATATTATATATATATATATATATATATTCTAAACTTATGCGCATAAAACTTCCGCACGCACGCACGAGGACCCGCACCTCCTCAAACGGGGTCGCACTAACTCGTCGCCCACAACACACCCCTAGGTTAATATCTGGGGAGGGTCCCACTCGCCCGACTACGGGGTTGTACAGTATCCCACCGAGTCAGAGTTTAAGTTAACTGGATACTTAGATGCTGACTTTACTGAATGCAGAGTAGACATAAAAAGTACCTAAGGAACATGCCAGTTCCTTGGTATGAGATTAGTCTCTTGATTTAGCAAGAAGCAGTCATATGTGTCCACTTCAACTACTGAAGCAGAATATATAGCAGCTGGTAGTTGCTGTTCCCAGATGCTGTGGATTCAGAACCAACTTATAGATTATGGGTTCAAACTAAATAATTCAACTCTGCTATGTGACAACACAAGTGCAATTTCCATTGCACAAAATCCAGTCCATCACAGTAGGACTAAACATATGGATATTAGGCATCATTTCATTAGAGTGTGTGTAGACAAAAATAAAATTAATCTTATCTATATCTACACTGATTTGCAAAGAGCAGATATCTTCACCAAACCTTTGGATGAGAGGAACCATCTGTTCTTCATAAATTAGCTTGATATGATAAATGGAGAAGCCTTAATTTAATTTCTTCATAAATCATCGAATGGAGATCGACGAACTCTCTATGAGTGAAGTGTTTTTGTCAATCAGAGATCGACGAATTTGCTTCAGAAAAGTTTCGTGGAACTGAGTTCGACGAAATGTTTTCACTTTTTCTGACTGAGATCGACGAATTCTTTTGACTATAAAATATTTCGGCGACCTCAGATCGAAACATTTTTATTATTCGTCGAACGGAGTCTGCTAGTTCATATTCTGAAAACCTTATATCTAGGATTTTTTTAGAGCTCCGTCCCGCACTTTCAGTTCTCTTGCACTTGATCTCTTTGTTTTTCTGTTGCAGGCGAAAATAATGGCGATTCCGGCGACTACTCTTACTGCAATGAAATTTGATATGTGATTTGATATTGACTTTGAATCATTTCAGCATTCTGACCCAATCTTTGTGGAAATTCTAAAATTATTTGAAGAATAACATCTGAAGCAGTTCATGACTTACAGATTCAAAATAGCCATGACAGAGATAAAGGAATAGGTATTTACATCTACAACATCAGAAGATACAATGTCAGGAACAATATCTGGTAACACCATTTTCCATTCCCCCACTGTACTAACTGAAATATTCAGTCTACTGAATGGTACTGAAGATATAAAGATGGATAATGAAGCATGTGACAATATGCTGATCAAAATGGGTTACTCTGGAGAGAAACCAATCAAATTATTAAAGAAGAATTTGTCAGCTGAGTATAAGTTCTTAGCAGATGTTGTTGGGAAAGTGCTGTTGGGCAAACACACCGCCCACGACTACATCACCAGGCACCAGTTCATGGTGATGGGTTCTCTAGTAGAGAAGAAAGCAGTAAACTGAGGCAAACTGCTATTTGACTTGATTAAAAAGAAGAATGATAAGAAAGAGGTTTGTTTTGGAAGGGTATTGGGGATATTTCTTCAAGAAAAGGCACCTGAACATCTGGTCTCCACGCCAGCGTTTATCAATGCCTCCAAAAGGTTTACCTCTGCCCTTTTTGGCAGATAGGAGAGAAAGATCTCCAAGCCATCCAAGGCTTCATCCTCCTCAAGAACTTTTGAGAGAACTAGGGCCGTAATAGCCGCTCCTCCACCACCAGAGGAAGTTCCTTCCACCACCACCACTCCTCCTCCTCCTCTACCTCAACAACCATAACAACATCAAATTCATCTACCCACACTAACTCCATCACCAGTTCAATCTCCAGTTCATACTTCACCAACTCACCGACAACATCAACCCACACCAGCATCAACCCCAGTTCCATCTCCTGAGCACATCACTCCACCTCAATCTCCACTTCCTCCCCCCGCCCCCCCCGTTTAACTACCACACACCTTGACACATTTATCTCCTCCCACACATTCAATGTACTATTTCCTCCACCATCTCCCCATCAGGAACCCATCTCCTCCCCCACAACAACAATTCCCCTTTCTACAACTGCAACTCCCTCTATTCCTATCCCTCCATCCCTCCAAACTGCCATTCCCTCTTCTGTACCTGACTACACACATACAGATATGTCCAGTTAATTTGTTGTCTATTCAAATTGTGGTCATCACACTCCATACTCCTCCACTGCTCTAGAATCTCTCTATCTCAACTTCTCTGACATTGCTAAAGACCTTCTAGAATTCATCTCTACCACCCTAACTAAGCTTATAACTTATGTTCTAGCTCCCCTTACTGCCTCCATAACATCTCTTTCTGCCAAAGTTGCTACCTTATCCCTTGTCCCTTCTTCTGGGGGACTGGCTTCAGGACCCCCTGAAACCAGTCAGGGGGAGGTGCTCTGTGATGAAGAAGCTCCAGTGGTGAAAGCAGCAGTATAAGCAGCAGCATAAGCAGCAACAGAAGCAGTAGCAGAAGCAACAACATATGAAATAATGTCCGATGATTCTTCAGAATACACATCTATCCCTGATGATATAATAGATTTAATTGACTCTGATACAGATATGGATGAGTCAGTTATAGATGGAATAAAAACTGTTGGTGATTGTATTATAAATCCCACAGTTAATCTGAATTCTTTATTAGATTTATTCAATATTGTTTACAGAAATAATCTACCCAGCTTTGATGTACAGCCATCCAAAGCTATAGTTCCATATACTGCACCAATAAGCCCCACAGTTGCCAAGCAACTTAAGGTTAGTTTTGCAGTAACAAAGACACCAGTTGTACCATCCCCTTCCAAGGATAGTTCCTCTTCAGAAGCTATTTCAGCTCCAACATACAAGATGGATGACAGTCCTCCGCCAGATCTAGATGATATTATTATGGCAGATATAGAACAAGAAAATTTATTAGCTGCTGAAAATGTTCCTGAAACTGTTTCTCCAGCTCTTCCAGAAACAATTGCTCCAGCCCTTCCAGAATCTCAAGCACAACCTTAGGCTGAAAAGCAAATTTCCTAAGATCTTCTGCAGGCCATTAATGCCTTATATGATAACCCTCAAAGATCTTCTGATGATGAAAATGAGGATGATGATTCTGATGATAGCTCTACTGCAAACAAGAATATTTCCAAGAAGAGAAAGGTTGCTCCCATTGCTGCTCCCAAACCAAATCCCACACATGACACTCCATACTACATTCTACAGAAAATCACTCCATATCCTGGGATGCCAGCTTGGATGTGGCTTTCAAAGAATGAACATAAGGCTAGAAAGAAAAACAGGAGGTACTCCCTTCCCCCTCCTCAAAAACACTAGAGAGGTCCTCCTCCTCCTCCTCCACCTGTTGCTGGTGCTTCAGGAAACACTCCTCAGAGGGCTACCTCTTATGCTTAAACCTACCATAGACATCAAGATAGATCCTCAACATCTCAAGGAAGCAGCCAGTAGAGGTATTCCTCCAGTAAGCAACATCAACAACATCAACATCAGCAATAGCAACATCAACAATAGCAAGCTCCTGAAACAGATAAAGCTGAAAATCCTAAAAGGCCAGAGTTTCCACCCATTCCCTTTGTGGATCCAGAAACTGAGACAACTTCTAGAATGGCCAAGTTCCAGGAACTTGTTGGATTATTAATGATAAATAAAGCTAAAGCTGAAGGAAAAGATCCATACTAATACTCAGCAATGTCTACATATAGAAAAGAAGAGTTAAAAAGGTATGAAAAGGCTAATAAATTCTTTAATGTAGATGCTTACATGAATCTACATCCAGAGGCTGTTGTGCCCAGAGCTACCTCTCTTAATATAATTGGAGCTGCTGATTTGACTATGTCCAAAAGAGAAACAGCTAATCCAAATAGGGAAATCAAATTTACACAACCTTCTGAGAAAGTGAAAGATGACAAGCAAAAGGAAAAGCTGAAGAAGAAATGATACATTTTGTTTAGTTTCTGTTTGTCTGAACTCTTTATTTATTTACTGTCATAAAACTACTATGTAAATATCTGCTGAATGTCTCAATTTTTCTGCCAGATATATTTTTCCTGCTTTGTGAATGTTTCTATTTCATTTGTATTATTGACCTCACCCAAATATGGGGAGATTGTTGGATTCCTAGTTGGATTTGGGCTAGGTTCACTAACTAGGATGATTGACCCACCATGTATAGCCAGGGTCATGTCTGTGTCCTAGAGTTTAGACTAAGTCCTTAGATTTAACCTTACATGAACCAGCTAATAGAAGACTACATAAGACTCAAGACTTAGAAGAAAATCAAATTCAGAAAGTGAGTTCGACATTCGTCGAACTCAGCTCGACGATAGTCGTGCTCCGCTCGACGAACTCAGAGTAAATTCTCTGAGTTGAGCTCGATGATATTCGAGCTCAGGTCGACGAAGTCTGGAAGTTCAACTTCAACACATTCTGTCCAGAATACTTTCTCTGAACTCAGGTCGACAAAGACAAGTTATCAGCTTGACGAACTTGGACCACATAATTTGGAAGCTTTTCACAGAAAGCAATTAGTTGATCTCAGGTCGACGAATAAGAATTCTCTGGTCGACGAACATGATCTCTCTAGTCGACAAACTTTGATCTCAGGTCGACGAAATCTATTCTCTGGTCGACGATTTCTGTAAAGCTCCAGACTTAGTATGTAACGCCCCAAAAATGGTATTTGAGTTGGTCGCATAAAAAGGGGATTTTGGTTCCTGTATAGGGGTACACGGCCTAGGACACGGGCGTGTCTAAGGCCGTGTCTGGGTGATGTTTTGGCCGTTTTCATCCCGAGAAGGACACGACAAGGAACACGGCTTAATGACACGTGCGTGTCATTTGACACGGGCGTGTGCCTACCCGTGTCAGTACCCGTATTCAGCAGGGTCGTGTCGGTTGGCGTGGCGGCTATATGTGAGACACGCCCCCGGACACGGTCATGTCGAGGAACTCGACACGAGCGTGTCGAGTGGGACATGGGCGTGGCTGAGCTTGTGTGAGTCTCTGTGTTCGACGATCATGCCTGGATCGAGGCACACGGCCTGGGACACGGCCGTGTGCCAAGCCGTGTTCGACCTATGTCTGTTGATTTTTGAGCGGATCAGAGACGTTCGATTTCTTTATTTTAAATCCAACGGCCCATGTGGTTTCCTGCTCTATTAAGGCCGTGAATGCGAGTTGAATCCTTCATTTCTCTCCAAAGCTTTCTCTCTCCAAGGAGTTAGAGCAAGGAGGAAGAAGGAAGAGAATTTCGGCCGCCGGAGGAGCATCAGAGCACCGTTTTGAGATCTGAGAGCGGATTCGTGGAGGAAAGATCATTGCGAAGAGTTCTATCCGTGTAGTTTATCCATGGTGCCAAAGCGTACTACAAGGGTAATGATTCTCCACTTGAGCATGTGAAGCTCTTCCTTTCTGGATAGGGAATCCCGCTCCCGCGAGTGTGCGGTGAGTGCGTGGTGTTCCTTGGGGTTGATGTGAATAGTCCCCCTTATGTTGCATATAGAGTCCGGAATCAAAGTACGGGCATATGCATTATGTGTGAAGCCTACACGGACATGTTGGTCTGGATCAGTGATGTTGCATTTGTTATGATTTGACAGAGAATACTCCGTGCTTTGGGTTTTCGGGTTTCTACGCGGTAGATTGTAGCAGGGATCCTTGGAGGTTAGCTCCAAGGCGCACCCGGAAAACTGAGTGGAATCATTGTTCCGCTAACTTGGTGGTCTGGGAACCGGCCTTGAACATAACTGGGTTATGTGATTGTTTGGAAATGGCAGGATCCGAGAGAAGCTTGGTCCGTGCGTACGTCTTAAGGTGAACTACGCGGTTGTGAGCAACGGGCAAGTGGAATCGGACATGGGCTATGTGGTTCGGTGCGAGAGACCCGAAAAGGGGACTGGCCGTTGTCATAGTCGGGAGCCTTAGACAGTGGTCAAAAAATCTAAATGCTCAGGTGGTTGCCATCTTGGTGGTGGTGGTGAAGACGATGAAGTGTCAAGATTCACCGTTAATGTGCCCTGAGTGCACGGGGTGTTTGGCTATACGAGCCTACACCTGTGGCGAAGTATGTTTTTACATAATTGTTTAGCTGGACTAATGATATGCAGGGAAGGAGCACCGCCGTCCCGAGAAAGGGACGAGGTCATTATAATTTGGTCGGCTTTTGCTCACCATTGCATTGTTTGCCACCGTGCGGTGGAATGTTGCTTGCAGGTGTTGCGAAGCCGAGTGCAAAATAGCGGGCCGGAGCCCATGTTGTCGTGCTGGCCCTTGAAGGTCGTAAATAATAGTTGTTTTAATTTTGTCATGTGTGGCCGGCCTGCGAGCCGATGTATATAAGATACTATTTGTTAAGTGAACTATTGTAAGGCCATAAGGCCGTGTTCCCCCTTTCAGTGTATTTGGTTTTCATTCCTGTTGTGTGGATGTGGACATTCATGATTATGGATTTAAGTTTTGGGTTCTTTCAACTATTTAAAAAGCTTCCGCTAGAATGCTCTGTGTAGGACGAGTAGTCTTAATTAGATAGTTTGGATATTCTTATGTAAACCTTCCGTATGTCTGTGGTATATGGCGTCGGGTTCTAGCTGCACCTTCTGTTATATGCCATGTGACGGATGAGCGTGCTACAATTTGGTATCAGACTTCTGATTACGGTCAGGCTTAAATGAATTTGTGGGCGAATTATTTTAAGGGGTGGTGAGCACATGTGTGCGTCATCGTTATAACATCAAAAAGAACCCATGAATATCCACTTAGGAATGAAAAATACACTTATTTTGTGGAATCTGAGTGTTCCAATGATTGCTTTTAGCAAATTGGTTGTTGTCTGATAAGTCTTTATTTATAGTATTTTTATATAGTTTTTATTTAATAAATAGCTATGTTTATTTCTAGTTTTTATTAATTTTTAAATTAATACTTTTGTTTTCTTATTTCAGGTAAATTTGGGCTGCAAATAGCAAATTGGAGCTTACAGGACTGACCAGGAGATGAAACAGAAGAATCCTGGAAAAATCAACTTTTCACGGCCATGTCACGGGCGTGACCTTCAGGTCACGGGTGTGACAGTTGGCCGTTACCCACAGACGAGCCCAGAGAATGGGACACATCAGTTTAAAGCTACACGCCCGTGGTCACGGGCGTGACCTATGGGTCACGGGCATGACCAGAAAGCATGACCAAGGGGGCTCAATTCGTCGAGCGAAGAACGTCGAACAGTCAAGTACACGCCCGTGACCCCAAAGGTCACGGGCGTGACCCAAGGCGTGTCGCGTGCGTTTACAGCAAATAAGTACAACCGTTCCTCCCGTTGCGCCAGATTTCCGTTGCACCTTGACACGCCCCTGGTCACGGGCGTGACCAGGGGCGTGACGCCTTCATCAATAGCAATTTACTCCCGCCGTTTTCAGCTTCCCGTGGTTTTCCAGAAACAGAACTGACACGCCCTAGGTCACGAACGTGACCTTGGGGCATGACCCTCCATCTAATATATTTTGGCGGTTTCTCCTCCAACGTTCCCGGGCTTTCAAGACGGCAGTTCCGAGCCTGACACGCCCTAGGTCACGGGCGTGACCTAGGGCAAGACCTTCCAGAAAAATTTCTATAAATTCCAGATCGAGCCAAAAGCTTTGGGGAGGGGCAAGGAGGTCAATCTAGGAGTAGTTCAGTAGCTAGTTTTCCTTTTTTATGTATTTTCTTTCCTGTAATTTCAATTTCATAATTGTAGTCTTTAATTCTAGCCTTTTAATTTTTAGAATGTCTTTGCTTTTCTTTTCATGTATCCTTCTATTATGATAATGAGAATCTAATTCTATTAGCGCTTGATGTTGGATCCCTAGTTGATTTGGGCTAGGTCCACTGACTTAGGATGTGATCCATCATGTATAGTCTGGGTCAAGTTTATGTCTTAGAGTCTAGGACAGTCCTCTATCTCAACTTCAGATGGACTAGCCTTACTCAAGAACATCAGGAACTCCAGATCTATCAGTTTTTCAGACTAAGTGAAATGAGTTCGACGTTCGTCGAACTCAGCTCGATAAAGGGAGTTCTGCGCTCGACGATCGTGAGATAATTCGTAGTGCTGAGCTCGACGAACTATGTTCTTTGTTCGACGAACACCGGGATTCTACTTCAAGCATTATCAGGACTACTTCAGAATTTCTCTAAGTCCAACTTCAAGCTTTGGTCAACGAATTAGTTTCTGAGCTCGACGAACTTGGACCTCAAGTTCTCAGATTCTCAGGTCGACGACTTCAGTTCTCAGCTCGACGAATTTAGTTCTCTGCTCAACAAATAAAGATTGTCTGATATTGAAGATTGTCTGTTCAACGAATGAAGACTGTCAGCTCGACGAACTCAGCTCAGCTCGACGAACTCAGCTTAGCTCGACGAACTCAGGCTCAGCTCGACGATCTCAAAACTCAGTTCGACGAATTATGTTCTTCGGTCGACGATTCCAGACTAGGTCTTCTTCCGTTCCCGTCTCATTCCATGGCGCTGATTCCTGAACATTTAATGGCAGTTCTTCCCAGAATACTACCGTTAGAATGCGAAGTTAATCCTGGATTATTACATGTCATTTTCCCATGGAAACAATTGGGGAAATAATTAATTACTGCTTCCTTTCCAGGCCGTCTGCCATTACTGCTCTATATTCAAAATTCGAATGTTTCTTATGAGACATTGAGATATACAGAAACAGTCAGTAATACAATGATATACAACAAAAAAGACAGACAGTGATTCAGATAACACAGAAAAAGGAATTCATTCTTGGCCCAGAGAGAAACTGATCAAGAAGAAGAAGAAGAACACTACATCAATATCAAGAGTCTTCTTCATCTGCTTTTACTCGGGATAACTTCAAAGACAATACATTCATATCAGTCACAAGAAGTTCCTGGACACTTTCTCTGGACCAGGAAATCTAGGTCTTTGAAGACCTATCACCCTGAAGTAGTGCTCCAGCATTCTTCCTGATTCATTCTACATCTCAGGGGGAGCAAAGCTGCTAAACAATAATCCACAAGTCTTCTCATTTGACTTGAGAAAGAGAAGACCTCATCACCCTCTCACTCCACCTCTGTACAGGGTTTTAATTCCCTTCAAAATTATTCTGGTTGCAAGTCTCCCTCCAAAAGACTTGAGGGTTTGGTTTTTGGGAACCTGATCAAAACCCCATTGGTGCCAGGACACCTGATCAACCCCTTCCTGCAGTGGATTCCTACCAGGGTGGTAGAAAAGTGGACTGCCCAGATTTGGGGAACCACTATAAAATTCTTGTGTCGTCTGGTTGCTTTCTTTTCTTTTTGTTTTCTGGCCTTGCTCTGTGAATGTGCTGTGATTAAATAGTTGCTGCATCTTGGTTTATTGTATTTGCTTCCCTACACACACACCTAAAATACAACAACAGTTGTAAAAGTTTTAAAATCACCAACATACTCTATTCACCGCCCTCTAGAGTATATCTGTTCTAACTAACACCTTCAGGTGGTATCAAGCATACCTCCTGAACTTTCAATTGGTATCAGAGGGAGGTTGGTTAAATTACCAGACCTTACAGGTTGGTTGCTATTCAACTAATTCAGTGCTCCAGGTTGGTTAACATACCATACCTGATTGGTTGTACAGGCCAACACCTGAACCCAAAGATCCCTTAGTTAGATCTGTTCATGGGATTCCAGAATCTGGCCAATCAAAGAAGCCAGAAGCCTCAATGAGATTTCAACAGAATCTCTGTTAGGCAAGCTGAAGTCATATGAGCAGCTTTTCAAATCAAGAGAGGCAGCAGAACAGAAGGCAACTACCCCAGTTAGGAAGGAGCACAGCTTGGCCTTCAAAGCTTCTGAAGACAATGAAACATCTACATCCAATAAAGAGTTAATGAGTCTTTTTGCCAAACGATTCTACAAAATGACAAGAAAGAACTTTAGAAGAAAATCATCCAGGCAGGATGATAAGCCCAAATATGACAAGACACCAACTAAGGAGGTTGTGTGTTTTGGATGCAGAAAGCCTAGGCACTATATTTCAGAATGCCCAGAGAATCAGAAAAGGACAAGGGCAGGGACAAGGATTCAGAAGAAAACAAAGCAGCAGACCCTCCTCCAACAAATATAAAAGGAAAGACAAAGGATTTGTTGCTGAGTCCTGGAGTGACACAGAAGAGGAAACATCCTCCTCCAGCTCCAGTGAAGAAGAGGAAGAAGCCAGATCCAAGGAGGTGTGCCTAATGGCAATAGATGCCTCCAGAAGCAACTGTGGATCAGAAGAGGATTCTGAAGATGAAGGTGCCTCAGACTCAGAGGCTGATCAGGTGATTTATAGTTTTGATTTCAATTCTGACTTATTTAAAGTAGAATTTAAAACTATGTGCATGGATCTAATAAACTCAGAGAAAGAAACAAAAACCTTGAGGACTAGACTAGAAAACCTTGAATCTGTCAGCACAGAAAATAGAAAACTAACTGATCAATTGACACTAGCTAATGAACAGATAATCAAGTTAAAATCTGAATTATGTGAGGCAAAACAACTTGAGCAATCTCTCAATGGGAGAAGCCTCAAGCTGATGGATATCACAAACACTGTAAATGCCAGATTAAATGGCAGGCTGGGCTTGGGTGCTTCATCAAGTTTACCCCCCATAATAAAAAAGAATATACTTTCTACTCACATAAAGTTTATCACTGCTAAGGGTAAAGAGAAACTAATTGAAAAACCCATGTCAGAAAACAAATCAAATCCCCTAGACAATAGAAACAGAAAACAGAAGAAAGCTGTTTAAAACCAAGTTCAGCAGAATTCGTCGAACTCAGATCGATGAAATCCTGCAAGTTCGTCGAACCCCGATCGACGAACGCTGAACACAAACTTCAGAAATAATTTTTCATCCAACTGCAATCGACGAACTGTGTATGGTTCGTCGAGCAGAGGTCGACAAACGTGGGACGTAGAAAATGACCATGGTCATTCTCTGAGTGGAGGTCGACGATCTCATCCCCATTCGTCGAACTCTGGTCGACGAACTCACAATAATTCGTCGATCCCAGAACGACCAAATATAAATCATTTCTCCTGTAGAAATTTTAAAGCAGCTAACAAGACATTTAATCCAGTAGCTGATTAGATAATCCCACCTAGGAGATATCACCCTCTAGGGTATAAGTCTCAACATGACTTATCAGTCATTTCTAGTTTTACTTTTCAGCCAAACCAAGGACCCAAGGTAACCTGGGTCAAGAATAATTGAGCTTTATTTTTAAATGCAGGTACAAGTGAAGAGCTGGCCAAGGTTAAGTCAGACCTGGTACCTGGACAGTGGCTGCTCCAAGCACATGACTGGCAGCAAAGCAAATCTCTCCAGCTATAAGTCCAAGTTAGGACCAAAGGTGATATTTGGAGACTCAAAGAGTGGTTAGTCAGAAGGATATGGAAGAGTAAGCATTGGAGCAGTGACCTTCAAAAAGGTGACATATGTAAGAGGACTTAAACATAACCTTATATCCATAAGTCAATTATGTGATGAAGGTTATCAGGTACATTTCAACTCTACCTCTTGCTCTATTATAAATGATAAAAACCAAACTGCTTTAATTGGACTTAGACAAGGAAATATATATTTAGTAGATTTCATTTCTGCCACAACTGATATTTGTTTACTCACTATCACTAGTAACCAAAATGAGTTATGACACAAAAGGCTAGGACATGTAAACCTTAAGAACATATCTAGGTTATCTAAAGACAACCTTGTTAGAGGTTTACCTTCTGGTCCCTACAAGAAGGAAAGTCTATGTAGGGCTTGTCAACTAGGCAAGCAAACTAAAACTAGTTTCAAATCCATTAATAAAAGTGATTCACCTAGGATATTGTATCTGCTTCATGTGGATCATTTTGGACCCATTGCAGTACAAATCCTAGGAGGGAAGTCTTACACCTTAGTCATTGTTGATGATTTCTCCAGATTCAGTTGGGTAGCCTTTCTGAGAGCTAAGTCAGATATATTCAAAGTTCTTACAGATTTTCTCAGGACCATACATATTGAGTTCTCTACTCATGTTGCATTGATCAGAAGTGATCATGGCACAGAGTTTGAGTCTCGTCTTATGCATGAGTTCTGTGAGAAGGAAGGTATCAGGCAGTGCTTCTCAGCTCCTAGAACTCCCCAACAAAATGGGGTTGCTGAAAGGAAAAATAGGACACTCATTGAAGCTGCAGGTACATTGTTAGCAGATGCTTACATGCCTCTATCCTTTTGGGCAGAAGCTGTAAACAAGCTAACTATGTCCTGAACAGATGTCTTATACATAAACTAAAACATAAGACCCCCTATGAATTACTTAAAGAAAAGAAACCTAAAATCACTTACTTTAAAGTTTTTGGTTGCATATGTTACATCCACACTAATAACAAAAGATACATTAGAAAATTTGAGGCTAAGGCTGAAGAAGGGATTTTTCTAGGATATTCCCAAGTAAGCAAGGCCTATAGGGTTTTAAACAAATCATCCCTTAAAATTGAAGAATCTATCCATGTGTCTTTTGATGAAGCTAACATGTCTTATATGGAGAAAGACAATTCTACCAATAGTTTTTTGCAGGTTTCACCACTGTGTGAGTCTATGGATGGACTAAACCTTACCCAAGAGGTTCCCACTCATCCCACTCCACAGGCTGCTGAAGATAGTGAAGAAGAAGTCCAAGAGGAAGTAACTGAATTTCCATCAACAACCAGTACCATTCCTTAAGAGGAATTATTTACAGAAGCTGTTACTCAACCAACTCCACCAACTGATCTTGTCACACTTAGAGATCACCCCAGATCTCAAGTGATTGGAGACATTTTAGTTGGTGTACAGACAAGACATCAGCTCAATCAAGACTTGATGCATGCCTGTTTTCTCTCTCAAATTGAACCTCTCACCATCCATGAAGCTGAGCAAGATCCCCACTGGATTCTTGCAATGCAAGAGGAACTAAATCAATTTGAGAGATGTAGAGTTTGGGATTTGGTTCCAAGACCCCATAACTACCCAGTTATTGGAACCAAATGGGTCTATAGGAACAAATTGGATGCACAGGGGAACATAGTAAGAAACAAGGCTAGACTTATTGCTCAAGACTATAGGCAAGAGGAAGGAATAGACTATGACCAAACCTTTGCCCCTGTTGCAAGGTTGGAGGCCATTAGAATATTCCTAGCCTATGCAGCCTACAAAAAGTTCAAAGTATTCCAGATGGATGTTAATAGTGCCTTTCTGAATGGTGTACTTCAAGAAGAGGTTTATGTAGAACAACCTCCAGGTTTTATCTCTCTAACTAAACCCTCTTATGTTTACAAACTGCATAAAGCTCTCTATGGTTTAAAGCAAGCTCCAAGAGCTTGGTATGAGACCCTAGCTAGCTTTCTCTTAGAGCATAAATTTACTAGAGGAAACATTGATAGAACCATTTTCACTAGACATCATAAGGACCAAATCTTATTGGTACAAATATATGTGGATGACATTATTTTTGGGTCTACTGATCCCAAATTGTGCAAGAGGTTTACTGACCTCATGCATTCCAAATTTGAGATGAGTAGCATGGGTGAGCTTTCCTACTTCCTTGGTCTCCAAGTGAAGCAGCTCCCTGATGGTATCTTCCTCTCCCAATCTAAGTATGCTAAAGAGCTTATTAAAAAGTTTGGGATGGGTGATACTTCAGGAATGAAAACACCTATGGCTACCAATGCTGTTGTGGATTCTGATGCAGCAGGGAAACCTGTAGATCAGAAACATTATAGGGCAATTGTTGGATCCCTATTATACTTAACAGCTAGTAGGCCTGACATAATGTTTGCCACATGCCTTTGTGCTAGATTCCAAGTGAATCCTAAAGAATCTCATCTTATTTTTCTAAAAAGGATTTTGAGATATATAAAGAGTTGTCCTAGTTTAGGACTCTGGTATCCTGCAGAGTAAGAATTTGAGTTAACTGGATACTCAGATGCTGACTATGCTGGATGTAAAGTGAACAGGAAAAGTACCTCTGAAACTTGCCAGTTCCTGGTATGAGACTTGTCTTTTGGTTTTTCAAAAAGCAGACATCTGTGTCTACATCAACTGCTGAGGCAGAGTATATGGCTGCTGGCAGCTGCTGTTCACAGATGCTATGGATACAAAACCAGCTCCTAGATTATGGTATCAACTTAAATAATTCAACCTTATTTTGTGATAATACAAGTGCTATTGCTATAGCTCAGAATCCAGTTCATCATTCTAGGACTAAACATATTGAAATAAGATATCATTTCATTAGAGATAATGTAGACAAAAAGAAGATTAACTTGATTCATATTCGTACTGATTTATAGAGAGCAGATATTTTCACCAAAACTTTAGATGAGAAAACCCATCTGTTCTTTATAAATCAACTGGGAATGATTAATGGAGAAGAGTTAAATTATTTTCTGTCTGCATTCGACGAATTTTCCAGAGTTCGTCGAACGGAGATCGACGAATTAGGGAAATTTTGAGAGATTCTCGTCGAACGAAGATCGACGAATTCTCTGTGTGGAAACAATTTTCGTCGACCGGAGATCGACGAACCTTTCTTCAGAAACCATTTCGTCGAATGGAGTTCGACGAACTGTTTTCAATTCTTCTAAATGAGTTCGATGAACTACTCACCTCTAACTTATTTCGTCGACCTCAGTTCGAAGAACTGTCCCTTTTCATGGAACGGAGCTTGTCGATTCATATTCCGAAAATCTTATATCTAGGTTTTCTTTGACCTCCGTCCCGCGCTTTCAGTTCCTTTGCTCTTGATCGCCGTTTTATCTGTGATTTTCTTTGCAGGTCATCAATGGCGATTCCTCCAGGTGCACTTGCGACGATGAAGTTTGATGCAGCATTCTCCATGGATTTTGAGTCTTTCCAACATTCAGATCCAATCTTTCTTTATATCATGGAACTACTTGAAGAATTGCATCTCAAGGATTTCATGACTCGCAGCATCAAGCTACACTCAACCGAGATAAGAGAATGGGTGTACACTGCAACTGTTTCTGAAGACGGAGATCTGACAGGACATATTGGAAACACTGTCGTTTCTCTATCTCCAGCAGTACTTTCTGAAATTTTTGGACTGATCAATGGTGAAGACAACTTGGAAATGGACGCTGAAGAATATTCTGATATGTTGAAGGTAATGGGTTTCTCCGGCAGCAACCCTAATAAGCTTCTGAAGAAGCAACTGTCTGCCGCCTATCAATTTTTGGTCGACATTGTAGGAAAAATTCTGATGGGCAAGCACTCGGCACATGACTATGTCACTCGCCATCAATTCCTGATTATGTGCGCAGTGCTCAACAAACGACAGGTCGACTGGGGCATGGTCTTCTTTGACCTAATCAAAAAGAAAACAAGCAAGAAGGAAGTCTGCTACGGCAGAATCCTATGGATTTTCCTCCAGGAAAAGGCCAGTGAATGTTTGGTCTCCCCGACCACATTCATCAATGCCAGCAAGCGCCTCACCTGCGCCTTGTTTGGCAGATGGGAGAGGACAATCACCAAACCCTCCAAGGGTTCCTCCTCCTCCATCAACGCTTCTGAGAGCACAAGGACCGTCAAGGTCACTCCCCACCCTGACACTGAAGAGGCCATTCCACCTACCCAATCTCCTCCCACTCCTCCTGCACCTCAATTGACTCCACCTCAACATCAATCTCCACCGCTTGATCTTGCACATATCCCTACACCTCCAGTTTCCCCCACTGAAACCCATATTCCCTCACCTCCTCAATCCCCTCTTCCCCCACACCTATCCATTATTCCATCCTACACCATACCCACTGAAGCACAAACTGTTCTCCCTCCATTATCCCCTCCACATATTCTTCCTTCCTCCTCTGCTTCTATCCCCTCCACCATTCTTTCTCTACTTTTGGACTCTTCCACCATTCCCTCCATCATCTCTCTTCTGACTCCTCTCATTCAATCACTCAACACAGAGGCCATTACACCTCTGGTGAATTCCATTAATTCTTTATCTACACAAATCACAACCCTTTCTGCTGCCCCCTCTTCATTCAGGGGCCTGGCTCCAGGTTCTCCTGAACCCAGGCAGGGGGAGATGCTTCATGATGAAGCCGGTGCAGCAGCTGCAGAGGTTGATACAGTTTTTGACAATACAGTTGATACAGATACAACTGATACTGTAGATACAGTTTTTGATAATACAGATACAGTTGATACAATGCTTGATAATGCAGTTGCAGTTACAGATACATCTATAGATTTTGATTCTGAAATAATTGATTTTATTCAATTTATGGACACTGACATTAGCTTTGATGAGTCAGTAGATACAATAACAACTGCTGGTGATTTCCTTATAAATCCCACAATTAATTTATCTGAGATACTTCATACCTTTGATTCTGTATATATGAAGCTTCCTTCAGCAGAGGTTGCTAAGCCATATTTGGCTATTGTCCAGTATACCTCTCCAGCTAGTCCAGTAGTTGCCAAGCAACTCTGTGACACCTTTGCTGCTCCTACTACTGTTCCAATTCCTGTGTCTATTCCAGAAATCTGCTCTGTCCCAGATTTTATCATGGATGATTCTCCCATGCCTGATCTGGATGAGCTCATTCTGGCAGACATTGAAGAAGAGAACAATGCAGCAGCTGAAAGCTCTGTCTCTACTGCTGTTGAACCCACACCCTCTGAACCTTCTATCCCCCCTCAAGAAAAACCTCTTATTATTTCTGATGAAACTCTGAGGAAGTTGAATGCTTTGTATGACAATCCTCAGAGTTCAGGTTCTGATGATGATGATGATGATGATGACGAATCAGATGAGGAGGCTACTAAAAAGAAAAAGAAGTTTCTTTCTAAGAAAAGGAAGGCTCCTCCTCCTGCTCCCAAGCCTAATCCCACTGCAGACACTCCATACTATATTCTGCACAATGTTGCTCCTTACAAAGGGATGCCTGCATGGATGTGGCTATCAAAGAACCAGCAAAGAGAGAAGAAGAGGAGTAGGAGATACTCTCCTCCCCCAGTTCATAGATACAAAAAGGATCCTCCTCCTCCTCCTCCAGCAGCAGGTGCCTCTGGCTCTGGCTCTCAGAGATCTACCCATATTCAAACTTATCAGAGACAAACAGGGAGATCTTCTGGTGGTAGTCAGCCAAGGCCACCATCTTCAGGCAGACAATACCATCAACAACAACATCAGCAGCAACACCAGGAATATAAGGAACATGAAGCTGAAAGGCCCTATTCTCCTCCTAAAGATCCAGAAACAGCCAACACAGCCAGAATGGCAAGGTTACAAGAGCTCATTGGCTTATCTCTAATCAACAAAGCTAAAGCTGAAGGCAAGGACACAACAGGCTTAACTACTATGTCTCAGTACATGAGAGATGAGCTAAAGAGATTTGGGAAAGGAACCAAGCTACTTAATGTTGATGAGTACATGCATCTTCACCCATAAGCAGTTGTCCCCAGAGCCACATCACTGAACATCATAGGGGCAGCTGACATGACTATGGCCAGGGCTCAAGCTTCAGATCCCAATAGGGAAATCATTTTCAAAAAGCCAAGAGATAAAGCACCAGGAGACAAGCTAAAACAGAAGAAGACAGAGAAGTAATTTTGTGGTTATTTCATTTCTGCTTCTATTTCAGACTATATCTTGTACTAAAACAAAGCCTGTATGTATATATATATCTGATGCATGTGTTGTAAATTCTCTGCCAGATATATTTCTTAATTTTGCTTTGTTTTTCTGTTTATTCTTTGCTTGGAGTCTCTGTTAGTGACCTCACCCAAATAGGGGGATATTGTTGGATCCCTAGTTAATTTGGGCTAGGTCCACTGACTTAGGATGTGACCCATCATGTATAGTCTGGGTCAAGTTTATGTCTTAGAGTCTAGGACAGTCCTCTATCTCAACTTCAGATGGACCAGCCTTCCTCAAGACCATCAGGAACTCCAGATCTATCAGTTTTTCAGACTAAGTGAAATGAGTTCGACGTTCATCGAACTCATCTCGACAAAGGGAGTTTTGCGCTCGACGATCGTGAGACAATTCGTAGTGTTGAGCTCGAAGAACTATGTTCTTTGTTCGACGAACACCGGGATTCTACTTCAAGCATTATGAGGACTACTTCAGAATTTCTCTAAGTCAAACTTCAAGCTTTGGTCGACGAATTACTTTCTGAGCTCGACGAACTTGGACCTCAAGTTCTCAGATTCTCAGGTCGATGACTTCAGTTCTCAGCTCGACGAATTTAGTTCTCTGCTCAACGAATAAAGATTGTCTGATATTGAAGATTGTCTGTTCAACGAATGAAGACTGTCAGCTCGACGAACTCAGCTCAGCTCGACAAACTTAGCTTAGCTCGACGAACTCAGGCTCAGCTCGACGAACTTAAAACTCAGTTCGACGAATTATGTTCTTCGGTCGACGATTCCAGACTAGGTCTTCTTCCGTTCCCATCTCATTCCTTGGTGCTGATTCCTGAACATTTAATGGCAGTTCTTCCCAGAATACTACCGTTAGAATGCGAAGTTAATCCTGGATTATTACATGCCATTTTCCCATGGAAACAGTTGGGGAAATAATTAATTGCTGCTTCCTTTCCAGGCCGTCTGCCATTACTGCTCTATATTCAAAATTCGAATGTTTCTTATGAGACATTGAGATATACAGAAACAGTCAGTAATACACTGATATACAACAAAAAAGACAGACAGTGATTCAGACAACACAGAAAAAGGAATTCATTCTTGGCCCAGAGAGAAACTGATCAAGAAGAAGAAGAACACTACATCAATATCAAGAGTCTTCTTCATCTGCTTTTACTCAGGATAACTTCAAAGACAATACATTCATATCAGTCACAAGAAGTTCCTAGAGACTTTCTCTGGACCAGGAAATCTAGGTCTTTGAAGACCTATCACCATGAAGCAGTGCTCCAGCATTCTTCCTGATTCATTCTACATCTCAGGGGGAGCAAAGCTGCTAAACAACAATCCACAAGTCTTCTCATTTAACTTGAGAAAGAGAAGACCTCATCACCCTCTCACTCCACCTCTGTACAGGGTTTTAATTCCCTTCAAAATTATTCTGGTTGCAAGTCTCCCTCCAAAAGACTTGAGGGTTTTGTTTTTGGGAACCTGATCAAAACCCCATTGGTGCCAGGACACCTGATCAACCCCTTCCTGCAGTGGATTCCTACCAGGGTGGTAGAAGAGTGGACTACCCAGATTTGGGGAACCACTATAAAATTCTTGTGTCGTCTGGTTGCTTTCTTTTCTTTTTATTTTCTGGCCTTGCTCTGTGAATGTGCTGTGATTAGATAGTTGTTGCATCTTGGTTTATTGTATTTGCTTCCCTGCACACACACCTAAAATACAACAACTGTTGTAAAAGTTTTAAAATCACCAACATACTCTATTCACCCCCCCTCTAGAGTATATCTGTTCTAACTAACACCTTCAGGTGGTATCAAGCATACCTCCTGAACTTTCAATTGGTATCAGAGCGAGGTTGGTTAAATTACCAGACCTTACAGGTTGGTTGCTATTCAACTAATTCAGTGCTCCAGGTTGGTTAACATACCATACCTGATTGGTTGTACAGGCTAACACCTAAACCTAAAGATCCCTTAGTTAGATCTGTTTGTTTTTATTCTGTTATTGGACTTATCCTTCTCACAGATATGACCCAAAACAAGGATTATACAAGCATCAGACCTCCAGTGTGCAATCTTAATAAGTTTGCCATCTGGAAGGCAAGAATTAGATTATATATTTACTCCATTGATGAGGATATTTTTTCTGTCATTTCAACTGGTGTTCCTCCAGCTCCTGCAACGTTTGCCAGCACATCAACTAATCTGAGTGCAGTACCACCTCCAGACAATACTGAAGCCTATAAGAAAGCCAAGATGGCTGATGCAAAGGCTATGAATATTCTGGCCCAAACAATGTCAGATGACATATTTTAGAATGTGGCTGAGTGCACCTCAGTCAAGGCCATTTGGGACTCTCTCAACCAAATGGTAGCAGGTTCAGCTGATGAAAGAAAGGATAGGAGATCCAGTCTCATTTCTCTCTATGAGAATTTCAAAAAGGATGAGACAGAATCTGTGGCTGAGATGTACAATAGATTAAGTTCAATCATCAGTGAACTCAAGACTCTTGACAAGGACATCACCTTAACTGAGGTGAATGACAAGATATTGATGTGTTTCCCCAGTTCATGGGATTCCAGAATCTGGCCAATCAAAGAAGCCAGAAGCCTCAATGAGATTTCAACAGAATCTCTGTTAGGCAAGCTGAAGTCATATGAGCAGCTTATCAAATCAAGAGAGGCAGCAGAACAGAAGGCAACTACCCCAGTTAGGAAGGAGCACAGCTTGGCCTTCAAAGCTTCTGAAGACAATGAAACATCTACATCCAATGAAGAGTTAATGAGTCTTTTTGCCAAAAGATTCTACAAAATGGCAAGAAAGGACTTTAGAAGAAAATCATCCAGGCAAGATGATAAGCCCAAATATGACAAGACACCAACTAAGGAGGTTGTGTGTTTTGGATGCAGAAAGCCTGGGCACTATATTTCAGAATGCCCAGAGAATCAGAAAAAGGACAAGGGCAGGGACAAGGATTCCAGAAGAAAACAAAGCAGCAGACCCTCCTCCAATAAATATAAAAGGAAAGACAAAGGATTTGTTGCTGAGTCCTGGAGTGACACAGAAGAGGAAACATCCTCCTACAGCTCCAGTGAAGAAGAGGAAGAACCCAGATCCAAGGAGGTGTGCCTAATGGCAATAGATGCCTCCAGAAGCAACTGTGGATCAGAAGAGGATTCTGAAGATGAAGGTGCCTCAGACTTAGAGGCTGATCTGGTGATTTCTAGTTTTGATTTCAATTCTGACTTATTTAAAGTAGAATTTAAAACTATGTGCATGGATTTAATAAACTCAGAGAAAGAAACAAAAACTTGAGGACTAGACTAGAAAACCTTGAATCTGTCATCACAGAAAATAGAAAATTAACTGATCAATTGACACTAGCTAATGAACAGATAATCAAGTTAAAATCTGAATTATGTGAGGCAAAACAACTTGAGCAATCTCTCAATGGGAGAAGCCTCAAGCTGATGGATATCACAAGCACAGTAAATGCCGGATAAAATGGCAGGCTGGGCTTGTGTGCTTCATCAAGTTTACCCCCCATAATAAAAAAGAATATACTTTCTACTCCTATAAAGTTTATCACTGCTAAGGGTAAAGAGAAACTAACTGAAAAACCCATGTCAGAAAACAAGTCAAATCCCCTAGACAATAGAAACAGAAAATAGAAGAAAGCTGTTAAAAACCAAGTTCAGCAAAATTCGTCGAACTCAGATCGACGAAATCCTGCAAGTTCATCGAACCCCGATCGACGAACGCTGAACGCAAACTTCAGAAATAATTATTCGTCCAACTGCGATCGACGAACTGTGTATGGTTCGTCGAGCAGAGGTCGACGAACGTGGGACGCAGAAAATGACCATGGTCATTCTCTGAGTGGAGGTCGACGATCTCATCCCCATTCGTCGAACTCTGGTCGACGAACTCACAATAATTCGTAGATCTCAGAACGACCAAATATAAATCATTTCTCCTATAGAAAATTTAAAGCAGCTAACAAGACATTTAATCCAGTAGCTGATTAGATAATCCCACCTAGGAGATATCACCCTCTAGGGTATAAGTCTCAACCTGCCTTATCAGTCATTTCTAGTTTTACTTTTCAGCCAAACCAAGGACCCAAGGTAACCTGGGTCACGAACAATTGAGCTTTATTTTTGAATGCAGGTACAGGTGAAGAGCTGTCCAAGGTTAAGTCAGACATAGTACCTGGACAGTGGCTGCTCCAAGCACATGACTGGCAGCAAAGCAAATCTCTCCAGCTATAAGTCCAAGCTAGGACCAAAGGTGATATTTGGAGACTCAAAGAGTGGTCAGTCAGAAGGATATGAAAGAGTAAGCATTGGAGCAGTGACCTTCAAAAAGATGACATATGTAAGAGGACTTAAACATAACCTTATATCCATAAGTCAATTACATGATGAAGGTTATCAGGTACATTTCAACTCTACCACTTGCTCTATTATAAATGATAAAAACCAAACTGCTTTAATTGGACTTAGACAAGGAAACATATATTTAGTAGATTTCATTTCTGCCACAACTGATATTTGTTTACTCAATATCGCTAGTAACCAAAATGAGTTATGGCACAAAAGGCTAGCACATGTAAACCTTAAGAACATATCTAGGTTATCTAAAGACAACCTTGTTAGAGGTTTACCTTCTGGTCCCTACAAGAAGGAAAGCCTATGCAGTGCTTGTCAACTAGGCAAGCAAACTAAAACTAGTTTCAAATCCATTAATAAAAGTGATTCACCTAGGATATTGTATCTGCTTCATGTGGATCTTTTTGGACCCATTGCAGTAGAAAGCCTAGGAGGGAAGTCTTACACCTTAGTCATTGTTGATGATTTCTCCAGATTCAGTTGGGTAGCCTTTTTGAGAGCTAAGTCAGATACAATCAAAGTTCTTACAGATTTTCTCAGGACCATACAGATTGAGTTCTCTACTCATGTTGCATTGATCAGAAGTGATCATGGCACAGAGTTTGAGTCTCGTCTTATGCATGAGTTCTGTGAGAAGGAAGGTATCAGACAGTGCTTCTCAGCTCCTAGAACTCCCCAACAAAATGGGGTTGCTGAAAGGAAAAATAGGACACTCATTGAAGCTGCAGGTACATTGTTAGCAGATGCTTACATGCCTCTATCCTTTTGGGCAGAAGCTGTAAACAAGCTAACTATGTCCTGAACAGATGTCTTATACATAAACTAAAACATAAGACCCCCTATGAATTACTTAAAGAAAAGAAACCTAAAATCACTTACTTTAAAGTTTTTGGTTGCATATGTTACATCCACACTAATAACAAAAGATACATTAGAAAATTTGAGGCTAAGGCTGAAGAAGGGATTTTTCTAGGATATTCCCAAGTAAGCAAGGCCTATAGGATTTTCAACAAATCATTCCTTAAAATTGAAGAATCCCTTCTAAGGAGAAAGACATTTCTACCAATAGTTTTTTGCAGGTTTCACCACTGTCTTTTGATGAAGCTAACATGTCTTATAAGGAGAAAGACATTTCTACCAATAGTTTTTTGCAGGTTTCACCACTGTATGAGTCTATGGATGGACTAAACCTTACCCAAGAGGTTCCCACTCATCCCACTCCACAGGCTGCTGAAGATAGTGAAGAAGAAGTCCAAGAGGAAGTAACTGAACTTCCATCAACAACCAGTACCATTCCTCAAGAGGAATTATTTACAGAAGCTGTTACTCAACCAACTCCACCAACTGATCTTGTCACACTTAGAGATCACCCCAGATCTCAAGTGATTGGAGACATTTCAGTTGGTGTACAGACAAGACATCAGCTCAATCAAGACTTAATGCATGCCTGTTTTCTCTCTCAAATTAAACCTCTCACCATCCATGAAGCTGAGCAAGATCCCCACTGGATTCTTGCAATGCAAGAGGAACTAAATCAATTTGAGAGATGTAGAGTTTGGGATTTGGTTCCAAGACCCCATAACTACCCAGTTATTGGAACCAAATGGGTCTATAGTAACAAATTGGATGCACAAGGGAACATAGTAAGAAACAAGGCTAGACTTGTTGCTCAAGGCTATAGGCAAGAGGAAGGAATAGACTATGACCAAACCTTTGCCCCTGTTGCAAGGTTGGAGGCCATTAGAATATTCCTAGCCTATGCAGCCTACAAAAAGTTCAAAGTATTCCAGATGGATGTTAAGAGTGCCTTTCTGAATGGTGTACTTCAAGAAGAGGTTTATATAGAACAACCTCCAGGTTTTATCTCTCTAACTCAACCCTCTTATGTTTACAAACTGCATAAAACTCTCTATGGTTTAAAGCAAGCTCCAAGAGCTTGGTATGAGACCCTAGCTAGCTTTCTCTTAGAGCATAAATTTACTAGAAGAAACATTGATAGAACCCTTTTCACTAGACATCATAAGGACCAAATCTTATTGGTATAAATATATATGGATGACATTATTTTTGGGTCTACTGATCCCAAATTGTGCAAGAGGTTTGCTGACCTCATGCATTCCAAATTTGAGATGAGTAGCATGGGTGAGCTTTCCTACTTCCTTGGTCTCCAAGTGAAGCAGCTCCCTGATGGTATCTTCCTCTCCCAATCTAAGTATGCTAAAGAGCTTATTAAAAAGTTTGGGATGAGTGATGCTTCAGGAATGAAAACACCTATGGTTACCAATGCTGTTGTGGATTCTGATACAGCAGGGAAACCTGTAGATCAGAAACATTATAGGGCAATTGTTGGATCCCTATTATACTTAACAGATAGCAGGCCTGACATAATGTTTGCCACATGCCTTTGTGCTATATTCCAAGTGAATCCTAAAGAATGTCATCTTATTTTTCTAAAAAGGATTTTGAGATATATAAAGAGTTGTCCTAGTTTAGGACTCTGGTATCCTGCAGAGTCAGAATTTGAGTTAACTGGATACTCAGATACTGACTATGCTAGATGTAGAGTGGACAGGAAAAGTACCTCTGGAACTTGCCAGTTCCTGGGTATGAGACTTGTCTCTTGGTTTTGCAAAAAAAAGACATCTGTGTCTACATCAACTACTGAGGCAGAGTATATGGCTGCTGGCAGCTGCTGTTCACAGATGCTATGGATACAAAACCAGCTCCTAGATTATGGTATCAACTTAAATAATTCAACCTTATTTTGTGATAATACAAGTGCTATTGCTATAGCTCAGAATCCAGTTCATCATTCTAGGACTAAACATATTGAAATAAGACATCATTTCATTAGAGATAATGTAGACAAAAAGAAGATTAACTTGATTCATATTCCTACTGATTTATAGAGAGCAGATATTTTCACCAAACCTTTAGATGAGAAAACCCATCTGTTCTTTATAAATCAACTGGAATGATAAATGGAGAAGAGTTAAATTAATTTTTGTCTGCATTCGACGAATTTTCCAGAGTTCGTCAAATGGAGTTCGACGAATTAGGAAAATTTTGAGAGATTCTCGTCGAACGAAGATCGACGAATTCTCTATGTGGAAACAATTTTCGTCGACCGGAGATCGACGAACCTTGCTTCAGAAACCATTTCGTCGAACGGAGTTCGACGAACTGTTTTCAATTCTTCTAAATGAGTTCGACGAACTACTCACCTCTAACTTATTTCGTCGACCTCTGTTCGAAGAACTGTCTCGTTTCGTGGAACGGAGCTTGTCGATTCATATTCCGAAAATCTTATATCTAGGTTTTCTTCGACCTTCGTCATGCGCTTTCAGTTCCTTTGCTCTTGATCGTCGTTTTCTCTGTGATTTTCTTTGCAGGTCATCAATGGCGATTCCTCCAGGAGCACTTGCAGCGATGAAGTTTGATGCAGCATTGTCCATGGATTTTGAGTATTTCCAACATTCAGATCCAATCTTTCTTTATATCCTGGAATTACTTGAAGAATTGCATCTCAAGGATTTCATGACTTGCAGCATCAAGCTACACTCAACCGAGATAAAAGAATGGGTGTACACTGCAACCATTTCTGAAGACGGAGATCTGACAGGACATATTGGAAACACTGCCGTTTCCCTGTCTCCAGCAGTACTTTCTGAAATTTTTGGACTGATCAATCGTGAAGACAACTTGGAAATGGACGCTGAAGAATATTCTGATATGTTGAAGGCAATGGGTTTCTCCGGCAGCAACCCTAATAAGCTTCTGAAGAAGCAACTGTCTGCCACCTATCAATTTTTGGTCGACATTGTAGGAAAACTTCTGATGGGCAAGCACTCGGCACATGACTATATCACTCGCCATCAATTCCTGATTATGTGCGCAGTGCTCAACAAACGACAGGTCGACTGGGGCATGGTCTTCTTTGACCTAAACAAGAAGAAAACAAGCAAGAAGGAAGTCTGCTACGGCAGAATCCTGGGGATTTTCCTCCAGGAAAAGGCCAGTGAATGTTTGGTCTCCCCGACCACATTCATCAATGCCAGCAAGCGCCTCACCTACGCCTTGTTTGGTAGATGGGAGAGGACAATCACCAAACCCTCCAAGGGTTCCTCCTCCTCCATCAATGCTTCTGAGAGAACAAGGACCGTCAAGGTCACTCCCCACCCTGACACTGAAGAGGCCATTCCACCTACCCAATCTCCTCCCACTCCTCCTGCACCTCAATTGACTCCACCTCAACATCAATCTCCACCGCTTGATCTTGCACATATCCATACACCTCCAGTTTCCCCCACTGAAACCCATATTCCCTCACCTCCTCAATCCCCTCTTCCCCCACACCTATCAACTATTCCATCCTACACCATACCCACTGAACCACAAACTGTTCTCCCTCCATTATCCCCTCCACATATTCTTCCTTCCTCCTCTGCTTCTATCCCCTCCACCATTCTTTCTCCACTTCTGGACTCTTCCACCATTCCCTCCATCATCTCTCTTCTGACTCCTCTCATTCAATCACTCATCACAGAGGCCATTACACCTCTGGTGAATTCCATTAATTCTTTATCTGCACAAATCACAGCCCTTTCTACTGCCCCCTCTTCATTCAGGGGCCTGGCTCCAGGTTCTCCTGAACCCGAGCAGGGGGAGATGCTCCATGATGAAGCTGGTACAGCAGCTGCAGAGGTTGATACAGTTTTTGACAATACAGTTAATACAGATACAGTTGATACTGTAGATACAGTTTTTGATAATACAGATACAGTTGATACAATGCTTGATAATGCAGTTGCAGTTACAGATACAACTATAGATTTTGATTCTGAAATAATTGATTTTATTCAATTTATGGACACTGATATTAGCTTTGATGAGTCAGTAGATACAATAACAACTACTGGTGATTTCCTTATAAATCCCACAGTTAATTTATCTGAGATACTTCATACCTTTGATTCTATATATATGAAGCTTCCTTCAGTAGAGGTTGCTAAGCCATATTTGGCTATTGTCCAGTATACCTCTCCAGCTAGTCTAGCAGTTGCCAAGCAACTCTGTGACACCTTTGCTGCTCCTACTGCTGTTCCAATTCCTATGTCTATTCTAGAAATCTGCTCTGTCCCAGATTTTGTCATGGATGATTCTCCCATGCCTGATCTGGATGAGCTCATTCTGGCAGACATTGAAGAAGAGAACAAGGCAGCAACTGAAAGCTCTGTCTCTACTGCTGTTGAACCCTCACCCTCTGAACCTTCTATCCCCCCTCAAGAAAAACCTCTTATCATTTCTGATGAAACTTTGAGGAAGTTGAATGCTCTGTATGACAATCCTCAGAGTTCAGGTTCTGATGATGATGATGATGATGAATCAGATGAGGAGGCTGCTAAAAAGAAAAAGAAGTTGCTTTCTAAGAAAAGGAAGGCTCCTCCTCCTCCAGCTCCCAAGCCTAATCCCACTGCAGACATTCCATACTATATTCTGCACAATGTTGCTCCTTACAAAGGGATGCCTGCATGGATGTGGCTATCAAAGAACCAGCAAAGAGAGAAGAAGAGGAGTAGGAGATACTCTCCTCCCCCAGTTCATAGATACAGAAAGGATCCTCCTCCTCCTCCTCCAGCAGCAGGTGCCTCTGGCTCTGGCTCTCAGAGATCTGCCCATATTCAAACTTATCAGAGACAAACAGGGAGATCTTCTGGTGGTAGTCAGCCAAGGCCACCATCTTCAGGCAGACAACACCATCAACAACAACAGCAGCAGCAGCACCAGGAATATAAGGAACATGAAGCTGAAAGGCCCTATTCTCCTCCTGAAGATCCAGAAACAGCCAACACAGCCAGAATGGCAAGGTTCCAAGAGCTCATTCGCTTATCTCTAATCGACAAAGCTAAAGCTGAAGGCAAGGACACAACAGGCTTAACTACTATGTCTCAGTACAGGAGAGATGAGCTAAAGAGATTTGGGAAAGGAACCAAGCTACTCAATGTTGATGAGTACATGCATCTTCACCCAGAAGCAGTTGTCCCCAGAGACACTTCAATGAACATCATAGGGGCAGCTGACATGACTATGACCAGGGCTCAAGCTTCAGATCCCAATAGGGAAATCATTTTCAAAAATCCAGGAGATAAAGTACCAGGAGACAAGCTAAAACAGAACAAGATAGAGAAGTAATTTTGTGGTTATTTCATTTCTGCTTCTATTTCAGACTATATCTTGTACTAAAACAAAGCCTGTATGTATATATATATATATATATATATATATATATATCTGATGCATGTGTTGTAAATTCTCTGCCAGATATATTTCTTAATTGTGCTTTGTTTTTCTGTTTGTTCTTTGCTTGGAGTCTCTGTTAGTGACCTCACCCAAATATGGGGAGATTGTTGGATCCCTAGTTGATTTGGGCTAGGTACACTGACTTAGGATGTGACCCATCATGTATAGTCTGGGTCAAGTTTATGTCTTAGAGTCTAGGACAGTCCTCTATCTCAAATTCAGATGGACCAGCCTTCCTCGAGACCATCAGGAACTCCAGATCTATCAGTTTTTCAAACTAAGTGAAATGAGTTCGACGTTCGTCGAACTCAGCTCGACAAAGGGAGTTCTGCGCTCGACGATCGTAAGACAATTCGTAGTGCTGAGGTCGACGAACTATGTTCTTTGTTCGACGAACACCGGGATTCTACTTCAAGCATTATCAGGACTACTTCAAAATTTCTCTAAGTCTAACTTCAAGCTTTGGTCGACGAATTACTTTCTGAGCTCGATGAACTTGGATCTCAAGTTCTCAGATTCTCAGGTCGACGACTTCAGTTCTCAGCTCGACGAATTTAGTTCTCTGCTCAACGAATAAAGATTGTCTGATATTGAAGATTGTCTGTTCAACGAATGAAGACTGTCAGCTCGACGAACTCAGCTCAGCTCGACGAACTCAGCTTAGCTCGACGAACTCAGGCTCAGCTCGACGAACTCAAAACTCAGTTCGACGAATTATGTTCTTCGGTCGACGATTCCATACTAGGTCTTCTTCCGTTCCCGTCTCATTCCATGGCGCTGATTCCTGAACATTTAATGGCAGTTCTTCCCAGAATACTGCCGTTAGAATGCGAAGTTAATCCTGGATTATTACATGCCATTTTCCCATGGAAACAGTTGGGGAAATAATTAATTGCTGCTTCCTTTCCAGGCCGTCTGCCATTACTGCTCTATATTCAAAATTCGAATGTTTCTTATGAGACATTGAGATATACAGAAAGAGTCAGTAATACAATGATATACAACAAAAAAGACAGACAGTGATTCAGATAACACAGAAAAAGGAATTCATTCTTGGCCCAGAGAGAAACTGATCAAGAAGAAGAAGAAGAACACTACATCAATATCAAGAGTCTTCTTCATCTGCTTTTACTCAGGATAACTTCAAAGACAATACATTCATATCAGTCACAAGAAGTTCCTGGTGACTTTCTCTAGACCGGGAAATCTAGGTCTTTGAAGACCTATCACCCTGAAGCAGTGCTCCAGCATTCTTCCTGATTCATTCTACATCTCAGGGGGAGCAAAGCTGCTAAACAACAATCCACAAGTCTTCTCATTTGACTTGAGAAAGAGAAGACCTCATCACCCTCTCACTCCACCTCTGTACAGGGTTTTAATTCCCTTCAAAATTATTCTGGTTGCAAGTCTCCCTCCAAAAGACTTGAGGGTTTGGTTTTTGGGAACCTGATCAAAACCCCATTGGTTCCAGGACACCTGATCAACCCCTTCCTACAGTGGATTCCTACCAGGGTGGTAGAAGAGTGGACTACCCAGATTTGGGGAACCACTATAAAATTCTTATTTCGTCTGGTTGCTTTCTTTTCTTTTTGTTTTCTGGCCTTGCTCTGTGAATGTGCTGTGATTAGATAGTTGTTGCATCTTGGTTTATTGTATTTGCTTCCCTGCACACACACCTAAAATACAACAACAGTTGTAAAAGTTTTAAAATCACCAACATACTCTATTCACCCCCCTCTAGAGTATATCTGTTCTAACTAACACCTTCAGGTGGTATCAAGCATACCTCATGAACTTTCACTTGATCTTGTCAAGCTTTGGAATAAATTAATCTTCTTCTTTTTGTCAACTTTTTATTTATCGCTTCTGATTTATCTTTGATTTATTACTTCCGATTTTGATCTAAGATCCATATCCTAAATGACCGAGAGGTTGCGGATACGGGGAGATCACTCAAAGATAAAAGGAGTTGATTGCACTCCTCGAGAGAGGACGACATAACTCTTCTGGATTGGAGTGAAATCCAATAGAGTGGTTCACATCCTAAAGAAGGCTTAGGGGTTTCGACTGGTCGAGAGGTCTTAATCGATCAACCTAAGTTTAGTCGAGAGCGTATTCTCGAGAGAGGCGTTTTCGTAATTTAGGAACCTCCAAGGTCGAAGTAGGTAATTTAGAAGTTTACCTTAATGATGACGTTTATTTTATTATAAAGTAAGTCTAGATCAGGTGTTTTCGTTTTTGTTTATTTTCTAGTTGTAATTTTAATTCACTTCTTTTATTAATCGATAAAATAATATTAATTTGCGTGAGTAGGAGTACTCAACAGGCCCCGAGTCTAATACGACATTTCTTATACTATATTTCGATAGGTACACTTGCCTATTTCGAGATTATAGTTTGGATATAATTTTTAAAACTATAAAATCACCATCATTGTCTAATTGCGTGTCTTTTCTTCTATAGGTAGCTAGGAGCGGTGCTGGTCAATCAGAGCGCCCGCAATCGGCAGAAAGTAGTGCACCGAGAGACATGCCTACTACACCTTCTTCAGCGGAAACCATCAGGATGGTGGCTGAAGCCGTATTTGTGATGATTAATGCCCAAACTGTAGGGCAAATGCACCATGCACCTCCTGTCGTGGAGCAAGAACCGGTTAGGGCGGCAGAGTCGAGAGTGGTGGAGCGCGCAGCAGTTGATCTGGTAGAGCCGAGGAGAGCTACGGAGAAGCAGCTAAAGCATGTAATGGGCTTTCATCCCCCAGAATTTGACGGGACTGGAACGCCAGCTCAAGCTGAGGACTGGCTCTCCACGATAAAGAGGGTTTTGATAGCCACGTTAACTGAGGAGTGGTAGAAGACCACCATAGCGACTTTTCTTTTGGTGGGTGAAGCGAGGCTGTGGTGGGATGAGTTGGAGTTTCATCTCTTAGTGGGTAGGCAGCTTGATGATGTGCCTATGGAGGAATTTTCAAGATTTTTCCTAGCCAGATATGTACCCTCTGCTCAGAAGCTTGAGATGGAGAACCAATATCTTGGGTTGACTCAGGGATCCAGAAGCGTGGATGAGTATCTCCACGAGTTTACACGGTTGGGTCGGTATGCTGTGGCTATATTTACAGAAGAGGAGAGGAAGACCAACCGATTTTATGAGGGTCTTCGTGGTGACCTACAGTTTCTCCTTGCTGGTCCTAAGGCGCAGGGCTTCCTAGCCTGGGTCAACTCGGCCCGGTCTTTGGAAAAGGTTGTGAAGAGGGTGCAAGAGAAGAAGTACCCAAGAGAAAAGAAGGCAGAGTTCAAAATGCCTAATGCAAAGTTAGGATTCTGCAGATGGAGCAAGAAGCAGAGGACTTCGAACTCAGCCCCTTCGTCTGGTGCATCAGGGGAAACCACAAGTCGAGTCCCAGGGGCTTACTACAACTGTGGGAAGATGGGGCATTTTGCTCGTGAGTGTTGGAGCGGATGTGCAAAGTCCGAGAGGAAGTCTGGAGCGACTTATGAGGAGAAAAGGAAGGCAGTGGAGTCAACCATGTCCTATCATGCTCCAGTCCAGCCTTAGAGTTTATAATCTTGGTCTGCAAGAGGCCATAAAGCAAGCTGACGTGGTGACATGTATGAGTTAATTTATAGCAGATTAACTTTTGTAGTTGTTACCTCTTTTATGTGTTAGCTTACTTCTATTGTTGCTAGGATTTGTTTTGATTCTCGATTATCCGGCAAGAGCCTTGCTTGATACGGGAGCTTCGCATTCCTTCTTGTCCGAACGATTTGTGACGTGCATCGAGGTCCCTCCCTCGATGGCAAAAGACAAGTTGGATGTGTTGTTACCCAATGGGTGATCAATGCGCGCGGATAAGGTCTGCGTAGTCAAGGTTCGGATTGGCGATCAGGAGTTTGATTTACGAGCGTTGATTCTACCGTTAGTAGAGTTCAATGTAATCTTTGGTATGGACTGGCTCTCGGAGCAGCGAGATTACATTGATTGCAATCGAAAGGAGGTTAAGTTGGGATTAAATTCTGAATGGGAGACTATGTTTGCGGGCATGAAGGGGTCAGGGAAAGTTTTAATGTTGGCCCTTCAGGTGATTAAGGTAGTTCGGTCTGGGACAGAGCTGTTTGTCACATTAGTGCAGGCTTCCACGCCTAGGCCTAGTCTGGACAGTATCCCAGTTGTGTCCGAGTATCCTGATGTGTTCCCCGATGATCTCTCAGGTCCTCCTACTCAGCGGGAGATAGACTTTACTATTGAGCTGGTACCGGGTGCCAAACCGGTGTCACGTTCCCCCTATCGGATGGCGCCAAAAGAAATGGCAGAGTTGAAGGTGCAACTGCAAGAGTTGTTAGAGCAAGGTTATGTGCGTCAAAGTTCGTCGCCTTGGAGCTCATCGGTTCTCTTCGTTAAGAAGAAAGATGGGAGCTTGCGGCTTTATCTCGACTACCGGGAATTGAACAAGCTTATGAAAAAGAATAAGTATCCGATTCCGAGAATTGACGATCTATTTGATCAGTTGGTTGGGTCAACGGTATATTCGAAGTTAGATCTGAAGTCAGGTTACTACCAATTGAGGATAAGGGAGAGCGACATCCCAAAGACAGCATTTAGTACGCGGTTTGGGCATTACGAGTTCATGGTCATGCCGTTTGATTTGACCAATGCACCATCCGTGTTTATGGATCTGATGAACAGGACGTTCAGAGAGTACTTGGATCATTTTGTGATAGTATTTATCGACGATATCCTGGTGTACTCTCAGTGTGAAGAGGATCACTACAATCACCTGCACATGGTGTTAGAGACGTTGAGGAGAAACCAGTTGTATGCTAAGTTCTCCAAGTGTGAGTTCTGGTTATCATCGATAGCATTCCTTGGTCATGTTGTTAGGGGAGAAGGGATAGATGTGGATCCGGCGAAGATAGTGGCGATACAGGAGTGGCCTGCTTTGACTACAGTGGCGGAGGTCCGGAGCTTTCTAGGGCTTACTGGCTACTACATGCGCTTCGTAGAGAACTTCTCGCGGATAGCACTACCACTCACGACTTTGATTAGGAAGAATCAGAAGTTCGTGTGGTCTTCGGAGTGCGAACAAGCTTTTGAAGAGTTGAAGAGGCGGTTGACCACAACGCTTATTTTATGTTCCCCAAGTGGAACCGAAGGGTTCAAAATCTATAGTGATGCTTCGGGCAGTGTTTTGGGCTGTGTTCTGCTACAGCATGGGAGTGTGATAGCCTATGGTTCATGATAATTGAAGGCTCACGAGAGAAATTATTCAGTCCATGATTTGGAGTTAGCGGTCGTGATATTCGCTTTAAAGCTGTGGAGGCACTATCTGTACGGTGTGAAAGTAGATATATACACCGATCACAAGAGCTTGAAGTACCTGTTAGATCAAAAGGATCTGAACATGAGGCAGCGGAGGTGGATGGAGTTCCTAGGGGACTACACCTTCAAGATACATTATGTGCCAGGGAAAGGTAATGTAGTGGCAGATGCGTTGAGTCGTAAGGTTCCTGCACAGGCCAACTGGTTATCGATATATAATGAGAGATTGGTCCGTGAGTTGGAGGCTTTGGAGATATCTTGCGTCGACAAGCAGTCTAGTACTGAGGCGAAACTGTTTTGGACCGAGGTGCAGTGTGACCTAGCTGATAGAGTTTGGCGGGCTTTGATTCAGGATAACAGCATGAAGCAGATCTTGGATGAATCATTGGATGGGTCAAATTCCCAATTTGCTGTTGAGGATGGGTTGCTAAGGAAGGACTGTAACACCCCCTATCCGTCGCATAGCATATAACAGTAGGTCCGGCCGGGGCCCGACGCCATATGCCACAGACAGACCGGGTGGTTACTTATGGAAACCATCCAACCAATCTCAACGTCCTACACAGAGCATTCTAGCGGAAGCAGTTTATAAAAGTTGCAAAACAAGAACCCAGCAACAAGCATGAATGTCCACTAACATGATAATAGGAATGTTATTACAAAATACTCAAAAGTCGGCCTTAAGGCCTTACAAAATGTTTCACTTGTCTTTTACATGATTTACAAACCTCGGCTCGCAGGCCGGCCATACATGAATAAAACATAAAACATTTCCACTTGGGCCTTCGAGGGCCAGCTTCGCAAAAAGGGCTTTAGCCCGCTATTGACCGCTTGGTCCAGCTGCACCTGCAAGCAAACAAACCACCGCACGGTGGCAAACAAGGCAACGGTCAGCAATGCTGACCAAATTATAACGATCCCGCCCCCAATTCGGGGCGGCGATGCTCCTTTCCTGCATTTCATTAGCATAAGCGAGCAATTATAACCATAGCCATTTCATCACAGGCGTTGGCTCGCACGGCCACACGCCCCGTGCACTCAGGGCACATTCTCGGTGAACCGGTCGATGTCACGTCAATTAAAGCCATTAACATTCCGGACTCACCACCGCCACTTAGACGGCATTCCTATGAGCAATTCGTCTTCATGGTATTGGTCACGTCAATTTAAGCCATCGACCACCGAAGACCCCCATTTATGCCAACGGCGAGTGCCATGTAACTTTAGGTCTCTCTAACCCGAACGACATAAAGCGGGTACGGCTCCATCTAACCCGTGCTCACATCGCAACGACAATTTAAGCCATATGCGCGGGTCAAACTTTCACCGAGTCCCATTCTAACACAAGTCACATAACCCCGTTATGTTCAAGTTGGCTCTCAGGCCACCAAGTTGGCAAGACCTCGTGTCCGCCCAGTTTTCCGGGTGCACCTTTGGGTTAGTCCCCAAGGCTCCCTGCTGCAATCTACCGCGTAGAAAACCCGAAAAACACCCAATAGCACGGAGTCTTCTCCGGCCTTATGCAATGCAACATCACCGATCCGGACTAACATGTCCGGGTAGGCTTCAACCAAAATGCCTATGTCCGTTCTCGCATACGGACTCTAAACAATGGGGACTTCACATATCTACCCGAAGGAACGCCTCCAACTCTCGGCAAACTCGCGAGAGCGGGCTTCCTATGCAAAGAAAGAGAGCGACTCATGCTCAAGATGAGGATCGTTACCCTTGCGGTCCTCTTTGGCGCCATCGAAAAGTAATCGGATGGAAATCACCGCACTTGCGTTGCCTCCGTGGATCCGGAGTCGGTTTGCGATTCGGAGCTCCGAAGCTCCTCCAATGGCGGATCTAGCTCCTCTTCTTCTTGCCTTAGCTCTTCTTTCTCCAAGGGTTTGGAGAGAGAACAAGTGGAAAAAGTGAGGGTTTTCTAAGTCAAAACCCGGGTATATCCCTTCAGGAACAACCCCCAGCCGTTGGATCTTCAGTCAAAGAAATGAACGGCTTCGATTCGGGACTGAAATGCCCAATCTGGACCGAACACGGCCTGGCACACGCCCGTGTCCAGGGCCGTGTGCCTCATTCGCCGTCAAAATCGAATCACCTGGAACCTCACACGGGTATCGAACACGCCCGTGTTCGAGCTGACACGCCCGTGTTCCATCTGACACGGCCGTGTAGCTGGCCGTGTACCCCATGATTTTCTCCCGTTTTCAACCCGAGCACTGCACGGGTTCTAGGACACGCCCGTGTCCTTGCCCGTGTCACCTTGACACGCCTGGGCTCCAGGCCGTGTACAAGGTCTCGGCACATCGCGGCTAAGTGTCGACACGGGTCGACACGCCCTGCGACACGCCCGTGTCGCAGGCCGTGTGCCATGTCTCGACACACTGTCGACACCAAAGTGTCGACTTCGCGGGACGAGTGTCGACACGGGTTGACACGCCCTGCGACACGCCCGTGTCGCAGGCCGTGTGCCGTGTCTCGACACAACGTCGAAGCACTGTGTCGACTTCACGGCTAAGTGTCGACACGGGTCGACACGCCCTGCGACACGCCCGTGTCGCAGGCCGTGTGCCCGGTCTCGACATAATGTCGAGACCAAAGTGTCGACTTCACGCCTTAGTGTCGACACAGGCTTGACACGCCCTGGGACACGCCCGTGTCCCAGGCCGTGTGCCTGCAGCCAGAACTCAAACTGGCCCAAATTATTCCCCTCTGCTCCTTTGAGTTTCGGGGCGTTACAACTCTACCCCTCTTAAAAGGATTTCGCCCACGAAATTACATAAAGGAAAAACATGTACAAAACTAAAATTTGTACCTGAGCGGAACAACTCCGGATATTCGTCAAGCATCGTCTGCTCTCGCTCCCAAGAGAGCTCCTCACGACCGCAATTGTCCCACCGGACTTTGACCATCCTATCTCTTTATTGCGTAGCCGCTTGACCTCCGAGTCCTCAATCCGCACGGGCTTGACTTTTGTCGTTAGCCCACTATCCACCGGCACTTGATTGGCCGCGATCACTTGCGTAGGCTCTTGCACCGCCTTCCGAAGCACCGAAATATGGAATACATCATGTAATCCACTTAGCTCCACTGAAAGCTTCAGCCGATAGGCCGCTTCTCCTACTCGCTCCAGAACCTCGAACGGTCCAAGGTACCTCGGGCTTAGCTTTTTCAATCGCCGCACCCGCGAGACACCCTTGAACGGCTTGATCTTCAAGTATACATGATCGCCCACAGCGAACTCCACGTTCCTGTGCTTGGCATTATAGTACTTTGCTTGCCGGTCCTGAGCGATAAGCAACCTCTCCCGAATGGTTCTCACCAACGAAGTAGCATCCTCCACTTCCGATCGCTTATACAACTTCGACTCGCCCGTTTCTAACCAAGACAACGGCGTGCGACATCGTCTACCATAAAGGGCCTCGAAAGGCGCCATCTGAATACTTGCTTGATAGCTGTTGTTGTATGCGAACTCCACCAAATAAAGGTGGTCCTCCCATTGCTTTCCAAAGTCCAAGACACACATGCGAAGCATGTCTTCCATGGTTCTATTGACCCTCTCGGTCTGCCCATCCGTTTGCGGATGGAAGGCTGTGCTAAACTTCAGCTTTGTTCCCAACATTTGCTGCACCAGCCTCCAATCATTGGACGTGAACCGCCCATCACGGTCACTCACGATGCTGCGGGGCACACCATGAAGCCGCACTATGTTGTCCACATAAAGCTTTGCCAACTTCTCCACCGGATCATCCTTCCTATGCGGAATAAAATGCGACACCTTTGTTAATCGATCGACCACCACCCAAATGGCGTCGTTCCCCTTCTGCGACCTTGGCAAACCATGCACAAAGTCCATAGAGATGTCGTCGAATTTCCACTCCGGAATAGGCAAGGACTTAAGAAATCCTCCCGGCTTTTGGCACTCCGCCTTTACCAAGGCGCAAGTTTGGCACTTCGCTACATATAGCGCCACATCCTTTTTCAAGCCCGGCCACCAAAACAGTTTCTTTACATCACGGTACATCTTCGTGCTCCCCGGGTGAATCGAGTACTTGGTATGGTGCGCCTCGTACAACAACTCCACCCGTAAACTGCCCACACTTGGGACGCACAAACGACCGTCTTTCCACAGCAATCCGTCCTCCACGACGAATTGGGAATTTGACCCATCCAGAGCCTCTATCATGAACTGCTTCATATGAGCATCCATATCCAAAGCCTGCCGAATCCGATCAGCCAGGTCATATTGGACTTCAGTCCAATTCAGCACTGCTTCAGCACTAGATTGTCTATCCACACAAACAATCTCCAACGCCTCCAGCTCCTGCACCAACCGCTCATCATGCACTGATAGCCAATTCGCTTGAGCTGGGGCTCGGCGACTCAACGCGTCCGCAACCGCATTCCCTTTGCCAGGCACGTAGTGGATCTTGAAAGTATAGTCCCCCAGGAACTCCATCCACCTACGCTGCCGCATATTCAGATCTTTCTGATCAATCAGGTACTTTAGACTCTTGTGATCGGTGTAGATATCAATCTTCACACCGTACAAATAGTGTCTCCACAGCTTCAAGGCAAAAATCACGGCCGCCAACTCCAAGTCGTGGACCGGATAATTCCTCTCGTGCACTTTTAGCTGTCTCGAGCCATAAGCTATCACGCTGCCGTGCTGCAATAGCACGCAACCCAACCCGCTGCCCGAAGCATCGCTATATATCTCATAGCCTTCGGTTCCAACCGGCGAACTCAGCACAGGCGCCGTGGTCAACCGACACTTTAACTCCTCAAAAGCTCGCGCGCACTCCGGCGTCCAAATGAACTTATGATCCTTCCTCGTCAAAGTAGTGAGAGGTAACGCTATCCGCGAGAAGTTCTCTACGAAGCGCCTATAATAGCCGGCAAGCCCCAAAAAGCTCCGGACTTCTGCTACCGTAGCAAGCTCAGGCCACTCCCGTATCGCAACAATCTTCGCCGGATCCACAGCAATACCCTCTCCACTCACTATATGCCCGAGGAACGCCACTGAGGATAGCCAAAACTCGCACTTCGAGAACTTGGCATACAACTGATTTCTCCTGAGTGTCTCCAACACCAAATGGAGATGCTTGAAGTGATCCTCCTCACTTTGCGAGTACACCAAAATATCGTCGATGAAGACGATCACGAAATGGTCTAGGTACTCCCTGAACGTCCTGTTCATCAAATCCATAAATACTGACGGCGCATTAGTCAGCCCAAACGGCATGACCGTAAACTCATAATGCCCGTATCTCGTACTAAACGCTGTCTTCGGGATATCACTCTCCCTTATCCGCAGCTGATAGTACCCAGACTTGAGATCTAACTTCGAGTACACCGTCGACCCGACTAACTGATCAAAGAGATCGTCAATCCGGGGGATCGGGTACTTGTTCTTCTCAGTCAGCTTGTTTAGCTCCTGATAATCAATACACAACCTCAAGCTTCCGTCCTTCTTCTTAACAAAGAGGACCGGTGCGCTCCAAGGCGAAGAACTCGGGCGCACATACCCTTGCTCCAGCAACTCTTGTAGTTGAACTTTCAGCTCTGCCATTTCCTTAGGCGCTAGCCGATACGGAGATCGTGACACAGGCTTTGCACATGGCACTAGCTCGATAGTAAAATCTATCTCCCGTTGTGGCGGGGCTCCAGGAAGATCTGCGGGGAACACATCAGGGTATTTCGATACCACTGAAATACAATCCATCGCGGGCTTCGGCTTTGCAACCTCCACTAGTGTAAAGAACAGTTCTGCTCCGGCACGAACCGCCTTCACCACCTGAAGAGCAGACATCAACGTCTTGCTCGACCCTTTAAGCCCGTAAAAGTCGTCTCACGACTTGCTCCCAGCTTTACTTCCTTGCTACCGCAATCTATATGGGCCTGCTGCTCCGAGAGCCAGTCCATTCCAAATATGACGTCGAACTCCACCAACGGAAGTAAGGACGCCCGCAGGTCAAACTCCTGCTCTCCAATACGAGTCTTAACCTCGCAGATTCTATCCGCTCGCATCGAACACCCATTTGGCAACAACACATCCAACTTATCATTCGCCATCGAAGAAGGGACTCCGATGCGTAATATAAATCCTTCGGACAAGAAGGAGTGTGAAGCTCCCGTATCAAAGAGTGCTCGTGCCGGATTTTCACAAATCAACACAAATCCTAAACAAGTAGTGGTAAGGTAACATGTGCATAACAAGCATATAAAGGAATTGACTTGCTATAATTTAAACCGTACCTGTCACCACGTCAGCTTGTTTAATGGCCTCCTGTTGGCCAAGATTGTAAACCCTTGGTTGGGCCGGAGCATAATGGGATGCGGTCGATTCCACCGCCTTGCCCTTCTCTTCATAAGTAGCTCCAGGCCTCCTTTCGGACTTAGGACGTCCGCTCCAACAATCACGGGCAAAGTGCCCCGTCTTTCCACACGTAAAGCACGCACCCGGGGTCCGACCCGTAGTCGCCCCAGAAGCGCCAGAAGGAGCTGGACCCGAAGTCCTAGGCTTCTTGAAAGTCCTCCGATAGCCTGACTTTGAGGTAGTCGGCACTCTGAACTCAGATTTCTTATCACCCAAGCTTTTCTTCGCTTGTACACTCTTCATGTCCTTCTCCAAGGACCGGGCAGTATTGACCAAGGTTAAGAAACCCTGCGTCATTGGCCCCGACAGTAACAATCTCAGCTCATCCCTCAAGCCTTCATAAAAACGATTAGTCTTGCGCTCCTCATCCATGATGGTGGAGCTAGCATAACGACTCAACCGCGTAAACTCGTGGAGATATTCATCCACGTTCCTCTCACCCTGCACCAACTTCATGAATTCATTCTCCATTGAAATCCTCTGAGTCGAAGGGAGGTATCTTGCCAAGAACAATTCCGAGAACTCTTCCATCGGAACGTCTATCAGTTGTCTACCTCGCAGATGATGCAGCTCCAAACCTTCCCACCACATCCTTGCTTCACCGTCCAGCAGGAACGTAGCAATGGTGGTCATCTGCCACTCCTCCGTCTCCGTCGCTGTCATGACTCTCTTCACCCTAGAGAGCCAGTCTTCAGCTTGAGATGGGGTTCCCAACCCCGAGAATAACGGAGGGTTAAAGCTCATTACATGCTTCAACTGCCTCTCAGTCGCCCTCCTTGGCACTATTGGTTCTACAACCACTTGCTCCATCCTCCTCGGCTCAGCCTCTTGAAGAGGTACTTGCTCCATCACAGGAGCGGGCTGCTGCGCTTGCCTCCCAGGCTGCGCATTGATCACGGCCAACACCGCTTCAGCCACCAATCTTATATTTTCAGCCGACAAAGGTGTTGCGGGAGCAACTTCCGGTGCACTACTTGCCTCAGAAACTCGGCGTTCTGACGGCCCAATGCCACTTCGAGTCACCTATAGTGGTACAAAACACCGTTAAGCGACCAAATAAATTGCAAACAGCAATTATAGGAACACGCAGGTTCCTCAAACACGAGTATTTTCATTCCTAAGTGGACATTCATGGGTTCTTTTTACGGTTATAACGATGACGCACACAATGTGCTCACCACCCCTTAAAAAGAATTCGCCCACGAATTCAATTCAAGCCCAACCAAAACCAGTAGACTGATACCAAATTGTAACACCCCCTATCCGTCACATAGCATATAACAGTAGGTCCGGCCGGGGCCCGACGCCATATGCCACAGACAGACCGGGTGGTTACTTATGGAAACCATCCAACCAATCTCAACGTCCTACACAGAGCATTCTAGCGGAAGCAGTTTATAAAAGTTGCAAAACAAGAACCCAGCAACAAGCATGAATGTCCACTAACATGATAATAGGAATGTTATTACAAAATACTCAAAAGTCGGCCTTAAGGCCTTACAAAATGTTTCACTTGTCTTTTACATGATTTACAAACCTCGGCTCGCAGGCCGGCCATACATGAATAAAACATAAAACATTTCCACTTGGGCCTTCGAGGGCCAGCTTCGCAAAAAGGGCTTTAGCCCGCTATTGACCGCTTGGTCCAGCTGCACCTGCAAGCAAACAAACCACCGCACGGTGGCAAACAAGGCAACGGTCAGCAATGCTGACCAAATTATAACGATCCCGCCCCCAATTCGGGGCGGCGATGCTCCTTTCCTGCATTTCATTAGCATAAGCGAGCAATTATAACCATAGCCATTTCATCACAGGCGTTGGCTCGCACGGCCACACGCCCCGTGCACTCAGGGCACATTCTCGGTGAACCGGTCGATGTCACGTCAATTAAAGCCATTAACATTCCGGACTCACCACCGCCACTTAGACGGCCATTCCTATGAGCAATTCGTCTTCATGGTATTGGTCACGTCAATTTAAGCCATCGACCACCGAAGACCCCCATTTATGCCAACGGCGAGTGCCATGTAACTTTAGGTCTCTCTAACCCGAACGACATAAAGCGGGTACGGCTCCATCTAACCCGTGCTCACATCGCAACGACAATTTAAGCCATATGCGCGGGTCAAACTTTCACCGAGTCCCATTCTAACACAAGTCACATAACCCCGTTATGTTCAAGTTGGCTCTCAGGCCACCAAGTTGGCAAGACCTCGTGTCCGCCCAGTTTTCCGGGTGCACCTTTGGGTTAGTCCCCAAGGCTCCCTGCTGCAATCTACCGCGTAGAAAACCCGAAAAACACCCAATAGCACGGAGTCTTCTCCGGCCTTATGCAATGCAACATCACCGATCCGGACTAACAAGTCCGGGTAGGCTTCAACCAAAATGCCTATGTCCGTTCTCGCATACGGACTCTAAACAATGGGGACTTCACATATCTACCCGAAGGAACGCCTCCAACTCTCCGCAAACTCGCGAGAGCGGGCTTCCTATGCAAAGAAAGAGAGCGACTCATGCTCAAGATGAGGATCGTTACCCTTGCGGTCCTCTTTGGCGCCATCGAAAAGTAATCGGATGGAAATCACCGCACTTGCGTTGCCTCCGTGGATCCGGAGTCGGCTTGCGATTCGGAGCTCCGAAGCTCCTCCAATGGCGGATCTAGCTCCTCTTCTTCTTGCCTTAGCTCTTCTTTCTCCAAGGGTTTGGAGAGAGAACAAGTGGAAAAAGTGAGGGTTTTCTAAGTCAAAACCCGGGTATATCCCTTCAGGAACAACCCCCAGCCGTTGGATCTTCAGTCAAAGAAATGAACGGCTTCGATTCGGGACTGAAATGCCCAATCTGGACCGAACACGGCCTGGCACACGCCCGTGTCCAGGGCCGTGTGCCTCATTCGCCGTCAAAATCGAATCACCTAGAACCTCACACGGGTATCGAACACGCCCGTGTTCGAGCTGACACGCCTGTGTTCCATCTGACACGGCCGTGTAGCTGGCCGTGTACCCCATGATTTTCTCCCGTTTTCAACCCGAGCACTGCACGGGTTCTAGGACACGCCCGTGTCCTTGCCCGTGTCACCTTGACACGCCTGGGCTCCAGGCCGTGTACAAGGTCTCGGCACTTCGCGGCTAAGTGTCGACACGGGTCGACACGCCCTGCGACACGCCCGTGTCGCAGGCCGTGTGCCATGTCTCGACACACTGTCGACACCAAAGTGTCGACTTCGCGGGACGAGTGTCGACACGGGTTGACACGCCCTGCGACACGCCCGTGTCGCAGGCCGTGTGCCGTGTCTCGACACAACGTCGAAGCACTGTGTCGACTTCACGGCTAAGTGTCGACACGGGTCGACACGCCCTGCGACACGCCCGTATCGCAGGCCGTGTGCCCGGTCTCGACACAATGTCGAGACCAAAGTGTCGACTTCACGCCTTAGTGTCGACACAGGCTTGACACGCCCTGGGACACGCCCGTGTCCCAGGCCGTGTGCCTGCAGCCAGAACTCAAACTGGCCCAAATTATTCCCCTCTGCTCCTTTGAGTTTCGGGGCGTTACAAGGACGGTCGCCTATGCATTCCTAGTACGGATAATCTCCGGGAGGAGTTGATGTACGAGGCTCATCATACCAAGTACTCAATCCACCCGGGAAGCATGAAGATGTATAGAGACATAAAGAAATTATTTTGGTGGCCAGGATTGAAGAAAGATGTAGCACTTTATGTGGCTAAGTGCCAAACTTACGCCTTGGTTAAGGCGGAGTGCCAGAAGCCCGGAGGTTTCCTAAAGTCCTTGCCTATCCCGGAACGAAAATTTGACGACATATCTATGGATTTTGTGCATGGTTTACCGAAGTCGCAGAGGGGAAACGATGCCATCTGGGTGGTCGTAGATAGGTTGACAAAGGTGTCGCACTTCATCCCGATCAGGAAGGAAGATCCGGTGGAAAGGTTGGACAAACTCTATGTGGAGAATATTGTACGGTTGCATGGTGTGCCCCGCAGTATTGTTAGTGATCGAGATGGACGCTTCACGTCGAATGACTGGAGGTTGGTGCATAGTCTGTTGGGTACTAAGCTAAAGTTCAGCACAGCCTTTCATCCGTAGACGGATGGCCAAACTGAGAGGGTCAACCAGACGTTGTAGGACATGCTTCGTATGTGCGTCCTAGATTTTGGAATGCAGTGGGAAGATAACCTATACATGGTGGAGTTTGCGTATAACAACAGCTTTCAGGCGAGTATTGGAATGACACCTTTCAAGGCCTTGTACGGGAAGAAAGTGTCGCACGCCGTTGTCTTGGTTGAAGACGGGCGAGTCAAAGCTTTACAAACGTCAAGCAGTGGAAGATGCCACTTCAGTGATACAGACAATTCAGGAGCGATTGAAGATCATTTAGGACAGACAGTCAAAGTACTATAATGCCAAACATAGGAACGTGGAGTTCAGTGTTGGCAACTGGATGTACTTGAAAATCAAACCGTTCAAGGGTGTCTCGCGGGTTCGATGCTTGAAGAAGCTGAGTTCGAGATACCTTAGACCATTTGAGATCCTGGAGCGTGTTGGCGAAGCAGCATATAAATTGAAGTTGTCGGTGGAGTTGAGTGGGCTACACGATGTGTTCCACATATCAGTGTTGCGTAAGGAGGTGCAAGAGCCTTCGCAGATAGTTGCGGTTGATCAAGTGCCAGTTGATTACAAGTTGACGCTAAAGGTCAAGCCTATATGTATAGAAGACGTTGAAGTCAAGCAACTCCGCAACAAGGATATCCGAATGGTTAAAGTCCGTTGGGATAATTGCGGACGTGAGGAGATTTCTTGGGAGCGAGAGCAACTATGTTGGAATAATACCCCGAGTTATTCCATTCAGGTAGCTTGTAATTTTTGTGTACCTTTACTTAATTTCGGGATGAAATTCCTTAAGTGAGGGAGATTTGTAACGCCCCAAAAATTGTATTTGAGTTGGTCGCGTAAAAGGGGATTTTGGTGCCTGTATAGGGGTACACGGCCTAGGACACGGGCGTGTCCAAGGCCATATCTGGCTAGTGTTTTGGCCGTTTTCATCCCGAGAAGGACACGACAAGGAACACAGCTTAATGACACGGGCGTGTGCCTACCCGTGTCAGTACCCATGTTCAGCAGGGTCGTGTCGGTTGGCGTGGCGGTTATATGTGAGACACGCCCCCGGACACGGGCATGTTGAGGAACCCGACACGGGCGTGTCGAGTGGGACACGGGCGTGGCTGAGCCTGTGTGAGTCTCTGTGTTCGACGATCGTGCCTGTATTGAGGCACACGAACTGGGACACGGCCGTGTGCTAAGCCGTGTTCAGCCCAGGTCTGTTGATTTTTGAGCAGATCAGAGCCGTTCGATTTCTTTATTTTAAATCCAACGGCCCAGGTGGTTTCCTGCTCTGTTAAGGCCGTGAATGGTAGTTGAATCCTTCATTTCTCTCCAAAGCTTTCTCTCTCCAAGGAGTTAGAGCAAGGAGGAAGAAGGAGGAGAATTCCGGCCGCCGGCGGAGCATCAGAGCACCATTTTGAGATCTGAGAGCGGATCCGTGGAGGAAAGATTGTTGCGAAGACTTCTATCCGTGTAGTTTATCCATGGCGCCAAAGCGTACTACAAGGGTAACGATTGTCCACTTGAGCATGTGAATCTCTTCCTTTCTGCATAGGGAATCCCGCTCCCGCGAGTGAGCGGTGAGTGTGTGGTGTTCCTTGGGGTTCATGTGAATAGTCCCCCTTATGTTGCATATAGAGTCCGGAATCGAAGTACGAGCATAGGCATTGTGTGTGAAGCCTATCCGAGCACGTTGGTCTGGATCAGTGATGTTGCATTTGTTATGGTTTGCCGGAGAAGACTCCGTGCTTTGGGTTTTCGGGTTTCTACGCGGTAGATTGCAGCAGGGATCCTTGGAGGTTAGCTCCAAGGCGCACCCAGAAAACTGAGTGGAATCATTGTTCTGTTAACTTGGCGGTCTGGGAACCGGCCTTGAACATAACTGGGTTAGGTGATTGTTTGGAAATGGCAGGATCCGAGAGAAGCTTGGCCCGTGCGTACGTCTTAAGGTGAACTACGCAGTTGTGAGCAACGGGCAAGTGGAATCGGACCTGGGCTATGTGGTTCGGTGCGAGAGACCCGAAAAGAGGACTGGCCGTTGGCATAGTTGGGAGCCTTAGACAGTGGTCAGAAAGTCTAAATGCTCACGTGGTTGCCATCTTGGTGGTGGTGGTGAAGACGCTGAAGTATCAGGATTCACCGTTAATGTGCCCTGAGTGCACGTGGTGTTTGGCCGTGCGAGCCTACACCTATGGCAAAGTATGTTTTTACATAATTGTTTAGCTGGGCTAATGATATGTAGGGAAGGAGCACCGCTGTCCCGAGAAAGGGACGGGGTCGTTATAATTTGGTCGGCTTTTGCTGACCGTTGCATTGTTTTCCACCATGCGGTGGAATGTTGCTTGTAGGTGCTGCAGAGCCGAGTGCAAAATAGCGGGCTGGAGCCCATGTTTCCGTGCTTGCCCTTGAAGGCCGTAAAGAATAGTTGTTTTTATTTTGTCATGTGTGGACGGCCTACGAGCCGATATATGTAAGACACTATTTGTTAAGTGAACTATTGTAAGGCCATAAGGTCGTGTTCCCCCTTTCAGTGTATTTGGTTTTCATACCTGTTGTGTGGATGTGGACATTCATGATTATGGATTTAAGTTTTGGGTTCTTTCAACTATTTAAAAAGCTTCCGCTAGAATGCTCTGTGTAGGACGAGTAGTCTTAATTAGATAGTTTGAATATTCTTATGTAACCCTTCCGACTATCTGTGGTATATGGCGTCGGGTTCCAGCTGGACCTTCTGTTATATGCCATGTGACGGATGGTGGTGTTACATACTATTTCCCTCAATTTCTGTCCTTATTCCATATTATCTTGCAATATTTTCCTGAGTAATTAATGCATATATTCTCTGAATATAGCCGTTACTGGCAGCATTGATTATGGTCTTCATCATAATAATTTCTTGCTTAATTAATTGGGACAGTTGGGGAAATTCATTAGTGTAAATATTATCTCTAGTCGTATTTGATTCTCCAGGCAGTCAGCATTCAATGGAATGGAATTCAAAATTCAATGGAGAATTCGACAGAGATATATAAAAGGGATTTACTTTTCAGTCGACAATAAGAAGTATATAGAAAATATACAGAGAATACACAGCTCTCAACACACAGAGAAGATTTACAGACACATACTCAAGATCATCGGCTTCTCTATACAGAAAACAGTGTGTTTTCTCCTTGACCTTATTGAAGAGGAAGAAGAACAACAAATACAAATCCAGAGTCTTTTTCTACTTCCACTCCAGGATTCTTCAAGGACAATAAACCTCTATCAGTCAGAAGTTCCTAGAACATTTTCAAGTCAAGGCTGAAGACTGAAGACCCACACCCTATGCAAGTCTACAAGTGATATTGAAAGGAGTTCTTGATAACAACAAATCCACAAGTCTTCTCTGTTGAATAGAGAAAGAGATGGCATCATCAATCTCTCTTCCCCCTCTATATAAAGGGTTTATTAACTCCCTTCAAAAGTTTATTTGGTTTTTCAGCACCTGATCAAAAGCTCATTGGTGGCAGTCACCTGATCAAAACCTGCTTGTGGATTCCTACTAGGGTGGTAGAAGAGTGGATGTACCCAGGCTGGGGAACCACTATAAAATTTCCTGTGTTGTCTGGTTGCCCCTTTTTCTTATTGTTCTTACTGTGATTGTGATAGATTAGGTAAGTTGTGTTGTGTTAGATTAGATTGACTTAGATTACACTTGCTTTCTATTAATCTTGGTATCTCTTATTTTCATTACTCTGATAATATTTAAAACAACAAAAAGATTTTAGATTACTCTATTCACCCCCCTCTAGAGTAAATCAGTTCTAACCACATCTTTCACTCCCAAACTTGTAATTTGCAGGAGACCGAACAAGTACATATGAAGTAGGTGTAAAAACCTATTAGAACCTTTTCCGATGATGATTTTAAAGGTATCCCTTGTTTGCTTGCCTTTTATGCATGCGTGACAAGGTCTATCTTTAACGCACTTAACGTTGGGTGTATCACGTACTAAATTAAGAGAAAATAATTTATTAATAGTTTTGTAATTTATATATGCTAATCTCTTGTGCGATTGGTCACCAGGAGACGCACTATCTTTTGCCAAAAAGCACACTGGTGTAGAAGAGTCTATGCAAATAGAATTTAAACAAAATATATTTCTACTACGAGTGCCTGATAGAATCGTTTCTAAGTTATCTACCATTTTTATCAAGCACTTGTCTGCATGAAATTCTACTATGTATCCTTTATAACAGAGTTGACCTATGCTTATAAGATTGTGTTCTAATCCTTCAACATAAGCCACATCTGAGACGGATACACTACCGCTAGTGATCATACCATAGCCTTTTGTGATTCCCCTATCAGAACCCCCAAAGATAACCTTTGTCCCGTTAACAACTGGAGAGTAGATCTGAATAAGGCTTCTTGTCCCGGTCATGTGCCGAGAGCATCCACTATCCAAATATGAGATAGACAATTTGTTGGCCTTTGGACATACCTGCAAAAATAAAAATAGTTTACCTTAGGAACCCAAATGCGTTTGGGTCCTTGGTTATTTGTCAACATGCTCCCACTAGGAGTGTTAACATTACGAGTGGTCTGCCTCATACGATTAACTAGAGGAGTTTTAAAACTTCTGGGATTAAACCAGCAATCTACAACAAAGTGACCAACTTTGCCGCAACACTAATAGTCAAACCTGTTGTACCTTTTCCAAGTCTCCTGCTTGACCTTTTGAACACGTGTTCTTGTAGGGGCGGCTGATTTGGATGTAGAAGCCTCATGATGATGGCACTCACAAGCCTTTTTCACCTCCTTTTTCATGGGTACAACTGGCTTGGCCTTAGGTTCCTTCTTAATATTATGGCCATGAATGTATGGACACCAGTATTTCATTTGTATTTCCTCATAAGGTGCCTTGAATATACTTTCACAAAAGTTTCGGGGACGGGTCCATCCTTAGTATCGTGACTTAGGCTCTACATAAGTATGTCGGGCAAAATGATCGTAGGATGAATAAAAATCAAACTCGTTTGTTGGGAAGATGACCTTCTTAAACGAAGTTTGATCTACCGGATCTTTCCCCTTCTCTATGACTAAATCTTCTAGCAGCCTTATTCCTCCTAGAAGATTTACTAGGAGCAGTCTGATGGCCTAAGCCAGCTCCTTTAGCCTGTGCGGAGAATTCAACAACAAATGGAAGGACTATCTTGGGCTTTGAGAAACTTTCAACCAGTTTCTTTTCAGTGGCAAGTTGTTCTTCAAATTTCTCGATGATTTTCTCTTTCAGGTTTAGGTGCTCGAGTGCTTTATTATATTCTTCAATCGCGACATTGAATTCCTTTCTGAGTGGGTACATCCTTGCGACTTCCTCCCTCAAAGTGCTCTCCTCAGCCTTAAGAGATTTAATCTCCTTGGCTTGAGTTCTCATAACTCTTTGACATTTGTCATAAGCCTCAATTAATTCCTTGTATTGAGTCATGAGTTCTGACTCGTCATCAAAAGAGTAGTCCTCATGATCATGGTTCGAAGCATCAGATTCTGAGAGGGGGGGGGGTGTGAGAATTTACCTTCCCAGTGTATTGGGGTTCTTCTTCCTTGTCTGTCTGTGCCATCAGCCCAAAGTAGGCTTCCTCTTCCTCACTTGACTCCGATGAGTTAGTGTCACTGAGAGTCTTGGCCTTCGTGGCTACTAGGTGTCTTTTAGATTTCTTTTTATTATAAGAACACTTCTTTTCTTCTCTTCTTCCACCATATTTCTTCTTGTGCGGATAATTAGCAATTACGTGTCCTGACTTATTACAACAGTAACAAACATTTAGAACTCTCCATCTGAAAGTTCTGAGCCTGAGGTGCTCAGCTCTGAGTAACAAAGGGTGTGAGAATTTACCTTCCCAGTGACGTGATCTTCTAGAGGAAAAGTCTTTGCCTTTCCATTGCTTCTTCTTGCTCAGGAACTTCTTGAATTGTCTAGAAAGTAGGTAGAACTCTCCATCTGAAAGTTCTGAGCCCGAGGTGCTCAGCTCCGAGTCTTCTTCTTTACTTACTTCCTGTGCAGGAGGAGGAGACGCAACTTTAACCTTCCTTGAGTTGTCTGCCTTTAGTGCGACAGACTTCTCCTTTGATGAGGATCTGCTTCCCTCTTTTTCAGCTTTTCTTGTATTTATTTGGAGCTCATTTGACAGCAGCTTTCTGAAGAGGTACTGAGGATCAGTCTCAGCTAGCTTTCCAAACTCCCTTATGACACATATTTTGTTGTCCCATTCCTTTGTTAAGGATCTTAGGATCTTATCATTTAATTCTCTGTTAGTGAAGACTCGGCCATAGTTCCTTAGGCCGTTGACGATATTGAAAAAAATTTCATTAGTGTCTGCTATAATGTCTTTGGGGCCTTGCCTGAAGGCCTCATACTTCTAATTCAAAAGGGATCTTCTATCATATCTTAATTCTTTGGTGCCCTCCATCAGCATGATCAGTGACGACCACATCTCTTTGGCAGATTGGCAGTGAATGAGATTTTGTAGCATCGAATCAACGACTGCACTTGTGATTATCTTTTTAGCCTTTCTGTCTAGAGAGACAAGTGCAATCTCATCTTTATCTAGATCCATCAATTTCTTTGGTACTTGCTTTGAGAAATCAATAGTGGAGGCCGTCATAGGAATGTAGGGGCCTTCTTCCACTATCATGAAAATCCTTGGATCCACTGCTTCCATAAAGAACTTCTCCCTTTCTTTCCACATGGGGAAGTTTGCCTTAGTGCATACGGGAAGCTTAACAAAATCCTTTACTCTTTCCATGCTTGTAAACTCTTAAAACAACTAGGAGAAAATATGTTCAAGGTGTTAACCTTTTGATGAACAACCTTGCTCTTATACCAATTGAAAATGTCTAGTTGTCTACCTAAATCACCTATAGGTGGTGAATAGGTGAGATCTGCGTCTTTTTGCGGAATAAAAATTGTACGAGATATGCGCAAAAAATAAACAAGCAATCCACAGACGACACCAAAGATTATAGTGGTTCCCCAATCTTGGGTATATTCTCTCTCCACCTCACCGTTCTAGTACCACACTAGACTCGGCTACTTCACTATTATTTCGGATTGAAAAACAATCTTACAACTCGGAACAATGTTCCTACAACTCAGAGTAAAACCACTCCTACAACAACTCGGAGAATAACTCCTACAACTCGGAGAATAACTCCTACAATCTCGGAGAATAACTCCTACAAGAATAAAATGAATTTAAATTGAAATACACAAACTTGTCTTCACATATCTGTCTGATTATCGACTTATTCCTTTTGAAAAATTGTAAAGCTCTGTTAGAAAAGTAGGGGAAGAAATCTGAGAACACTTCGATCTGAGGACGTAGGATCACCACGATTAAGAAGAAGATTTGCAAATGTTGAAAAGCTTGATCAGTTGAATCCTTCTTGTTCAAATTTCTGGATTGAGAAGATTAACGATGAAGAACACGTCTAGTCTACGACGGTGCTTCTAGATTTAGAAACCTGAGAATGATTCAGAATACTGTAAGATTCTTCTTCTTAGGGTTGGTCGATTCTAACATGAACTTTTATAGGTCTTGCATAACAGTCTGATTTCATTAATTACCATCCACGTGGACTAATCAAGAGTCAATTACATTTAATATCAAAACACATCAAACACTTAGCGAAATTCTACCTTCAGAACTCTGTTTCTTGAAAGGGATAATAATTACTCGAGTACAAGTTCTGTAACTGGAGAAAGGAGGTAAGATTCTCGAGAATAAACACTTAAGGAAAATATAGAAGATGAGTTCTGGTTTCTCGAGAAGGATAGACTTACTCAAGAAAAATAAATTTTCGTTACTCGAGAACAAGAAGGCACCTCGAGAAAAATTTTCTATATCTCTAGTAGAATATCTGGTTCTCAAGAACTAGTCTTGGCATTCTCGAGAAATGTCTTTAGCTTTCTCGAGAAAAAGGCTTAGAAAAATCCTGAGCTAAATTTAAAGGTACTTGAGAATGAGTCAAGGCCTACTCGAGTACTGCATGGCTTTCTTGAGAACTACACTCAGCTTTCTCGAGAACTGCTTCTACTACTCAAGTAAAATACTTATGAAAATTTTGTTGACTGAAAAATTACTTTCTTCTAATAAACCAGTAGCCAGCCTTTCTCCCATAACTTTAGTACTTGAAAATGAAGTGTGTCCCAATAGAGAGGTTATTTATGATACAATACCATGGATCACAAAATGAGGGATTACATTGTGTGGTCCTATGTTTGTTGATCTATTGTAAACTGACATTGGCCTACACTTGACAATTATAACCTGCAAGCACTCAACTTGAAAAGAGCATCAAATACAAACTTAATTTCTCTTAGTTCAAGGGTGACTTCATATAAATGTAGGTTATTGTGGATACAATACCCAACAATAGATTTTTGGTCTTTTATTATTACCTTTAACTTAGTGTGTTATGAGTTAGTTGTTTTATGATTTCAAGCCACACCACAAAGAACACACACAAAATTTATAGTGGTTCCCTAGATTATGGGTACGTCCACTGTCCCTCTCACCTTCTAACTTCTTATTAGACAAGGCACTTCTTCAAAAACTCAGCTCCTTAGAGCTTACAACATAGATCCTGCAAGATTTCTCAGTCTCCTCCAAGACGTACACCTCAAGCACAAAGCTCTATCTCAGAGAAAATTTGCAACTACAACTTAGTGACCAACTGATCGCATACCTCAGACTTGAACCCAAGTCCTACAACTCAGGCTATGGAGGTTAGTCCTACCTCAGAAAGAATGACTCTCCTATAACTCAGGCATAATGCCCTACCTCAGATCCAAAGCTGGATCCTACCTCAGACCCAAAGGTCCAAATCTCAGAGAGAATGACTCTCATACCTTAGGCAAATTGCCTTACCCCAGGCATAAAGGCCCAATAACTCAGATCTACACTTGGATCCTACCTCAGGAAAATCTGCCCTACCTCAGGCACAAAGATCCTACAACTCAGATCCATAGTTGGATCCTACCACGGGCAAATCTGCCCTACCTCAGGAACAATGGCCCTATAACTCAGATCCAAAACTTGGATCCTACAGAAAAGAAATGGGTTTGGTTTATGTTGATTTGACATCAGAGAAATGTCTCTGTGTTAGCTACCTGAGCTGAGTTATCTCAGCCCAAACTTTCTTCACAGCAACGGAAGTAAGATCTTTAGTAAGTAGCATCCTGTGCTGGAAGAATCTCAGAAACTTATTTCTAAACTTGCTGAAGAATACTGAAGGTTTGACAGTTTTTGTGTTCTTCAATCAGCTAACCTAGACCAGTAGAAACAGAAAAGCTCTGCTTCTCCTTCTTTATCAGAACCTTTTCTGAACTTGCTGTAGCAGAAGAAATTACTATAGCTAACTCTGAAGAACTTTTAGATCAGCTGATTAAACTTCTAGCTTGGGATCGACAATAATGGCGAGGAAGATGAAGTTCAGCCAAAACTTTACGAACTCAATAAAACCCTAAAAGTTAAAGTTCCTTCTATCCATCTTGTCCCTTTTATCTTCCGTCGATTAATGGCTCCAAGATGTAGTGGGTACAACCTGTGATTGACAGTTGTACCTTGCTTTAACGGAAGAAGACATATAGTAGGCACCCGACACTATTTGTCATGTTCTGTAGCTTTCTCGCAACTAATTTGAACTCCGTTGACTTTTGTTGACTTTGGCTGATGTCAGATTTTATGGACTTAGCCAAATCATCAGATTCAATCCAGCCGTTGAGTGCGTTGAGTGAATGACCTTCACTCAACGAATCTAGATTTTGTCAAATTCTCTACACCATCAGGCATTGAGTGCGTTGAGTGAACTGGCTTCACTTAATGCCTCTAGACTTGGCCAAATTCTTCTGCACTGCCAGACATTGAGTGCGTTGAGTGAATCTTCAACACTTAACTCCCTAGGACTTAGCTACAACTTTCTTTATCTGCTAGGTGTTGAGAGCGTTGAGTGAAGCTTCATCACTCAATGCTTTTGTACTTAGCCGCTTTTTGTCTTCTTTCTTGTTAGGCTTTGGATGTAGCAGCATGACTCAATGCTTTTGCTGTCTGGCATTGAGTGAACTGTCTTCACTCAATGTTTGTGCACTTAGCCGCAATATTGTCTCTGCAACCTACTGGGCTTTGACTATCCTGTCTTTAATCAGCACTTTTGCTATCTGTCATCGAGTGATCTGGCTTCACTCAAGGCCTGTAGACTTAGCCACGTTTTTAGCTCGCAAATACTGAGGCTTTGACAGACTCAGCTATACTCGACTTCTTTTTATATATGACATTGAGTGAACTACCTTCACTCAATGCTTGTGGACTTAGCTGCAGATTTACTTTGCAAACTGCTGAGCTTTGACTGTCCACACCTTACTCAGTTCTTTTTGGCATCTGTTGTTGAGTGAACCGGCTTCACTCAACTCCTGTGAACTTAGGCGATTTTCAGCCTTTCCAGCATCCTTCTTTGACTTCTGACATTGAGTGAACTGGCTTCACTCACTGCCTGTGGACTTAGAAAGATTTTTGTCACTCCACATCTCTACCTTGTGACCATTTGTCACAACCTCCTATCCAGCCTGTCTAAACTTGTTCCATGGAACATTCTGCACATGATGAGCTTGAACAACATCAAATACAAGTATGCACTTAGTACTGATTGTGATGCCTCTTCAAATCTTCAAATCTAAGGAACATTGATGTAACGCCCCTGATTTTTTGGTGTTTATTTTAACTCCCGTAGTACCGTATTTTGATGTCAGGGCATTATGTTGACGCGTAGATAACAGGTGTCGATTGTTGGAGCATGAGTTTGCTCATTGAGGTTTCCTATGTGGTTGGTTTTGTCTTGGTTGTGCACCTTCCCTCGCGAGTCGGGTCTGTTTGGGTGACTCAGTGGAGCTTTTTATAAGGATGTGGTGGATTTTTATCTACGGGGTCTTTTCCCGAGTTTGGTCTGTCGAATTTGGATTTCGACTTCGCCATTAGATTCGTAGCGTCGGTATTTGTAAAGTGTTTGTTTAGGATAGAGAGTGACCAAGGGGGAGGGGTGAATAAGTCTAATTTAAATATTGGCTACTTTAAATCACAGAAATTTCTTAGTATGTTTATTAACACAGCCACAACATTCAAGAATACAGTTGATCTACTAAACACAACACATGTCTAATTTAACTATCACAAGCAGATCACAGCACAACACATATTAGTTTTATAGTGGTTCCCCAATTTATGGTTACATCCACTTTCCCCCTTCGCCTATCTAGCAATGAACTAGATTCAGCCATACTTCTTCTTACTTTTCCTCAGATTCTTAGATCTTACACCTCAGATCCCAGCAGGCTCCTACAACTCAGACAAAATAATGTCCTACCTCAGATCCTCAAGATCCTACAACTCAGGTTCATCTTCAATAACCCTACCTCAGAGTGCATCTCCACTCCTACTCCTCAGGCAAACCCTTGCCCTACAACCTCAGAACCTTCCAGTTCTTACAACTTAGAAAAATATCCCCTTCTCCTACCTCAGGCTCACAAACCTACCTCAGCCTTTATAATTTAGTCTTACAACTCAGAGGAATCAACCTCCTACACCTCAGATCTACTAATAGATGTTACAAAATTATTATAATAGAAAGAATTTGAGTTTTGAGGTGTCACCCAGGAAGAAAGATACTAGTGTCTTCTTCTTGATCAGATCTTGATGCGAAATCTTCTACCTTAATCTTTACTATGAAGAGAAAAGGTTCAACCCTTCTTAGCTTTTTCAAAGCTTCTTGAAGGAGAAGGTAGGATTGAACTAGGATGGAGATGATTGACGTTGATCCATGATCTGCCTCCTCTCCACCTTCTGAATTCTATTGAAATTATTCTGACAGACTTAGATGAGAAGAATAAGAATAATCGCTCTTTGTTTCTGTTATGTTGGTCTCCTTATATTGGCTTTGATAAGAGTGATTGGCTGCCTGGTTAATCCACTGACATCTGACAGTCCTGACGGTTGTCAGAACTTCAGGCTTCGAGTTCTGTACTTAGAAGAAATTTTGTCTTGAATGACTCTGCATGAAGGTGTTGACCCAGTTCTAAGTGTTGACACTTCTGTACTTAGATTCTGTCAACACCAGTCCTGGGTGTCGACACTTCTCTTATAGGGATGTCAATAATAATCGAGTGTGTCGATATTGCTAGCTTTTTGTCTCAACATAACTTGTGTAACATATGTTGACACTAGTCCTGAGTGTCGACACAGCTGGTTTCTTGTCTCGGCATAACTTGTGAGAAATGTCTAAACACTAGTCCTGAGTGTCGACACAGCTAGTTTCTTGACACATGTTGTCGACCCAAGTCCTGGATGTCGACACAGCTTGCTTACAGTCTCGGCATAGCTTGTGTGAAGTGTGTCGACACTAGTCCTGAGTATCGACACAACTTTCCTGTCTCTACACTACTTGAATAAGGGTATCGACACTAGTCCTGAGTGTCGACACTACTTGATTCCTTATTTCAGCACCACTTTTACAAAGGTGTCAACACTTGCCTAGTGTCTCGACACTTTTGCATTTAGTTTATTTTTCCTTCAACATAGAACCTGCATAAGTAATCTCAACATACATCAAATACGAAATTTGTGTATATCATTGAGCTGAAAAGGATTCTTCAAATCAGGTACACAATTCCCAATGTACCCAACAATCTCCCCTTATTTGGAGAAGTCATAACCCCAATTCAATGATATACGCCATGATAACAAAATTTGAAGATAAAGATATATATTAAAAGTACTGAACAATAATGTAAAGAACATAGGAATGAACACAGAAATGTAAGCAAGTTCAAACAGACTTTTCATTCCCATTTGTTATCAGTTTACACTTTTTAGTTTGTTACAAAGTTCTTGAAAATAAAAATTACAAATGTTCAAAAATATTCTAGGAAAGATCTGGCTCTTTGATGATAATATCTTTTTCTGATTGTATCTTGGCTTTAACTCTAAGCACTTTGTCATCAGCTTTTGTTTGCCTTTGTCATTCTTGGCTTTAGAGATCTTTTCCTCCTTAAGCGTCTGCCTTTGAAAATAGTGATAAGGCTTGGGAAAGTATTTGTTGGGCTCAACAGAATTTACTGGGATCTTCCCTGCCTTCAGATCATTTCTAAATTTTTGGATGACCTCCTACTACTTTAAGTGCTTAGCCCACTCTTGCTCTGTATATCATTTTCCTCTATCAGCTGTATTAATATTGACTGCTTTCCATGTAGTGAGTATAATATTTCTAGACGTTGGACTCCACTGTTCAAAATCTGACCTAGCTTCAGCCTGTTCCCTGAACCTTTTCTTTTACAGTTGAGCATCATTTTACTTAAACAAAGCAGTATTAGTTTAAAGTTCTTGTTTTCAAGGTAGCTAGCAACCTAGAGGGGGCGGAGTGAAAAGATCTTTGAAAATTCCTAAGTCTTTTTGTTGTTTTCTTACTAAGTGTTTAGCTTTCTTTTACTTTCTTCCTATGGTGATCTTAGAGCTTGTCCTTAGTACCTACAATATAAAAGAAAACAAACAACACAACAAAGCACACATATATTTATAGTGGTTCCCCAATTGGGTATATCCACTTTCCCTCCCACCTTTCTAACTTATGTTAGATAAGGCCCAAACTCCTCCAAAATGCTCCTTAGAGCTTACACCTCAGTCCCTCATCCTTACCCTCAGGTTCTCTTCAAAACCCTACCTCAGAACCACAGAGGTTCCTACCTCAGAGCCCTGCAGTGCTCCTATAACTCAATGGTCCTCAAACCACCTACCTTAGCCTTATCTCTAAGGCCTATAACTCAGGCTTTTTAGCCCTACAACTTCAGGCACAAGGCCCTAATCTCAGAGTGATGCAGCACTCCTACAGCTCAGTACCCTTCCAGGTACCTACCTTAGTGCCCTTCCAGGCACTTACAGCTCAGTGACACACTTGTCACCTACCTCAGGCCAAAAGGCCCTACAGCTCAGATCCAGAAGGATCCTACAATAAGAAATAATTTAATTAAGTTTGACACAGAGAAATTTCTCTATGTCAACAACAAGAGCTGAGAATTTCTACTCTATCTCCCCCCACAGAAAGAAAACTTTGCTGGAGGAACTCAAGAGCTTACACTTGAACATGCTATAGAATACTAATAATCCGTTGATCTTTAGTTTTCAAGCAGCTAACTGAACTTGCATCAGGATGAAAGTGTTGGGTATTGTATCCACAATTACCTGGATTTGAGGAATCCACCTGTCAAGCTAAGATGAATTCACAATGTATTTGATGAAACATCTTAAGTTGTACTTGCAGCTCCTCCATGCTAAGTGCACACCAATGTCAGGGTGCAGTAGGTCAATATACACGGGTCTGCAAGACGTAATCCCTCGTTGAGCAGATCAGTGTGTTGGCCTACGTGTACTCTCTCTATTGGAGTGCACTTACTTTCAAGTACAGGGCCGTTCATATGTAAGAGAAGACAAGGAGCATGGATGGGTCAAGGAGCAGCTCCTGGGTGGAAGACGAAAATTCGTCCAAGGAAAATTCGACGAGAATCACCAAATGATTCTCGCCGATTCGGCGAGAATCACTAGTGATTCTCGCCGAATCGACGAGAATCATTAGTGATTCTCGCCGACCCCTTCTGGCTACCTCAAAACGGTGCCAAGTAAGATTCGGCGAGAATCACTAGTGATTCTCGCCGAACCAGTGGTTAAGTAGCTCATGAATACCAAGTGAAAATCGCTGAGAATCAATAAGTGATTCAGCCGATTTTCACTTAGCGATTTCTCGGGATGCTGCTGGACCGGATTCTGCCGCTGGACTAGTTTGAACCGGATTTCGGGTTTCTACTTGTGGGACCCACAACGGTCATATTATATGGGTTTTCAATGTATAAATACATGGGTATTTTTGAACAGTTAAAGGGCGAAGAAAACCAGACATACGCGAGCACGCACAAACCCTAGATCCCCGCTTCCTCTCCGCTCCGCCGCCGCCGCTCGCGTCAAGTGGTCGCCGCTGTTGATCGCGTCTCTTCCCGATCTCCGGTGACAGAAGCTTAGCCAAGCTTAGAGTCTCACGCGTCTATCTAGAGATCTCTTGTCTCTCGATTTGTAGATCAGGAAAGTGTTCCCCATCCGAATCGATCGAGACGACCGATCCTTGAGTGACCGTTGGTAGACCTAGCTAGCTTCGCTACGAAGTTTGGATCTCAAAGTACTGCTGCCGCGCACCTTCGTTGCCGCCGATCCCGAACCAAGCCACCGCTCGTGTTGCCGCCGCCGGTTCCGGGGAGATCCTCTCCAAGAGAGACCAAGGTTGTAGACTCTTCGTTGACTTCACGAACACGTTATCGAACGAAGAGGAACACCGTAGTCTCCAAACGAAGTTTGTATCTCGTGTACATTCTATATTTACTTTTGTTGTAAAGGAACGATTGTTCCGTGTTGTAAGGGTTGGGTGCAACCCGTTTTGTGGGAGTGTTGACTCTCACGTGTGGAAGGGTTCCTTCCGATAGTGCAGGGATTGAATTTCAATCCTGTTGGAGAAGAGACCGAGTCGTCCCTTGTTGGGAGATAGGTCGAAGGGGGAAAGTGGATGTACCCAAGTCGGGGAACCACTATAAATTGCCTGTGTATTCTGTGTGCTGTGCTTTTTATTTTTATTGTGCAGGTACATTCGTAAATTCCGCAAAAGCGCTACTCGTCACTGATTCCCCCCCCCCCCCCATAGGTGCACATAGTTGACACTAGGTGGACTTTCAAGTGGTATCAAAGCGAGGTTGCTCTTCAAAAAGGTTAACACCTTGAGTAGAATCCTGCCACCAGTGTCAGAAGCATGGATCTGGATTATGAGATACCGCCACTCAAACTCCCCACATGCACAAAGGATTATTATCCCATCTGGAGAATGAGAGTGTCATTTCACCTTGATGCCATCGATCCTCGAGCATCCTTCATCCTGGAAGAGGGTCCGTTTATTCCCATGAAGACCTCTGACTCTGGGATCCAAGTGCCCATGGGCATTGCTGAGATGTCAGAGACGGAACTATCACTATTTCACTTGGACGAGAGGATTCGTCAAATTATCATGGATATCTGGTCTGGAGCCTCTCGCTCTAGATTGGAAAAATGTAGAACGGCTAAATCTCTGTGGATGATGATCTCAGAGCTGATGGGGGGGGGGTCAGAGAAAGCTGGAATATGCTGTCAATCAGAGGATGAAGCGTATGTGGGGGTCCTCACTTCTGAAGATGAATGCAAGGATCCCTCGGACTGCATCAGAGCTCCAGTGTCCGTGTCAGAGACTGAAGAGGACAGTGAGGAAAGCAGCTCTGATGAGGATGACACAATGGTCACTGGCTCTAATGACAATATCGCTGAGGAGCAGGTAACTTCTTCGTCCTGCCCCGTATCTCTTGAAATTTCTGAAGACAGGAACTGCGTTCCTCCAGAAAATTCTGATTCCCTGAAGAGAGCCCTTCAGTCAAGCAACCTACTTGCTGAGGAGCAAGCTCAAGAGATTGCTCGACTGAAGGTCTTGTTGGTTCTCCAATTGGCGTCCAACAAGGCCAAGGACTCTAAGATCTCAGCTCTAGAGAGTAGTCTGGAGAATGAGAAAAGAATAGTATCAAACTTCTCCAAGGTTGATGCCATTAAGAGAAAGCAAGAAAACGGGTGGATCTCCCGGATTATCAATTCGTGGAGAAATGGGGAAACGGTATTCCGACCCCCCACTCCAAGCAGGAAGGCAACTCATCATGCTTTCAGGTATGACCACAGGAATAGTCGTGGTCACTGCAAGGGTGATCTGTCCCCATGTGGAAACGTCCATAGTGCAAGGGCCGTCATGGCCACCCATGAGGAAATACCTAAGGCTCATTCTGAGCCCTTTGTATTCACTGCCACTACCTCAACACAGTGTGGATCTGCATGTCCCAGCTCACAGAAGACTTCTCACCACTTGAGGATACGGGATAGAGAGGATAGAAGTCATGATGTCAGGTTCCATGGGGCCTCTGTAAGGGAGATGCCTGAAAGAATGACACCACCTTTCCGGCCTCATAACGCTCACAACATGCATTCTTTGCACCCTTCCACGTGTCACGATGGAAGAGGAATTTTTGTGACAAGATCATGCCCTATCCCATTTAGACCTAGGACCGTGACTACATCAGTCACGAGATCATGTCGGAAACGGCGATACAACATTCACCCATGTTGGTGCTGTGGCAAAGTGGGACACTTTGCCATCGACAGTTGGCACAACCCCTCTGTGCCCACGGCAAGGGCTTATCCACATTCTCGGGACAGAGGTAGTCTTCCAGACAGGTTTTCTGAAGGAAGGCAGTTGCGTGCTTATGCTAACAGGAACCTAGGACCCAATATGATTTGGGTTCCTAAGGTAAAGTAATTCTTTCTTGCAGGGTAGTCTAGGTTCCCGTGAATATAATGGGACCTAGACAGTAGGTGGCTCAAGACTACATTGGAACAAGCGTCTGCAATAACAGATGTGATATCTGTATGAGCATACTCACATTGAGCCTCTAATGTGTTCTACCTGTGGGACTAAGACGATGACTCTCAAAATCCCAGGTAATCTTGATCAGTTCAAGGACTTGCGTCATATTCCATCCTCATTTAAAATATATATATATATATATTTCTATCCATGTGTATATTTATACTTATGCTTATACATGTATGTGGGCACCTCTAAGGATAGGTTAACTAGATGCATGCAAACCTTTATACATCAATAAAGAGTTAACGAAGATATGTCATCGTGAATCTCGACAACTCACAATTGACATCAAAAAGTTTTTGGAAAAGCCTCATTCAAATCCAAATAGATTGACTTTAAAATATACATGTATTTATCATTTTTTATATTGACTTGACATTAGAAGAATTCAAAAATGTTGCAATGCGTCTCAACGTGAAAATTCCTAGTCAAGAAACCTCTCAATTTCGAATTAGACAAATCCCGCCGACCCATTATATACTTGAAATCTCGCCGAATTAGACAAATCACGCCGACCCTTCGCCTTCTTCACGAATCCCGCCTCACGTCGCAGCAGATATCCCGCAAGAGGTCTTCCGCCGACTCGCCGAAACCCGCAGACTTGCCGAAACCCACAGGAGCTCTCCCGCCGACTCGCAGAGACCCGCAGGAAGCTCGTCGCACCACCTTCGCAAACTCCCGTTGATTCCCGCCGAACCCTGCAGGAAGCTCATCGCTACACGAATCCGGCTCTCCATCTTCTTCCCGTACGTTCTCGCAAGGTTCTCGTCGAATCGCGAAGTGTCTCTGTGACCGCAAGGTTCTCGCAAGGTCCATCGTCAAATCGAGAAGGTTCTCGCAAGGTTCTAGCAAGGCCGAACCCCGCAGGAAACTCTCCTATCCACCGAAGGTCTTCCCAAAGGACGCTCGAGGAAGAGTTCTCGCAGGAAGCTCACCAACTCACTTCCGTATAAGCCCTTAGGTAACCTCTTCCTCACCCGTACTTGGACGCTCTCACTAGTGACACTTTCTTTTTGAATGTTCATTAACGCTTAGAGTAGGGATTCTCTCTCTAGATCTGCAATGGCCCCAAGGACAACTGCTGGGTTGGTCACTGGTTGCGAGCTTGTTCGGACTGGGTTCTCTCACGCCTCGGACGAATTCCGCAACATCATTCTGATGTTGGACGAGGCTGGGCTAACATTCGTCCTGGAGCACCCTTGCAAAATCCTGGACAAAGAGGTGCTGGAGTTCTTCGCTACCGCAAGACTCCGAAATGGCGACTCCGTAATCAAAAGCAAGGTGGCTGGGGTAAAGGTCAAGCTGTCTGCCAGCAAGCTGACTCGCTTCCTGCAGCTTTCTAGCTCGGAGCATGAGGACTATTTGGAGGACGATGACAAAACCAGAACTCTCTTATTCTGTGGTCTCCCACGAGGAACTCAGTCAATAAAGAGAAAGGATATGAATGAAGAAGGGAAGCTCCTGTCTGATATTATTGGAAAGGTGCTCATCTGCAAGCCGGGCTCTCATGACCATATCTCAGGAGATATGTTCAAGATCCTGATAGCTGTTGTCTGCCGTAAGAGGTTTAACTGGGGGGAGTTGCTGTTCGAGAAGATCAAGGACACCTTGGGCACTCCGAGTTTTGGCCGCATCATAAGTCTATATCTAAACCAGCTAAACGGAGACAAGTTCGACATGAGCAAAGGTGTCCCCCTCCACTACTTGAAGAAGATGGACACAAGTGTGTTTGATCGATGGGAGAGACGTATTGGGCAGCCTGCAGTGGAAGAGCAACAGGGAGTTTCTTCAGCAGTCACCCCCAATGAAGTTCCTGATACCTTGACTGCAGGAATCGAGGGGGAGCCTCTACCCTCGCATACTGATGTAGTATCTGACATCTCCCAGCTGGCCAGAGATGTTGTGGCAGATCTACACGAAGAAAGTGAACCTGAGCTGGAGCATGGGGAGGCCCCGAACCGAAACGAGCAAGGAGCCGAAGCCACTGGAATGGAGACTGCTGACAACGAGTTGGAAGATGCTGCTGATATAGATGATTTCTTGGATAATGACAGAGAGGAAGATGGAAATGAGGGACATGAAGTATTGGAGGCTCCAGATCTTGTTGAACCTCCATCTGACAAGCCTGCACCAGTGGAGGGGGAGTCAGACAAATCTACAGAGGCCGCCAGCATTCCTCCATTAGAGACTGTGATTGTATCCAGCTCTACAGATGCGTCTGCTGAAGAGCAAGGCCAAGAAGTGCCTCCGGCTCTTCCATTACGAGATGAGCTAGCCACTCACACAGTAAATGTCATTCAGGGAATTGTGAATGAACTCAAAGACTCCTTTGCTAACGCTCAGAATAAACTGCTGAAAAGGATTAAGACTTCTGAAAATCTGCTGCTCAAGAATATGGTGGAAATCAACCATAAACTGAACGTGATGGAGAAGAAATTCGAAGAGAAGTATACCGCAGCCGGCGAAGCTGTCACACTTCTTATGGCCGGATTGAAAAAGAACACTGATACTCTTGCTGTCGTAAATCAGAATGCACATGTTGTCGCCAAAACCATTCAAAAGTTTGACGGTAATATGGTCACTCTTAACGCCAATCAGCAGGCCTTGGTCTCTGAATTCTCCAAGACCACGAAGCATATTGATGACTCCCTACATTCCTATGCCAACTTCATCGTTGTAGAAGCCAAAAAGGGGGAGAAGGAATATCTAGCTAAGATGGCTGAGCTCCGAGAAGTCATGATCCTAAACTTCGAACAGTCAAACAAGTACGTCTATGAAAGCTGCCGGTGGATGCTCCACCAGGCGTTAGGCATCCCCTTGGCTGAAAATCCTGCAGATATTCATCCTCCTGAGACATCTATGGCCGCTGAGGGAGTAAGTGCTGCTGAGGGAATAAGTGCAAGTGTTGCAGATGTTCCCATAAGTGAAGCTGATGCTAGGGCTCTCTCCAAAGCTAAACTGAGGAGCATGTTTGATCAAGAGGCCCTAGCAAAAGCCAAGGCCAAGAGAAAAGCTCAGGAAGGGACCTCCAAGGAGACACCAGCTGAAAAGAGGATCAGAATGAGTGAGGAGGACGTACGAAACGAAAAATGGAGTCCAGTTTCAAGGAACATCATCTTAGACACCTTCTGGCTGCAAGAAAGAGGAGAGATCAATCGAAACGAAGTATATAGCCAGTATGAGTGGGAAACGCACAAAACGTTTGAAGCGAAACGCAACATATTTTTCAGAAACAACAAGGATGCAGATAAAGTTCCTCCTCCTAGGTATTACCCGAAGCCCAAAGAATACATGGAGAGGCAAAGCAAGAAGTACTTGGCTCAAAATCCTAAGGGTGACTGTTAGAAAGTAGCGAAAAGAAGCGAAAAGTAGAGAACAAGCCGAATAAACTTTTGAATAATTGAAATTTTATTATCCAAAAAAGATAACTATTACAAAGGTATGCCCTCCCTTATATAGAATGGAGGAGAGAAGAGAGAATACAAATAAGAGATGTGGGACTAAAACTTTACAAGCTAAGCGGACTGTACAAAGTAAACCGCACAGGCCGCGCGGTTAGACAGAAGGACTAACCACACGGCTACAATAAGAGAAGCAGAGAGGTCGCCTGTGAAGATTGCTAGACCGCCCGGTTTACAAGTCGCCGAGTCAAACCGCCAGACCGCGCGGTCTCCAACCCGCCAAGACAGACCGCCCGGTCACCAACTTCAACACTCCCCCTCAAGCTGGAGCATATATATCAATCATGCCCAGCTTGTCGCAAACATGCAGAAACGAGGCGGAGACTGGCTTGGTGAAGATGTCAGCTAGCTCTTTATCAGACGTGACAAACGGAGTGTAAATTTGTTCTTTTAAAATCTCTTCACGAATGAAATGGCAGTCAACCTCAATGTGCTTTGTTCTTTCATGGAATACCGGGTTTTTGGAGATGTATATGGCGGCCTTGTTATCACAGAACATAGGAAGAGGATGGTTGTACACCTCTCCTAAATCTAGCATGAGAGCCCGCAACCATTTCAACTCACAAGTGGTTGACGCCATACTGCGATACTCAGCTTCTGCACTGGACCTGGAGACAACAGACTGCTTTTTGCTCTTCCAGCTCACCAGATTTCCCCCAACAAAGGTGCAAAAACCTGAGGTAGACTTGCGATCCCCTTTGTCATCAGCATAACTTGCATCTGAGTAGGCTTCAATCCTCAGATGACCATTCTTCTGAAACAGTAATCCTTTCCCAGGCGCTGCTTTGACATATTCCAAGATCCGCAAGGCGGACTGTAGATGACATTCCCTAGGCGCTTGCATGAATTGACTCACCTTGCCCACAACATAGGAAATGTCGGGTCTGGTCACTGTGAGATATATGAGCTTACCAACCAGACGCCTGTACCGCGAACTATCTGAAAGAGGAGGCGAATCATCTGTCCAGGTTTTGTCCTCCCCAATAGCCATGGGGCATCGGGCAGGTTTAGCTCCAGTCAATCCTGCCTCTTTTAAAAGATCAAGGGCATACTTACGCTGAGAGAGAACTAAGGAGTCGGGCTTCCGCGAGAGTTCGATCCCCAGAAAGTACTTCGGAGAGCCCATATCTTTAGTGATCAGATGTTGGCGAAGATGTCGCTTTGTCAGGAATACCCCTTCCTGGTCATCGCCAGTGAGAAGAATATCATCGACGTACACAGCAAGAACAACCAGCCCAGAAGGAGTTTTGCGAATAAAGAGAGAGTGATCAGCAGAGCTTCGCACAAAACCAACAGCCGCCACAATACCGCTGAACTTGTCAAACCAAGCTCGAGGACTCTGCTTGAGGCCATAAATTGCCTTCTGCAGCCGGCATACTCGTGTCTCCCCCTGAGCAACATACCCAGGAGGTTGCTCCATGTAAACGGCCTCGTGAAGATCACCATAAAGGAAGGCATTCTTGACGTCCAGCTGAGAAATCGGCCAATCCCGATTGACGGCCACAGAGAGAAGAACCCGGATGGTGCTGAGACGAGCCACAGGGGAGAAGGTGTCAAAGTAATCCACCCCATAGGTCTGAGTAAAGCCCTTAGCCACAAGGCGAGCCTTATACCGATCCATAGTGCCGTCTGGGCTAAATTTGACCACAAAGACCCAGCGACAGCCAACAACATCAGTAACAAAGGGAGGAGGAACAAGAGTCCAGGTACCCCGCTCAGTGAGGGTCGCCATTTCCTCATCCATGGCCATCTTCCAGTGAGGAATAGCAAGGGCCTCCTGATAGGAGCGGGGTGTGGCAGTGGCAGAGATAGCCAGTGCAAATGCCCTGCGAGAAGGAGTAAGACGATCATAGGAAACAACAGCAGCAAGGGGGTGTAAGGTACACGTCCGCACCCCTTTGCGAAGAGCTATAGGAAGATCCAGGTCAGCCGGGCCCGCGGCATCCGGAGCATCCGTGGTAGAGAAAGCTGGCCCGGGAGAAGAGAGCGACGGCAGCGGAGAGGAGGGAGAGGGTGGTGGAGAAGGGAGAGAGAGAGGTGGAGGAAGAGGAGGGGGTGGAGACGGTGTAGTGGTGGAGAGTGTAGGAGGAGGCGAGGGAACGAAGGGAACGGCAGGAGAATCAGAAGCTGGGAGAAGAGGAGAAGAGTCATCCGAGAAGTAGGAGGTATTCTCGAAGAAGGTGACGTCAGCAGAGACGAACTGCTTACGAAGGACGGGATCAAAGCAACAGTAGCCTTTCTGAGTGGTGGAGTACCCCAGAAAGACACATTTGGTGGAGCGAGGGGAGAGCTTATCACGGGTGGCAGAAGGGGTATGCACAAAGGCAGTGCATCCAAAGATTTGGAGAGGGAGAGGAAACGGCTCCTTTCCCGGATACAAAATGGAGAACGGGGTTTGGCCGTGGAGAATCGTGGAGGGGATGCGATTGATGAGGTAGCAGGCAAGGAGAACAGCATAGCCCCAATAGGAGCGAGGAACATGCATCTGGGTCATCAAGGTGCGAGCGACATCGAGCAGGTGACGGTTTTTGCGTTCGGCCACACCATTTTGTTGTGAAGTATAGACACAACTAGTTTGATGAAGAATCCCATTTTGCATGCAGAATGTAGAGAAGTCACGACTGAGATATTCTTGGGCATTATCAGATCGAAACACTTGGATAGAAACACCAAACTGAGTTTTGATCATGAGATAGAAGGATGTCCATACAGAGAATAATTCGGAGCGATCTTTTAACAGATACACCCACGTACAGCGAGAGAAATCATCAATGAACGTGACAAAATAGGAACTACCCCGACCAATGGTAAGAGTAGGAGAAGGACCCCAGATATCGGAGTGGATAAGATCAAACGGACGGGTAGAGCTACGAACGTGCTTTGGAGGGAAGGAGGAGCGGTGATGCTTGCCAAGCTGACAGGCCTCACAGTTGAGCGGAGGACTTTGAGGAGGAAGGTGGGGCAGAAGTTGATGAAGAAGACGGGGAGGAGCATGACCAAGGCGGAGATGCCATTGGAGAAGATCTGTGGAGGTGGAGGAGAAGGTGGAAAAAGCAGAAATGTTGTCTAGGAAGTATAAGCCGCCACTCTCAGTCCCAGTAGCAATCGTCCGTTGGGAGTCCGGATCCTGAAAAGAGCAAGAAGTAGAAGTAAATGTGACGGAACACTGTAATTGCTTGCAAAGAGAGGTAACAGATAATAAGTTGCACGGGAACTGTGGCACGTAGAGAGTATCCGCCAAGTGAAGAGATGGAGTGACATGAACTATCCCTGTTCCATGAACTGATGATGAAGAGCCGTCAGCGAGAGTAACCGGGGGCAAGCGAGCATGTTTTTCTAGGAGAGAGAAATACGGGAGATGGCCGGTCATATGATTTGTAGCACCAGTGTCGATCAGCCATTTGCCCTGAGTAACAACGTGTGCACGACCAGAAGACGTGACAACCGAGGCGAATGGCGTGGAGGAGGATATGAAAGCCATGAAGGGAGGAAGAAGAAACTGCAGCGGTCTCGGTGACAGCACACCAGCGGCACGAAGGGCCACGACCAAGGTGCAGAGCACAAGCCGCGCGACTAAACCAGGAGGTCGCGGCGACTAACAAGCGGGAGCGGCTAAAGGAGAAGGGCAGAGAGGCCGCTCAAACAAGGAAGAATCCGCGTGAAACCGCGGCGGGAAAAAGGGAAGAAGCCGCGCGAACACGAGCGGCTAGGATGCAGATCAAGGCACAGCGGGGAAGAAGTCGCGCGGACTGAAAAAGGCCGAGTGAACAGAAGAGAGGAGAAGAGCAGGTGACCGCGACCAAGATGCGGGTAAGAAAGGTACAACCCGCACGGTCAGGCAGATCACAGCAGTCAAGGGCACAGCGGGGAAGAGGTCGCGCGGACTGAAAAGGCCGAGCGAACAGAAGAGAGGAGAAGAGCAGGTGACCGCGACCAAGATGCGGGGGAGAAAGGAACAACCCGCACGGTCAGGCAGATCACAGCAGCAAACTGCGAGTACAGAGACAACACACGCAGACAGAGACAGACCGCAGCGACTAGGAAGTCGGAGCGGCAGGAAAGAACAAGGAGAGCGGCGACACGGAAACAGGTCGCTGCGACAAAGAGCAGTAGAAGAAGAGAACCAAGAAGAAGCAAGCCGCGCGAACAGGCAGCGGACAGAGACAAGCCGCGCGGATAGAAACAAGCCGCGCGGACAGATGAGAAGGCAAGCCGCGAACAAGTCGCAGAACGCGGAAGACAAGCCGCGAACAACAGAGAGCGCACAGAATCAGGAGGAAATGACCGTGTCCTCTGATACCATGTTAGAAAGTAGCGAAAAGAAGCGAAAAGTAGAGAACAAGCCGAATAAACTTTTGAATAATTGAAATTTTATTATCCAAAAAAGATAACTATTATAAAGGTATGCCCTCCCTTATATAGAATGGAGGAGAGAAGAGAGAATACAAATAAGAGATGTGGGACTAAAAATTTACAAGCTAAGCGGACTGTACAAAGTAAACCGCACAGGCCGCGCGGTTAGACAGAAGGACTAACCGCACGGCTACAATAAGAGAAGCAGAGAGGTCGCCTGTGAAGATTGCTAGACCGCCCGGTTTACAAGTCGCCGAGTCAAACCGCCAGACCGCGCGGTCTCCAACCCGCCAAGACAGACCGCCCGGTCACCAACTTCAACAGTGACTTAGCTAAGGAAAAATAGTCAATAACTTATAGCTTGTCACTTTGTTTTAAGAACATTTAATGATTATTGTTATCATATGAACAATTCTGAGATTATATGTGTATATATATATATATTGGTATATATATTTGAATTTGTGAATGACTCAAGTCCTGATTTGGTTGCATATATTCTCTTGTGCTGCATGTTTAATTTATGAATGCTATGTTTATTATTTGATAGGTGTTATTCATCTTAGCTAGTAGGGTTTTGACTTCGTCAAATAGGGGGAGATTGTTGGGTATTGTATCCACAATTACCTGGATTTGAGGAAGCCACCTGTCAAGCTAAGATGAATTCACAATGTATTTGATGAAACATCTTAAGTTGTACTTGCAGCTCCTCCATGCTAAGTGCACACCAATGTCAGGGTGCAGTAGGTCAATATACACGGGTCTGCAAGACGTAATCCCTCGTTGAGCAGATCAGTGTGTTGGCCTACGTGTACTCTCTCTATTGGAGTGCACTTACTTTCAAGTACAGGGCCGTTCATATGCAAGAGAAGACAAGGAGCATGGATGGGTCAAGGAGCAGCTCCTGGGTGGAAGACGAAAATTCGTCCAAGGAAAATTCGACGAGAATCACCAAATGATTCTCGCCGAATCGACGAGAATCATTAGTGATTCTCGCCGACCCCTTCTGGCTACCTCAAAACGGTGCCAAGTAAGATTCGGCGAGAATCACTAGTGATTCTCGCCGAACCAGTGGTTAAGCAGCTCATGAATACCAAGTGAAAATCGCTGAGAATCAATAAGTGATTCGGCGAGAATCACTAGCGATTCTCGACGAATCGTCGAGAATCACTTGGTGATTCTCGCCGATTCGTCGAAAATCACCTGCGATTCTCGCCGATTTTCACTTAGCGATTTCTCGGGATGCTGCTGGACCGGATTCTGCCGCTGGACTAGTTTGAACCGGATTTCGGGTTTCTACTTGTGGGACCCACAACGGTCATATTGTATGGGTCTTCAATGTATAAATACATGGGTATTTTTGAACAGTTAAAGGGCGAAGAAAACCAGACATACACGAGCACGCACAAACCCTAGATCCCCGCTTCCTCTCCGCTCCGCCGCCGCCGCTCGCGTCAAGTGGTCGCCGCTGTTGATCGCGTCTCTTCCCGATCTCCGGCGACAGAAGCTTAGCCAAGCTTAGAGTCTCACGCGTCTATCTAGAGATCTCTTGTCTCTCGATTTGTAGATCGGGAAAGTGTTCCCCATCCGAATCGATCGAGACGACTGATCCTTGAGTGACCGTTGGTAGACCTAGCTAGCTTCGCTACGAAGTTTGGATCTCAAAGTACTACTGCCGCGCACCTTCGTTGTCGCCGATCCCGAACCAAGCCGCCGCTCGTGTTGCCGCCGCCGGTTCCGGGGAGATCCTCTCCAAGAGAGACCAAGGTTGTAGACTCTTCGTTGACTTCACGAACACGTTGTCGAACGAAGAGGAACACCGTAGTCTCCAAACGAAGTTTGTATCTCGTGTACATTCTATATTTACTTTTGTTGTAAAGGAACGATTGTTCCGTGTTGTAAGGGTTGGATGCAACCCGTTTTGTGGGAGTGTTGACTCTCACGTGTGGAAGGGTTCCTTCCGATAGTGCAGGGATTGGATTTCAATCCTGTTGGAGAAGAGACCGAGTCGTCCCTTGTTGGGAGATAGGTCGAAGGGGGAAAGTGGATGTACCCAAGTCGGGGAACCACTATAAATTGCTTGTGTATTCTATGTGCTGTGTTTTTTATTTTTATTGTGCAGGTACATTCGTAAATTCCGCAAAAGCGCTACTCGTCACCGATTCCCCCCCCCCCCCATAGGTGCACATAGTTGACACTAGGTGCAACGATCCCGGGGTTTCGAACCCAACAATCCCCCCCAGCAACTACCCCAGGGTTTCGAACCCGTGACCTCCTCTGTTATCACTTGTAGGGAAGGCACAACCAACTCGCCCAAAAGCCCGGACTGTTTGAGGACGGCGCTACCACTCCTTTATAGAGCTGGTTACCCTAGGATCCACGGGGCGGCTAGTTAGGCCCCAGGGGACACACCCTTCTGTTTCGACTAGTGCGGGCCATAGCGCCTCATGCCGTACCTCCCAACACCGGGGGCATTGATGGAACCCAACAATCCCCCCCCCCCCAGCAACGACCCTGGGGTTTCGAACCCGTGACCTCCTCTGATACCACTTGTAGGGAAGACGCAACCAACTCGCCCAAAAGCCCGGACTGTTTGAGGACGGCGCTACCACTCCTTTATAGAGCTGGTTACCCTAAGATCCACGGGGCGGCCAGTTAGGCCCCAGGGGACACACCCTTCTGTTTCGACTAGTGCGGGCCATAGCGCCTCACGCCGTACCTCCCAACACCGGGGGCATTGATGGAACCCAACAGAAAGTTCCTCTTTCTTTAGAACTATATCTGATCCTGCTGTGTCAGATGGAGACGGCAAAGCTATCTGAACTTTTCCTTCTGGAGTGATTCAAGCTTTTTACATGTAACAATGGCGTGGAAGATGAAATCGGCTGCTAACTCTTTTTGTTGATGAAGCCCTAAAAGTTGTCTTGCGTCTTGGCCCATCTCCTTCTTTTGTATTCCGTTGATCAACGGCTCTTAGAGATATGTGGGCCCCACCTGCAGCGTCCAGCTGCATTGTGCATTAATGCATATTTGTCGTACTATAGGCCTGTGGTACCTTTTGTCGTGTACTATGTCTTTGTCGCTAATAATTTGAATATGGTTGACTTTTTGACTCGCTGACATCAGCACCTGAAAACTTAGTCAAAATTCAAGCATCAGTAGTATAGGTGTTGAGTGAATGTGATTCACTCAATCATAAATCACTTACATAGATTTACTGTCTCTAGGCATTGAGTGAGTTATCTTCTCTCAATGCCAAACTACTTAGATTATAAATCAGTATCTAGGCATTGACTGATTCAGCTTCACTCAACGCCAACTTGCTTTCTCAGATTTCAGCTGCTTAGAGTTGAGTGAGTGAGCATCACTCAATGCCAAACTACTTAGACAAAATTCCGTCTTCACTAGGCAATGATAGCGTTGAGTGAGTAATTCACACTCAACGTTTTTTGCCTTAACAATTTCTGCAGCCTCTTCTGTATGTATGGCATAGAGAGCATTGAGTGAACATGCCTCACTCAATGCTTTCTGCCTTAGCCATTTCTACTTCGTCAGCAACTTAAGAGTTGACGGCGTTGAGTGAGGATGCCTCACTCAATGATTTTTTTGCTTTAACACATTCTGCGTCATGGAATTGAGAGAGTTGAGTGACCATGACTCACTCAACGCTTTCTGCCTTAGCCAAATTTCTATATTTTTTGAAAGTACTGGCTTTGACATACTGAGTGTTACTAAACACTTAAGAGGCTATGGCGTGGAGTGAATGACCTTCACTCAATGCCTGTGAACTTAGCCATATTTCTGGCACTTAAACCTTTGGCATTGACTGTCTTAACCAGCCTCACTCAACTCTGAACTAAGTTTGATGAATGCTGAACTGAGTTTGACGAACAGTGAGCGAAGCTCGATGAACTCTGAACTCAATTCTATAAATTTAGACTTGGCCAAATTTCTCAAACTCTGAGCTTAGTTCGACGAACTATTTGCTCAGCTCGACGAACTCTGAACTTAGTTTGACGAATTTGGACTTAGTCAATTTTCTCAAACCAAATCATAGTAAGAGTTATCCTGACTTAGCCACATAGTCTATCTGTCCCATCTCTGCCATCTACTGATATATGTATATCTTTGACAAGATTGAGTTCCTCAAATCTAGGACATTATGGGCAATGGACCCAACATTAGTCATCTCCACCGCTTCATATACAACATTCTGAACTTGTGGTGGAGGATTGTACATTGCCTGTACTGTATTATGAATGTCCTCAAACTGTGGTGGAGGAGGGTATATGGTCTATACTGCTGCAGGTTGAATAGGCTCCAACTGAGCTGATTGGCAGCCAGACTCGACTGTTTGATCATTATCATGAATAGGAGGAAGTCCTTGAGTAACCCTGATGTTGTTGGAGGTCTACACAACATGCTTTGAGCTAGCTTTTAGCATTACTCTCTCCCCCTTTATGACTTCTCTTTCCAGATGGTCCCTTAAATTATTTTTGTGAAATTTTACTTGACCATCCAGATGATTAACTCCTGAGGTTAAAAAATTCTTAACTTTAAGTAAATGTTCATCCAACTCTTTGTGAGATGCCTTCATATCCCCAACAAAAGATACTTTGTGAGCAGATAGCTGTGTTTCAATATCCTTTGAGGTAGATGTTATCATGGTTTCCAAAGTAACAGTCTGCTCAGTCAGCTTGACAAGTGAAGTATTATTCTGTTCAATCATATTTTCATTCATTCTCTTTTGATTCTCAAGAACATAGCCTTATTTTACAGCTATATCATCTTCAGTTTTCTTTGTTTCCTCTTATTGTTTAGCAAGGTACACTATTGCATGTGCACCTCTCTAAAAGAAATCCATTTCTGTCTTCAGTAGATTTACTTCAAATCTAATAGATTTGATGTCCTGAGCCAGCTGGAACTACAAGTCCTTTTTTCTTTCATCAACATATAGTACCAGGGCTTTCCTTTGCTCATCTAGCATGATTTGCATTTTAATTAATAAAGAACTGAAGTCCATAGCAGAAGCAGATGTTGATTCATACTGAATAATCCTTTTATAACTCCTACTTCTCTTTTTCAGTTCAGATAATTTTATTTTCTTCAATAGAGTGGCTTCATCCTCCTCAGATCCAGAAGAACTTACCACCTCAACAGATTTTGTCTCTTTCGATGTTTTAGTATTTGGGGCCAGTTCAGCCAACTCCCCCTCAATTCTTGCATCTTCTACATCAAGATTGAGTCTCATTCGGGGTTCACCCTCTTGTTGTGCTAAGTCAGCAGAAACAAGATTCTCTGGGAGTATATCTTGCAACTCCCCCTAGATATCAGATTACTCATTCATAGGAAATTCTTCCTCGGTCTCCTTAGAGACTGTATTCTCATTCTCTTTTTCAGAAATGTGCACATCTTCTACAAGATCCATAGCTTCTCCCACAACTGTATTCAGTTCTTGTAGAACTTCATTCATAGTGTGATTAACAATGTTACTTCCCAAGTCTGGAAGTACAGTGAAATTCTCCCCCTCAATGTGTTCATTTTCTTATACTGTCTCCCCCTGCATTTGATCCCTAATACTAGGAGAGGGTCTTGAAGAATTATCCTATTCTCCATCATCATTTTTATCTTACTCAACTACTACTTTCTTTTTCTTTTTTGTCTTCCTCTTAGGTTCAGGTGTCTCCCTCATAAAACTCTGTCCCATCTTGCTAAAAGCCTCAAGTTCATCCTTCTCATGTGGTTATTCTTTGATCCAAGATTAAGATTAATACTGTCAGAAATGACTTGGACTAGGTAGAAACTAATAATTCTTCCCATATTGGGCTTCGTAATACTCTCTGTAGAAAGTAGCGAATAAGAAAGAACAAACGGATAGACTTTTGAATAATTGAAATTTTATTATCCAAAAAAGATATCATTTACAAAAGTATGACCTCCCTTATATAGAATGAAGGAGATATGAGAGAGAGTACACAAACAATGTGGGACCAAACATTTGCAGTATTGAGCGGCTAGAAATAAAGGAGACTGCACAAGCCGCGCGGTTAGACAGATGGGTTAACCGCTCGGCAACTCCAGCAGGATAGAACAGGCCGTAATGGGAGACCGATAGACCGCCCGGTCTCCAGGCTTCAGAGAGAGACCGCCAGACCGCTCGGTCAACAAACCGCTGGACAAGACCGCAAGGCCGCCCGGTCTAATACTTCAACACTCCCCCTTAAGCTGGAGCATAGATATCAATCATGCCCAGCTTGTCACAAATGTGTAAGAAGGAAGTAGAAACCGGCTTGGTGAAGATATCTGCCAATTCCTTGTCAGAGGTGACAAATGGAGTACAAATCTGTTTCTTCAAAATCTCTTCCCGAATGAAGTGACAATCAACCTCTATATGCTTTGTTCTCTCACGGAAGACCGGATTTCTGGATATGTATATAGCGGCCTTGTTGTCACAGAACATAGGGAGAGGACAATCATATACCTCGCCCAGGTCAAGCATGAGAGCCCGCAACCACTTTAACTCACACATGGTTGACGCCATACTCCGGTATTCGGCTTCTGCACTGGATCTGGAGACAACAGACTGTTTCTTGCTCTTCCAACTCACAAGATTACCTCCAACAAAGGTACAAAAATCTGATGTGGATTTACGATCGCCTTTGTCATCCGCGTAACTCGAATCTGAGTAGGCCTCAACCCTCAGATTACCATTCTTCTGAAAGAGTAACCCTTTGCCTGGTGCTGCTTTGATATACTCTAAAATCCTCAGGGCGGACTGAAGATGGCACTCCCTGGGAGCTTGCATAAACTGACTGACCTTGCCTACAGCATAGGCGATGTCAGGTCTAGTCACGTGAGATAGATGAGTTTGCCTACCAAACGTCTGTACCTCGTGACATCAGATAGAAGACGCGAGTCATCCGTCCACGTTTTGTCTTCTCCAATAGCCATGGGAAACCGAGCCGGTTTGGCACCTGTTAAGCCTGCTTCTTGTAGAAGATCAAGGGCATACTTCCGTTGGGAGAGAACCAACGAGTCAAGTTTCCGAGAGATTTCTATCCCCAAAAATTATTTCGGGGAGCCCATATCCTTCGTGACCAAGTGCTGACGTAGGTTCTTCTTCGTCAAGTCCACCCCATCTCGGTCATCGCCAGTAAGAAGAATATCATCCACATATATTACCAAAACCACCAGTCCCGAGGCCGTTTTGCGAATGAATAAGGAGTGATCGACCGAACTCCTTCTAAAGTCGATGGTAGCCACAATACCACTGAATTTGTCGAACCATGCCTGAGGGCTCTGCTTTAGGCCATAAATGGTCTTCTTCAAATGACAGACGCGTGTCTCCCCCTGAGCAACATACCCAGGAGGTTGCTCCATATAGACGTCCTCTTGAAGATCGCCATAGAGAAAGGCATTCTTCACATCAAGCTGGGAAATAGCCCAATCCCGGTTAACAGCTACAGAAAGGAGAACCCGAATGGTGCTGAGGCGAGCAACCGGAGAAAAGGTATCAAAGTAATCAATGTCGTAAGTCTGAGTGAAGCCCTTGGCCACCAGCCGGGCCTTGTAGCGATCCACAGTGTCGTCGGGGCGAAATTTCACAACGAAGACCCAGCGATAGCCAACCACATCAGTGCCCACGGGAGGAGGAACAAGGGTCCAGGTACCCCGTTCAGTAAGAGTAGCCATCTCCTCATCCATGGCAGACTTCCAATGAGGGAGAGCAAGAGCCTCCTGGTAGGTGCGGGGAGTAGAAGTAGCAGAGATAGCCAAGGCAAAACACCTGCGAGAAGGAGAAAGCCGATCATAGGAAACAACTGCCGCAAGCGGGTGTTGAGTACACGCCCGCACCCCTCTGCGAAGAGCAATGGGAAGATCCAGGTCGACGGGAGCGTCAGCGACCGGAGCGTCCGTGGCGGAGAAGGCTGGCCTAGGACTAGAGAGAGACGACGGCGGAGAGGAGGGTGGAGGGGTGGGTGGGGAGGCGGACTGGGAAGGAGTCGGTGGAGGAGGAGACGGAGGTGGGAAAACGTCGAGAGGCGTGGAAGGAACGGAGATATCAGAAGGAAGAGAAGAGGTAGGAGAGAAATAGGAAGCATTCTCGAAAAAAGTCACATCTGCAGAGACAAACTGCTTACGAAGAAGAGGGTCAAAGCAGCAATAGCCTTTTTGAGTGGAAGAGTACCCCAAAAAGACACACTTGGTGGAACGGGGGGAAAGCTTGTCGCGGGTAGCGGAGGGAGCGTGAACAAAGGCCGTACAGCCAAAGACACGGAGAGGGAGAGGAAAAGGTTCCTTGTGGGGGTAGAGAATGGAGAAGGGGGTCTGGCCGTGGAGAACCATGGAGGGAAGGCGATTGATGAGATAGCAGGAGAGGAGCACAGCGTAGCCCCAGTAGGAGCGAGGGACGTGCATCTGTGTCATGAGAGTACGAGCAACATCAAGCAGGTGACGGTTTTTACGCTCCGCCACCCCATTCTGCTGGGAGGTGTAAACACAAGTCATTTGATGAAGTAGGCCATGTTGGTGAAAGAAAGAGGAGAACTCATGATTCAGATATTCCTTGGCATTATCAGAACGTAAAACTTTAATAGAAATAGCAAATTGAGTCTGAATCATAAAATAAAATGATTGCCAAATAGAAAAGAGTTCAGAGCGATCTTTTAACAGATACACCCAGGTACAGCGTGAAAAATCATCTATAAAAGTGACAAAATAGGAACTGCCCCGACCAACAGTGAGGGTAGGAGCAGGACCCCATACATCAGAATGAATAAGATCAAACGGGCGAGAGGAGCCACGACCTTGCTTCGGTGGGAAGGAGCGATGATGTTTGCCAAGCTGACACGCATCACAGTTGAGCGGAGAACTGGTAGGAGGTAAGTGGGGCAGAAGCTGTCGAAGAATCCGAGGAGGAGGATGTCCAAGGCGAAGATGCCATTGAAGGAGATCTGTGGAGGAGGAGTAGGCGGACAGAGCGGAAACATCGTCGAGGAAGTAGAGGCCGCCGCTCTCAGTCCCAGTAGCAATCGTCCGCTGGGTCCTCAGGTCCTGAAAAGAACAAGTAGTGAGAGTGAATAAGACGGAGCACTGAAGTTGCCGGCATAAAGTAGTAACTGATAACAAATTGCACGGGAACTTCGGGACATAGAGGGTGTCCTCCAAGTAAAGCGATGGGGTGAGTTGAACCATGCCCATCCCATGAACCGGGGACGGTGAACCATCCGCCACACGAACCGGGGGTAAGCGGTCATGTGTCTCAAGACGGGAGAAGCAATGAGGGTTGCCTATCATATGATTTGTAGCACCGGAGTCAATCAACCATTTACCTTGGGTAACGACGTGGGCACTACCTGACGTCGTGGCCACAGAGGCAGATGGCCGAGAAGAGGCAGAGGCCGAAGGAGCATCACCAGAAGGGCGAAGATGAGGATGTTTCTGCCAGCAGCGGTCAATAGAATGGCCGGTATGACCACAGTGAGAGCAGAGGAACCGGGATGAACCCCGTCCGCCGGAGTGGCCGCGGCTACTAGGTCCCCCCCTCTGAGCTTGGTGAGCAAAGGAGTCCTGGGAAGGGGCGAGGCCAATAGAGGCCGCTGGAGCAGCGAAGTAACAGCGGCAATGCGAGCCGCAGTGGCATCCAAAGTAGGAGATTCCGCCTCACCCAAGATCTGCTGGCGGATCATATCATAAGAATCGGGAAGACGAAGAAGGTAACAAACAACCAGGAGTTCCTGGAAGTGTTTGTGCTGTTCGGCCAAGTCCGCAGAGAAGGGGCGATTCTGGAGGATTTCAGTACCAAGAGCCTGAACCTGCTGATAAGCCGCAACAGGAGACATGGAAGGGCGGGCGAAGAGGTCCGCATAGAGAGTATAAATGTGGGACATCTGGCCCCCCTTTGAATAGAGAGCAGCGAGGTGAAGCCAGGCAGCCTTGACCATCTCATCATGGCGAATGACGGGAAGGCACTCATCAGAAAGGCTGTTGGCCAGCCAGGTGCGGACAAGAGCATCACTCGCATCCCAGTCATCAAACTCAGGAGAGGTATGAGGAGGAGGGTCATCAGTGAGGTGATGACGCTTGCGTTGAGAGCGAAGGAGAAAAGTGAAAGAAACGCTCCAATCGGGATAGTTGGAGCCAACAAGCTTAGAAAGGGTGCCAAGGTTTCCCGAAGGAGGAGGTGGAGAAGGAGCTGCAGGAGTAGTGGTGAGACCGGAAGTAGTCATAGAACACAGCAAGAAACCGCAGCGGATAGAAAAGGAAGAAGTCGCGCGAACACAAGAGGCTAGACAGCAGTCAAAGGCACAGCGGGGAAGAGGTCGCGCGGACTGAAAAGGCCGAGCGAACAGAAGAGAAGAGGAGGCAAGAAACAGGTCGGGCGAACAGAAGCAGCGACTACAACAAGTCGCAGACCGGGCGAACAGAAACAGGCCGCAACGACTAGGAAGTCGGAGAGGCAAGAAACAGGTCGCGGCGACAACGGAACAGGTCGCGACGACGAATAGCAGCAGGAGAAGAGAACCAAGGAGAAGCAAGCCGCGCGAATAGGGCAGCGGACAGAAACAAGCCGCGCGCACAGGGCAGCGGACAGAAGAGAAGGCAAGCCGCGAGACAGGTCACGGAAAGTGGAAAACAAGCCGCGAGAAGCAGAGAGTGCACAGAATCAGGAGGAAACGACCGTGTCCTCTGATACCATGTAGAAAGTAGCGAATAAGAAAGAACAAACGGATAGACTTTTGAATAATTGAAATTTTATTATCCAAAAAAGATATCATTTACAAAGGTATGACCTCCCTTATATAGAATGGAGGAGATATGAGAGAGAGTACACAAACAATGTGGGACTAAACATTTACAGTACTGAGCGGCTAGAAATAAAGGAGACCGCACAAGCCGCGCGATTAGACAGATGGGTTAACCGCTCGGCAACTCCAGCAGGATAGAACAGGCCGCAATGGGAGACCGATAGACCGCCCGGTCTCCAGGATTCAGAGAGAGACTGTCAGACCGCTCGGTGAACAAACCGCTGGACAAGACCGCAAGGCCGCCCGGTCTAATACTTCAACACTCTCTACTATTATGTCAAAAACAATCTTCCTCCATTTTGTCTTAACTTAGAATATTACTCTTGTCATCATTTCAAACATTGAAGCAGAAATTCTGTCATGTGCTCCTGTTTTGTAGAGTAGCACTTTACCTATTACTTCTGATAGAAATTTACCTTGTATATTCATCCCTTTCCTTGATAGTGTGCTTCCTATCCTTGTGGTTGGGGCCAATCCACACCCGACCAATGCCTTTGCAATCTTGCTAGATTCCAGGTAATCTTCTTGATCAATTTTTGTCAAGTAAAATACTTTGACTAGGCTTCGGGTGTTGATCTTGACCTTTGTGCCATTTACCTTAGACTTAATATTTTCAGCATTATAATCCAGATGGGCATTGGAGAAGAATTCTTAAACTTCTCTTTTCCAAATATTTGATGGCTCAGAAAGTAGGAATTCCAATCCAGCTTCTGTAATTAGGGATATTACCACATTAATTTCTTCTGTAGCTGAGAGGAATCCATTGCGAACAAGTTCGTATTCTTCGAAGATGATAACGTCAGCCTTGGGGGCCATTAGAATGGAGAAATTGAGAAAGAGATGTGTCGACTAAAGGAGTTCTAGGTCTCGACACTCAGGAATCAATCTCTCAATATTTTAGGAAGGCGTAGTCGACTTCTACTTTCACACCCTATTTATAGTCGATGTCGCTGAAGTTGAAAAGGCGCGCTCTATTTAGTCTGTACCAAGTTTTAGGAAAGGACCTAGTGTCAACACATGAAAACTAGTTTGTCGAGATGTGTCGACTCAAGTCGACACAAGTGTGCCGACACAGGAAAACTAGTCTGTCTAGATGTGTCGACTCAAGTCGACACAAGTATAATGTCTCTTGACACATACCTTAGGGTCTCGACACATTCTTAGATGTCTTGACACATTCTCTGGTGTCTCGACACTTCCTTATGTACTTAGCCAAATTTATTTTCTAATTGTCTAACTAATGACATTTGACCTTTTTTATGTCTTGTTTATTAAGGTAGGTAGACTTTATTACATAACTTATACAAGTTGAACATGGATTTTTTTATTTTTAGGTACCAATATAAATGGTTATTCTGAACCTGAATTCTTATGTACCCTAACAACATGATTTACTCTATGTTTAACATTCCTAGCTCACACTTGAAGAAATTGAACTTGCTTTCATCTAAGGGTTTTGTGAATATGTCAGTAATTTGATTTTTAGTTGGAGCATAATGTAAACAGATATTTCCTTTTTCAACATGTTCTCTAAGAAAGTGAGAAACAAGATTACATGCAATTGAGATTGCACTAGTAGAATCACAATATATAACAAATTTACTTAGCTGTACACTATAGTCCAGGAGTTGGTGCTGAATCCATAGTAACTGTGCACAGTAGCTCCCAGCTGATATATACTCAGACTCAGCTGTTGAAATAGCTACACTTGTTTGCTTCTTGCTGCTCCAACTGATGAGTCTTCTCCCCAGAAATTGACAAGTTCCCGATGTACTCTTTCTGTCGTCTTTATATCCTGTAAAATCTGTATCTGTGTATCCAGTTAGATCAAAATCACCATTCCTAGGATACCAAAGCCCAAGATTGGGTGTGCCCTTTAGATATCTCAGTATTCTTTTAGCAGCTATATAATGAGACTCTTTATGACATGCTTGATACCTAGCACAGACACATTTTGAAAACATGATATCTGGTCTACTAGCTGTCAAGTAAAGGAGTGATCCAATGATGCCTCTATAGAAGGATTCATCCACTGGTTTCCCAGATTCATCCTTGTGTAGTGATATTGAGCAACCCATTGGGGTTCTCATGGTAGAATAATTTTCATATCATACTTCTTAATCAACGCCTTTGTGAACTTAGACTGAGAGATGGATATACCATCTTCAGATTATCTAACTTGGAATCCCAAGAAAAACTTCAGCTCACCCATGCAGCTCATTTCAAACTTACCTTGCATAAGCTTAGCAAATTTTCTACATAGCAGCTCATTAGTAAAACCAAAGATGATGTTATCTACATAAATCTAGACTAGGATGCTTGAACCTTTGATGTCCCTTAGGAATAGTGTCTTATTTATCTTCCCCCTAGAGAACTTGTTTCTATGAGAAAGGTAGACAGGGTCTCATACCGGGCTTTAGGTGCCTGTTTTAACCCATACAATGCTTTATGTAACCTGAAGACATGAGAGCTAAGTTTAGGATTTACAAAACCTGGTGGCTATTCTACATAGACCTCTTCCTTTAATGTGCCATTTAGGAATGCAGATTTTACATCCATCTGGTAGACTTTATAACCTTTATAAGCTGTAAGTTCCAAAAATAATCTTATGGCTTCTAGCCAAGCTATTGGTGCAAAGGTTTGGTCAAAATATATTACTTCCTATTGTCTATACCCCCTAGCCACAAGTCTTGCTTTTATTTTTAGCTATGACTCCATTCTCATCAAATTTATTCCTATATATCCACTTAGTTCTTATGACATTGTGATTTCTAGGTATAGGAACTAGACTGCAGACCTTACATCTCTCAAATTAATTAAGCTCTTCTTGTATTACCATAATCTAGTTAGGGTCTAAATTGGTTTCTTCATACTTCTTAGGTTCCATCTGAGAGAGAAAGCTAGAGAACAGAACCTCATTATGATGTCTACTCCTAGTGGTCACTCCTAGACTGACATCACCTATTATTTACTCAATAGGATGATCTCTAAGGTGTCTAACAGCTATAGGCAGATTCCTACCATCACCTAGTTCTTCAGGTAGAGGAGGATGAATCTCTTACCCCCTTGGCATTGACTGTGTCTTCTATAGGAATACAACATTGTTTCTAGCCTCTAATTTTATATAAGATGAATCTCCTATATTTAATTTTTCCACATTGGAGTCAACATCTCTTAGACTAGAATTATTAAATAGTTTATTATGTAAAATAAAAGTTTCATGAAAAAACAACTTTAATTGATTCTTCTACCACTTGATGTTGTAGATCCTATATGCCTTGTTATGATTACTATAGCCTACAAAATACCTTCATAGGACTTCTCTGAAAACTTAGTTAGATAAGTCTTCTCATTGTCTAAGACATAGCACTTAATCCCAAAGATCTTGAAATAGGACAAACTTGGTTTTCTGCCTTTCATTAGTTCATAGGGAGTCTTGTTGTGACTTTTGTTGATCAAGGCCCTATTCTAAACATAACAAGCAGTGTTTACAACCTCTGCCTAGAAATATTCTAGGAGAGATGTGTCACTTAGCATAGTTCTAGCCGCCTCAATGAGAGTTCTATTTTTCCTCTCAGCAACCCCATTTTGCTGGGGAGTTCTAGGAGAGGAGAATTCCTGAAGGATCTCTAGTTCTTTGCAGAAATTTATCATTCTTTCAGATTGAAATTATGTGCCATGGTCACTTCTGAACTTGACCACAGAACAACCCTTTTCATTTTGAATTTGTTTGACAAAATCAGCAAGAATGTGCAGAGTTTCAGACTTTCTCCTTAGGAATAATACCCAAGCAAATCTAGAGTGATTATCTACAATCACATAGGTGTAAGACTTTCTACCTAAACTAAGAATTTGCATAGGACCAAATAGGTCCATATGAAGTAAGTACAGACACCTCTCAGTGTCTTTGGACTGTATGCTCTTAAAGGAGAGTTTTATCTATTTGCATCTTTGACATGCCGAACACATGCCTTTTTTGGAGCATTTTAGTTGGGGTCCATTTCTAACTAAGTCCATAAAAAACAAATTGTTCATAGCTTTATAATTTAATTGAGCTAGCATCCAGTGCCATTGCACACACAAAGAGTCTTTCTCGCTTGCTACTAGGTATACAGAAGAATTCTCATATATACTTAAGAAATCTAGACAATAAATGTTGTCACTCACAGTGCCTAACAAGATGATCTCTTGATAACGTGCATTCCTTATCAAATACTTATCATTGTGGAATATGATTTCAAAACCTATATCACAAAGCTGACTTATGTTTATTAGATTGTGGTTCAACCCTTACACATAAGCCACTTTTATAATAGTCACTAGACCATTAGAAATGTTACCATATCCCTTGGTGAGTCGTTTCTATAAACCTCCAAAGATTCCTTTTGGTCCATCCTTTACTGAAGTATAGTCCCTTAGTAGACTTCTTGTTCCAGTCATGTGCCTGGAACACCCAAAGTCCAAGTACCATATTGGCCTTTCTATGGTACATGGATCCACTTGCAATCACAGTTTTGGGGCCTTGGTTCCTATTAGATTTAGTTGTGTGAAGCACAATAGGATTTTGAATAGATGAGTATGTGACTTCAATGAGGGTGATGTTGGATTGTACCAACAATCTTGGGTAAAATGCACAACCTTCCCACAACACCAACATTCAAATCTGTTATATATTCTCTTAGGCTGCACCTTTGAAGTTGTACTTTTGGGCAACTTACTGTTGACATTCAGATTCCATGGTAGTGGTGCAACATTGGCACACTTACCTTTTAGTTTTAAGTTGTAACACCCCAAATCCCAATTTGGGTTCAGGTTGGGTGACACGGCCTGGGATACGGGCGTGTCCCAGGGCGTGTCCAGCTCGGTTGAGTAGCTTGTCGAGTGCTCGATGAAATGCACTTGAGAAGGTCTCGAGAGGGAACACGCCTTACGACATGGGCATGTCAGAGTGCGTGTCCTCCTCTGATCGACGAACTGCACTCGATGATCATCGAGCGGCAAGTCAAGTTGAGTATACGGCCTATGACACGGGCATGTCACAAGGCCGTGTCCCTCTCTGGATTAGCCAGGGATATGTGTTGGTGGACACAGGTGTGCCTTGGGGTACATGGCCTGGGACACGGGTGTGTCCCATGGCCGTGTCCCGCTCGGGTTGAGTTAGTGGTGTACTGCCTGAGGTACACGACCACTAGGCACGACCGTGTACTGAGTGACACGGGCGTGTCAGCCATGTGACACGGGCATGTCACATGGCCATGTCCTGTTCTGGATAAGGCGGTTCGTGCACCGCTTAAGGGACACGTCCTGTGACACGGGCGTGTCACAGAGTGTGTCAGCCCAAAAATAGATATTTCTGGGCAAATTGTGGCCGTTCTTTTCCGTGGATCTAAGGGTCCAGGACCTTCCCTACTGTTATATAACCATGGATGGAACTCTCATTCACTCTTAGGCTTTCTCTTTCTAAAGAGATAAAGAGGGAGGAGAGGAAGGAAGGAAGGTAGGGAAGGAAGCCGGCTGCCGGAGGTGCTTCGGAGTTCCGTATCGAGATCCGAGTTCAGATTCGTGGAGGCAAAGCTGTGGCGGTGATTTCCATCCGGCTAAGTCATGGCTCCAAAGCGATCGTCAAGGGTAATGATCTCCTTCTTGGACAAGCGAAGTCCTTTCTTTATGCATATGCACGTAATCCTCCACCAAGCGGTGGAAAGCGTAAGTGATTCCAGGTTGAGTCTGCATTTAGAGCCGAAAATAGGTAGTACGGTATAGACATGCTGTGTGAAGCCCATCTGGACGGTTAATCTGGATTTGTGATGTTTATATTGTGATCGGAGAAGACTCCGTGTATTGTATGGATGCTTGTGAATTGTGAACCGTTGAAAAGCTTGATATGAGCCCTTGTATTGGGTGTGATGAACTGGAATGAATTGGGAAGTGGCTCTGTGAGAGTTGTGTGCGTCGCAGGAAAGGGAAGGCCGACCCGCATCAAGATCTACGCTATTGATGAATTGAGCAACGGGAAAGGCTGACCTGGACCTGTGTTGTGAGAGATTGATTGGTGGCAATGCATGGGCGGATGCGGCCCCGACCCGGCTTACGGCACCACAATGGTGGGTCGATCTTAGTGCGATTTAAATGCTCACGTTTGCTGTGAGGTTAGCACCACTGAGTTGGATGGGCGGAATGTCGCCAGCATGCGTATTGGTGGACTAGGACCGGCTAACCAACATGTTAAAAACCTCTGCTCGGTGGTGGTGCCAAGGAGTCCGACCCACCGTAATGTGCCCTGAGTGCACGGAGCATCTGGCAGAGGCGGGCGCTTGTGATACTGTTGTGATAGCCAGATGTTATGGAAATGTATACAGGGAAGGAACTTGTAACACCCCAAAACCCAAATTTGGGTTCTGGTCGGGTTACACGCCCTGTGATACGGGCGTGTCACAGGCCGTGTCCTGCTCAGGTGAGCAGTCCAGCGTCTGGTCGACGAAATGCGTTCGACGATGTTTTTGAGTGTACATGCCCTATGACACGGGCATGTCAGGGGGGGTGTCAAGGGGGGCGTGTCCTACCCAAACTATTACTCGAGTGATTATCTCGAGTAGGTCTCGAGTAAGGTCTCGAGAGGATGACACAGGCGTGTCATCCTTTGGACATGGGCATGTCCCGTTCTGTATCGACTCGAGTAGATCTTGAGGAAATGTATCGAGTAGTTAGAATATATCTCGAGTACCAAAGGGACACGAGTGTGTCAGCTATGTTACACGGGCGTGTCATGACCAAGTACTCGAGTAGTTCTCTCGAGTAGGTCTCAAGTATGACTCGAGTGAGGTACACGCCCTGTGTAACGGGCGTGACTGGGCCGACACGGGCATGTACCTTGGCCTTAACCTATTTTGGATAAGTCGGTTTGTGTGCCGCTTAAGGTATACGCCCTATGACACGGGCGTGTTACAGGGCATGTCAGACCCGAAAAGTCAATTTTAGAGAATTTTGTGGTCGTTCATCTCCTTCCTCTGGGATCTGATGGCCCATGTGTCTCCTTGCTGCTTTAAGGCCGAAAGTGAAAATAGAAATCTTATTTTCTTACTTAGCCATTATCTTTCTAAAAAGCTTAAGAGAGAAGGAGGAAGAGGAGGAGGAAGAGAAGGGATCCGTCCGTTGGAGGAGCTTGAGAGTTCCGATCTGAGATCCGAGGACATATTTGTGGAGGCAAATCTACTGAGGTGCTTTCCAACCGGCTAGAATTCCATGGCTCCAAAATGATCATCAAGGGTAACGATCTTCCTCCCTAGCCATGTGAAGGCTTCCTTTTTGGCATATGCATGCGTTTCCCCCACCAGAGGGTGGATTGTGAAGGGATTCCCTTGGGTTGGTTCTTGGAATCCCCACTAATTTGGCATATAGATCCAGAAATGGAGTACGGAATAGATATGATGTGTGAAACTCATTTGGACAGGTTGGTCTGGATTGGTGATGTTGCATATATGCACCGGAGAAGACTCAGTGATTAAACGTGTAGTTTATGGAGTCGATGGGTTAGACCTGTGAAGGTAAGTAGCAGGAAGTACTAGAGTGGTACTCCAGGAAAATACCCTTGGATTGATTGTGATGTTCATGGGTTGTGCCTGTGAAGGGCAGTAGCAGGAAGTACTGGATTGGAGATCCAGGAAAATACCCTTGATATTTGGATGCTTGGTGGGTTGTGCCTGTGAAGGGTAGTAGCAGGAAGTACTAGAGTGAATGCCCAGGAAATACCCGTAAATGCTGGTTCGAGCTAGGGATGGAAAATGAGTTCTTTCGCTATCGCTGAGCGTGGCACCTAGCTAACCTGTGATTGTGAAGCATGTCCAGTGAGGACAATATGGCTATTTGTGAGCTTGAAGAGCTCTGAAAAAATAGGCTTCTTGCTGAACGGACAAGGGGATGCCGACCCGCGTTAGCCTAGTTATAGAACTAACAATTTGAGCAACGGGCAAAGGCTGAACTGTATCTGCATTATGGTTGTCTTCCATGAGTGTCTGGATGATTGGCATTTGGCAGAAACACATAGCGAGAGTCTTAGGCCTGCGCGACACTAAGACTAAAGTCTCCAGCTGAAAGCCATGGAGCACAATGCTCAAGTTTGCCATTAGGCTTCGGGCCTTGAATGGCAATGGGCGACTGGTTTATCCGGTACACCAAGAATGTGCCCTGAGTGCGCGGATCGTCGGGTCGCGTGGCTAACGGTTGTGATGGAATGATTGTGCGTGAAAGCACAATGTGTGATCTATATATATGTCTGCCTGTAAATTGCTATGCCTGCAGGGAAGGAATACCACTGCCCCGGGAAAAGGGGTAGGGTCGTTATAATTGGTCAGCTGAATGCTGACCGTTGCCTTGTTTGCCACCGCTGGGTGGGCTGTCCTTGTACAGGTGTTGGAGAACCGAGCGGGACATTTAAAGGCTGAAGTCCCTGCTACTGATGCTGCTGCTGCTGTTGCTGCCACTGCTGCTAACCCTCGAAGGCTATGTTGAAATATTATCTTTTGTTCATGTGTGGCCGGCCTGCACGCCGATGTTTGGAAGCCACTATTGTAAAGAATAACTGTAAGGCCATAAGGCCAACTGACTTTGTATTTGATATATTCATATATAAATGTGTGTGTGTATTGTAGTGGAGGTTCATGGTTGGAGTTCAATTTATTGTTAAAAGCTTCCGCTAGAATGCAATGAGTTAAGATGCGCAACTCTGGTATCATCCCGTGACTTCACTGCCTGTTTTGTGGTATATGATGTGGGGCCCCGGACAGACCTTCTATTATATGCTATATGAACGGATGAGGTAGTTATATTTTTGGTATCAGCTGTCTCGGTCTTTCCCTGTCAAATTCGTGGTCGAATTCATTTGTGGGTTGGCGAGCACGTGTCTGTGCGCACCACGTTAACACTAATGAACTCTTGAATGTCCACTTTAGGAATGCAAATACATATGTTTGAGGAACCTGCGCGTTCCTATCTTGTTGTTATTGCTTATGTGCAGTCGCTAATGTGTGTGTCTTGTTCACCTATAGGTGATGCAGAGTGGTGCTGGGCAGTCGGAGCCCCAACATTCTGATGAAAGTACAACACCAGCTGAGGTGCCTACACCTCTGCCTTCTGCGAAAACTGTGTGATTAGTTGCTGAGGCATTGTTTGCCATGATTCCAGCACAGCCGATTAGGCAGGCACAGCCGGTAGGGAGGCCCGAACAGGTGGCGGCGAGGCCAGAACCTGTTGCGGCTGTGGATCCTCAAGTAGCCTAGAGACAGTTGAAGCAGTTCATGAGTTTCAATCTGCCTACGTTTTTGGGAGTGGGATCTCCTATGCAAGCTGAGGATTGGTTGTCACGTGTCAAGCGGATAATGACAGCGATCAGGACAGTGGAAGATCAGAAGGTCACCTTAGCCACCTTCTTACTAGAAGGAGAGGCTCGTCTATGGTGGGACGAGATGGAGTTACACCTCTTGGCAGGCAGGCCGTTAACACAAGTGTCGATTGAGGAATTCTCTCGCCTATTCCTGGCAAAGAACCTGCCAGCGGCACAGCGTATTTCCATGGAAAATGAGTTCCAATGGCTAACGCAAGGAGAAGGTAGTGTGGAGACGTACCTGCATGAGTTCACGCGGCTGGGACGTTATGCGGGCTCTATCTTCGCTGATGAGCAAAGAAAAATGAATAGGTTCTATGAAGGATTGCAGGTTGAGTTGTGATTCCTGCTTTCAAGTTCAATGAACCAAGGATTCCAGGCATTGGTTGACACTGCGTGCGTGCTGGAGAAGTACATGAAGAGGGTGCAAGGGAAGAGGGCCTTGGCCGTGACACAGCCGGAGTTCAAGGTGCCCCGACCTGCGAAATCGTATTCGAAAAATAACTGGGGCAAGAGGTCCAAGTCGTCTGGGCAAGCTCTTACAGTTGCATTGGGTGCAACGTCGGGGGCCTCTTCAAGGCCGGAGACTCGTACCTGCTTTACATGTGGAAAAGTGGGGCATATAGCCCATCACTGTAGGAATGGTCCACCAAAGGGTAAGAAGAAGGCGGGAGCGTCTTATGATGAGAAGGGAAAGGCAGTGGGGGAGTCCTCTGCATCCCAGGCACAACCCCGAGTCTACATCCTTGGCCTGCAGGAGGCCATTAAGCAGAGTGACGTCGTCACAGGTATGAGTTAAGTTATTACATTATTTTGCCTATTGCATGCTTTGTTTATTGTTTGCTTTGTATGTGGCTTGTGTGTGATACGATTACCACTGGCTTTGTTATGTTTCGGAACATGCTAGCGCGAGTATCGTTTGATACAGGTGCTTCGCATTCATTTTTGTCTCAAGAATTCGTAGCTCGACTTGGAGTCCCTAGTCATGTGAAGACAGAGAGCGTCAGGGTATTGTGTTGGAACACCCTATTACTGATTTGGGCAAGGATCACTATGTCCTTAGGAAAATTGTTTTGACCTCTTTGTATAGTTTTTGAGGTCAATTAGATTGAGTCTAAGGGTTAGAACTTAGGCTTGAAAGCTGCCCCCAAGACCCTCAGATCAGATATTCAATTCATGAGACTAAGACATTTTCGTCGAGCTCAGGTCGACGAATCGTCGAACTCAGGTCGACGATCTCTGAGCTCAGTTCAATGAATCGTCGAACTCCATTCGACAATCTTCGAGCTCAGATCGATGTTTCTGTCTCTAGTTGTTTTCCCTGTCTCTGAGCTCAGGTCGACGATAGTTGAGTTCAAATCGACGATTTCTGTTTCCATTCTAGTTCCAGTCTCTGAGCTCAGGTCGACGATAGTTGAGCTCAGGTCGACGATTTTCTGGAGAGATCGACGATTCTCAAGATTCAAATTCAGACAGTTATGGAATTCTATCTTATTTATTCCCAACATTTATTCCAAGGATCTTGTAGCCATTTCAATTAATCTGGAGCAAGTTTCAAGGGAGATTTAAACGAATGTTTTCTAGGACTTTCCTCCAGAGACAAAATTCATTTAAGGAAGTCATTAATGAGTGGCTAACGGCTATCTTGGAGACAGAGAATCAATTCATTCATTTCAAATCTAAGGAATAAGAGAGGACATTCTTTTTCTGCTACTCTATTAGAACATAGAAAAGAATTCTTTGCTGGACATACAGATAGACACAAAAACAGAATTCATTCAGAACACTCACCACTGAAGGAGATCAACATACAGAAAAGAAGATTTTCCTAGATCTCTTTTGACTCAAGTGTTCAAAGGTTTCATCATCAAGACTCCAGACACTACACATTTCAACAACTGCTGGAATCATCCTTTGCTGGAGATCTCATCTACTGAAGGCCTATCACCCTAGTGCAAAGCTTCTTTTCCTGAACCACTTTCAGATCTCAGGGGGAGCTTTGACAACATCATCCACTAGTCTTCTCTCAGATTGTTGACAGAGAACACCTCACCTCTTTCTTTTTCTGCTGTAAAAGGGTTTCTCAAAACTCCCTTCAAAAGTTTTGTGTTGGTTTCTGAGACCTTGTCAAAACTCAGTGGTGGCAAGACACCTGATCAAAAAATCTGGTTTGGTTTTTGAGCCCCTTATCAAAAGCTCATTGGTGCCCAGGACACCTGATCAACTCATCCTGCAGTGGATTCCTACCTAGGGTGGTAGAAGAGTGGATGTACTCAGATTGATTGGGGAACCACTATAGCTCCTTGTGTCTTCTGGTTGCTATATTTTGTTTGCTGTGTGCTGTGTTTTTATTTATTGCTTTCATAACTTTTATTTATTGCAAGCACCTTACACATATATTTAAATTAAGTCTTCCACTACAAAATAATTTTTAACTTGAAAATTATTTTAATATACTCTATTCACCCCCCCCCCCTCTAGAGTTAAGGTAGATCTTATCCCCACTTTCAATTGGTATCAGAGGCAGGTTGGTTAAACTCCACACCTTTGCAGGTTGGTTAAATTACCTTGTTCCTACAGGCTAACACCTGAACCAAAAATCTCTGATAAGATCAATCTTTTATAGAGGGTTTTTATTTTTATTATTTGTATTATATTTATCTTTATATAAAACCATGACACAAAACAAAGATTATGCTAGCACCAGACCTCTAGTGTGCAATCTATCTAAGTTTGCACTTTGGAAGGCAAGGATAAGATTGTACATGAATTCTATTGATGAAGATATCTTTAATTCTGTTTTGACAGTGTGTCCAAGATCCCCAACAAATACAAGTACAAGTGTTGTTCCACCTCCTTCAGAAACAGATGCAGAAATCAAAAAATGGAAAGTTGCAGATGCCAAAGCAATGAACATTTTGGCACAAACCATGTCTGATGAAATATTTCAAAAAGTAGCTGAATGCAACTCAGCAAAAGAGATATGGGACAAACTATCTGAAATAGTGTCAGGATCTGCAGATGAAAGGAAAGATAGAAGATCCCATCTCATAACTCAGTATGAGAACTTCAAGAAAAGAGAAAGTGAGTCAGTTGCTGATATGTATAACAGACTCAGTCTCATAGTCAATGAACTGAAAACTTTGGACAAGGAGATCTCATTGACTGAACTCAATGACAAAATCCTAATGTGCTTCCCCAGCACCTGGGACTCAAGGATCTGGCCAATCAAGGATGCCAGAAGTCTAAATGAGATCACCACTGAGGCTCTTTTGGGCAAGCTTAAGTCTTATGAGCTGCTCATCAAGAACAGAGAAGAAGAGCAGAAGGCTGCTTCACCAGCAATCAGAAAAGAGAAATCAATAGCATTTAAAGCTATTGAAGATCAGCCTGAAGACAAGGTCACAGGCAATGAAGAGCTGCTAATCTTACTGGCCAAAATGTTTTATAAAATGGACAGGAAGGACTTCAGAAAAAAGTCATTCAGAGGGCATGAAAAGACAAGGTATGATAAGTCCAATAACAAAGAAATTATTTTTTTTGGATGCAGGAAACCAAGCCACATTGTGCCTAACTGTCCAGAAAATCAGAATAAGGACAAGAAGGACAGGAAAGAAAGGAGAAGAGACAAAGACTTCAAGAAAAACAACAATGACAAACCCTCCTCCAGCAAGAACAAACAAACCAGGAAGGGGTTTGTAGCTAAAACCTGGAGTGAAACAGAAGAAGAATTAGAAGCTTCATCCAGCTCAAGTGATGATGAAGATGATGCTGAAGAAAAGGAGTTCTGCATGATGGCTATCAATGCCTCTTAACACAATACTGATGTAGAACAAGAGTCAGAGTCTGAATCAAAAACTCAATCTGAAGAGGATCAGGTAATAGACTCATTTGATTTTAATTCAAAGGACTTCAAATGTGAATTTAAGGCACTATGTTTAGATCTATTAAAATCTGAGAAAGAAATTATCTCTCTCAGAAATCAATTGTCTGAACAAAGCACCTTAAAATCAGATAACCTCAAACTCTCTGAGGAGTTGGAATGGTGTAGGGAGCAGATAGTCTCACTGAAAAGTGAACTATTAGAGGCCAATAAGTTTGAAGAATCCCTCAATGGGAGAAGTATCAAACTAATGGACATCACAAGCATAGTGAACTCAAGATTCAATAGTACACTAGGCTTGGGTGATTCATCCAGCCAACCTATAGTATTAACAACCCCAATCAAGTTTATCTCAGATAAAAGTATGGGAGTTGTAGAGGTGGCTAGGAAGAATTCTGATTTACCTAAGAAAATAAAAGTTCAACAGAAAACATCGAACGGAGCTCGACGATCACCGAATGGAGCTCAACGATCTCAGGCTGAATCGTCGAACTTAGGTCGACGATTTCTGAACCCTGAACTCTGGCATAGTCGATCTTCAAATGGAGCTCGACGATCTGACCCAAGATCGTCGAACTCAGCTCATAGATCGTCGAACAGAGCTCAGTGTTTTGAAAAATCTTTCAAAGGTAAATCAAACTTCAATCCTAGAGGTCCTACATCTTAGAGGTTTAACCCTTATACTGAATGGATAATACCTCACAGGAGATATCATACTGAAGGCTATGAGAGTCAACCAGGGATGTCTTTTATTTCAAATTTTAAAGGTTATCAACCTAGGCCCAAGGTAAACTGGGTCAAAAACAAATAAATTGTTTTATGTGCAGGTGAAGGCCTATCCAACATCAAACCAGCAATGGAATCTGGATAGTGGGTGCTCAAAGCACATGACAGGAAACAAGGAGAATTTCACATCCTTCAAAGCCAAACTTGGAACCAAAGTAATATTTGGTGATTCAAACATTGGACTAACAAAAGGATATGGTGTAGTCCAGATTGGCTCAGTCACATTCAAGAAAGTAGCTTATGTGAAAGGACTGAAGCACAACTTAATCAGCATTAGTCAACTGTGTGATGAAGGCTACCAAGTGACTTTCAACAAATCCTCATGCAAAATCAAATCAGAGGACAACACAACTGTGTTGACATGGTAAAAGGAAAGGTAACATTTATCTTGTAGATTTTCTTTCAACCAAGGTAGATATATGCTTGTTCAATTCCATTTGTAGACCTAATGAACAATGACATAAAAGATTAGGACATATAAACCTGAGAACCATTGCTAGGCTATCCAAGGACAACCTTGTTAGAGGACTACCTTCTGGCCCCTACAAGAAGGAAGGATTTTGTAGGGCTTGTCAATTAGGCAAGCAAGCCAAAAATAGCTTCAAGTTACTTAATAAGAGTGATTCACCTAGGATTTTGTATCTGTTACACATGAATCTCTTTGGACCCATTACAGTACAAAGCTTAGGAGGGAAATCTTACACTTTAGTAGTTGTAGATGACTTCTCTAGATTCATATGGGTGTTCTTTCTGAGGAAGAAGTCTGATAACTTTAAGTGTTTGACAGAGTTTCTTAAATGCATACAGAGTGAGTTCAATACTCACATTGCCCTGATCAGAAGTGATCATGGGACAGAGTTTGATTCTCTTCTTATGCAAGAGCTATGTCAGAGTGAAGGGATCATGCACACTTTCTCAGCTCCTAGAACTCCTCAACAAAATGGGGTAGCTGAAAGAAAAAATAGAACCCTTATTGAATCTGCTACTACATTGTTGTCAGATGCTCACCTTCCTCTATCTTTTTGGGCAGAGGCAGTGAACACCTCCAACTATGTGTTGAATAGAAGTTTGATATAGAAGCTGAAGGGCAAGACTCCCTATGAATTACTCAAAGGGAAGAAACCTAAAGTAGATTACTTTAAAATTTTTGGTTGCATTTGTTACATTCACAATATTGACAAGAAATACATAGCAAAGGTTCAAGCTAAAGCTGATGAAGGAGTGTTTCTGGGATACTCCATGATCAGTAAAGCTTATAGGGTGTATAACAAATCTACTCTTAAAATTGAAGAATCTGTTCATGTATCCTTTGATGAATCTAACATGTCTTTTAAGGAGAAGAATGCTTCTACCATAGAATCTTTGCAGGTACACTCTCTTACTGAAAATTTGGACAGGTTACATATTATACAAAAGGATGAAAGCAGTGAAGATGAAGAAGATATTCGACATCTTGGAGAGAACCTTCTTGAAGAGCCAGTTGTTGTTCCACAAGAGGAAACAACAACACAGGTTGGTGAACAATCAACACCCCCTGTTGATTTAGTAACATCAAGAGACCATCCAATCTCCTAAGTGATTGGAGACATCTCAGCTGGTGTGCAAACCAGAAATCAGGTCAACCAAAATCCGATGCACACCTGCTTTCTTTCTCAAATTGAGCCTCAATTCATTCAAGATGCAGAATAAGATCCACACTGGATCATTGTAATGCAAGAGGAATTACATCAATTTGAAAGGAACAAAGTTTGGGAACTAGTGCCAAGGCCAAAGGATCACTCCATTGTTGGAACAAAATGGGTGTTCGGAAACAAATTGGATGATCAAGGAGTCATTGTAAGGAACAAGGCAAGGCTAGTTGCTCAAGGATACTCTCAAGAAGAAGGGATAGACTATGACCAGACCTTTACACCAGTTGCAAGGTTAGAGGCCATAAGAATTTTCTTAGCTTATGCAACACACAAAGGATTCAAAGTATATCAAATGGATGTAAAGAGTGCTTTTCTCAATGAAGACATCAAGGAAGAAGTCTATGTTAGACAACCCTCAGGTTTTATTTCTCCAACTCATCCTGATTATGTTTTCAAATTACATAAAGCATTATATGGTCTAAAGCAAGCTCCTAGAGCATGGTATGAGACCCTATGAAAGATATTATACCTAATCACCTAGAGGGGGGGTGAATAGGTGACTTAAATCTTTTTAACTTTTTAGGCAGAATTCAGATTATTTTACAGAGTTATAACTACTTTTTCCAAGCAATCAAACAGTAATCACAGAATATCACATGCACACAGTGAACACACAGGTTTATAGTGGTTCCCCAAGGTTTGGGTACATCCACTTTCCCCCTTCGCCTATCTAGTAGTGTACTAGATTCGACCAAACTCCTCCACTATCTCAGATCCTCAGATCTTACACTCAGAACCCCAAAACAGGTTCCTACAGCTCAGGCCCAAGGCCCTACAACTCAGCTTCTTCACAAAGCCTACACTCAGCTTCTTCATAAAGCCTACACTCAGCCACAAGGCCTACACTCAGCCACAACTGGCCTACACTCAGAGATACCAATCTCCTACACTCAGGAACACAGGCCCTACACTCAGCCTTTATAATTGCAGGCTTACAACTCAGATCTCTAAGGATCCTACAAGAAAATATAAAATACAAAATGTATATACCTACAACTCAGAATAGAGAGATGAGTTGATAGGTTCTTGATGAGTTCTTGGATGAACTCTACTGAGATCAATCTGACTTGTCTTTCTTCAAAGCTTCTTGAATGTAGAACACAATAGGATTGATCTCCTCTGCAGTTGATCCTTGATCTCTGCAACTTAAGATTCAGAACAAAGTTTGAACCCTTCTTCTCAGCCTGGTTCCAACTGCTGTCTTCTTGGATGGAGCTCTCTCTCTCCAACTACTTAGATCTTCACTTGATTCTTCAAAGAATAGCTAGATCTTCTTCTTTTTCAAATTACTTGATCTGTTGATCATCAATTGATTTTCTTTCTGTTGACAGTATAAGCCTATTTATAGGCCTTCTTCATGGTAACCGACTGGTCCGATTCATAACTGATTTCTGACAACTCTGACAGGTGCAGTAGACCGGCTGGAATGGCAGCTGTCAAGTCATGCAGTCAGTTCTTGAAAAATCTGTAACTGTCTGTAAGTGTCGAGACTGTCTGTCTTTAAGTGTCGACATTTATAGACTAAGTGTCGACACAAGTGTACTAAGTGTCGACACTAGCCTTCAAGGTGTCGACACAACTCCTTGTGTTGTAGAATTCACTTCTCGACACAGCTTCTTCATCATGTGTCGACACTGATATTGAGTGTCGACACAACTCCTTGTTCTTCAGCACTTTGTTGATTTCTTGTAAGTGTCGACACAACTCCTTTGTGTCGACACATCTTCATGTGTTGACCTTGTTCAGTGTCCACACATCTTTTTGGTGTCGACACATGCCTTCTGTGTTGATACTTGCTGAGTGTCGACACTGCTCCTTGTGTCGACACATTCTTCTTCTGTTGAGACTCTGGCTGAGTGTCGACACATCTCCTTAGTGTCGACACTTGTACTTAGAATTTTGTTGAACTTTGATAAGTGTCGACACAGCTCCTTGTGTCGACACTTTCTTCAAGTGTTGAGTCTTCTGCTGAGTGTCGACACATTCTTTCTTGTGTCGACACTTTCTTCAAGTGTTGAGTCTTCTGCTGAGTGTCGACACATTCTTTATTATGTCGACACTTATACTTAGACTCTGCTGACTTTTGCTGAGTGTCGACACAGTCTGCAAGTGTCGACACTTTTCTGATGTAGACACAGTTCCTCTAGGTGTCGACACTGCTTCTAAGTGTCGACACTGCTTCACTGGACTTTTCTTCATTGAGTGTCGACACAGCTCTTTGTGTCGACACTTTCTGTCTGGTGTCGACTCTGCATCCCTAGTGTCGACACAAGTACTCCAAGTGTCGACACTGCTTGCCTGGGTGTCGACACAAGTCTTCTTAAGTGTCGACACCTTCCCTCTGGGTGTCGACACATGGACTTAGAATCTTTTCTGCTTTCCCTGCAAATACTTAACCTGCACAAGGTAACTCAAAAATACATCAAATACATTTTGATGTATATCATTGAGTAGGGTGAGGCTTCTTCAAATCAGGATCATTAGAACCAATGTACCCAACAATCTCCCCCTATTTGGAGAAGTCATAACCCTTAGTCAATGATATACACCATACAGAATAAAATCATAGCATGATGTAAAGCAGGATTATATAACAGGGCAAACATAAACATGTATTAAACAAATATGTATACATAGATATCATTTCAGAACAATATGAATTAGATTTATCACACAACACATTGTTCTAACACTTTGTCAAATTCATTATACAAAAATTTACAGTGTTTTAAAAACAAAATATTACAACTGTAAACTCAAGATAAATTCTATTCTAATTCTGATCAGCCTCCTTAATCACAATTCCTTTTCCTGATTGTATCTTGGCTTGCATAGGGGCTTCAGCAACTTCAGTATCGGCAGGCTTTTTCCCTTTCAGCTCCTTCTTCTTTAGCTCTTCAGCTTTAATCTTTTGCCTCTCAAAATAATGATATGGCTTGGGAAAGTACTTGCTAGGCTCCTGGGCAGTAGGAGGTAACTTTCCCATCTTTGCCTTTCTTCTATATTATACTATGGCTTCTTGCCTAGATTCATGTTTTCTCCACTCAAGTTCAGAAAATCACTTATTTCTATCTTGAACATTATCTTTGGCAGCCTTCCATGCAGTCAAAATAATGTTTCTTGAAGTGGGGCTCCACTGCTCAAAATCTGGTCTTTGTTCAGCTTGCTCTCTGAACCTCTTCTTAGACAATCTAGCTTCTTGTTCAGCTTGTTCTTTCAGAATAGCTTCCTATAAAGGAATAGCTTCCTGTAAAGCCTCAGAGACTGGCTGAACCACCTTCTCTATGATAACATTTTCCTTTCCCTCAGGTGGGCTATACATTGTCTGGATATCAGCTTGTACCATATCAAAGTCTGGTGGAGGATAGATTACTTGAGCTACTTCAGGTTGCTCACCTCCAAGATAGGCAGGATTAACTCCAGACTCTGCTACATTATCATCATCACATAAAGGAGGATAACCAAGAGTAGCTCTGATAGAATTAGAAATCCACTTTGCATGATCAGAGCTGGCTTTGACTAACACCCTCTCCCCCTTTATGACTTCTCTTTCCATGTGATCTCTTAGATCATCCTTTTGAAATCTGATTTGTGCATTAAGATAATTGACTCCATCCTTGTAGAAAGGTTTTAACCTTTGGAGTTTTTCAGTGATGAGCTTCTGAGAGTCTTGTATAACAGTTGTAACAGCAGTTAAGCTCTCTTGCAAGTGCTTATCAAAAGTTTCTTTGGCTGTGGCACTTTCTGTAGACTGTGCAGTGGCTATATTCTTTATCTCAATGACAATAGCATTGTGAGAAGCAGTCAAGTTATCATTCATTCTAATTTGATTCTCTAGAACATAGCCTTGCTTGACTTCAAGTTCATCCACTTGAGCTTTTATCTTCTCTTGATGAGTTTCTAAATAGACTACTGCATTCCCTCTCTTGTGGAAGCAGTCAGTCATCTCCTTCTTATTGAGATTCATTTCAAATCTTATAGACTTTATGTCTTGGGCCAAATCAAACTGTAAAGACTTATTCCCCTCATCCATATATGTTTCTAAAGCCTTCCTTTGCTCATCAAGCTTGATTTGCATAGCAACCATCATGGAGCTGAAATCTACAGATGGTGCTGGCTGCAATGTAGGTTGAGGTACTATAGTTTGTAGAGCTTTCTTATAAGTCTGGCTCCTTCTCTTGAAAACTTGGAATTTCCTTTTCTTTGCTCTGGCAGCTTCCTCATCTTCAGATGCTGATGTACTTGCAATTTCTACCCTCTCCTTAGGGCTTGGAGGTAACTCCTTCTGCACTTCTAGTGCCTTCCTTGTTGTTGCCTCAACATGAACTCCTTGCTCCCCCTCAACAGGAGCAGTCTCCCCCTCAGCAGCAGCACTGTCCTTCTCAAGGTCTGCTTGATCCAGATTAAGGAAGAGATCTTCCATAGTAAATTCTTGTGGAGAATGGGCTGGAGAAACTCTTGGCTCATCTACCACTGGATCAGATACCACTTGAACTGTAACAGATGTGTCCTTCATGACAACATCTGGGGGTTGACAATCAATCTGAGATTGCTGATTAACATCATTTAATGAATCACACAAAACATTATCCTCTATAGGGAAATCTAAAGCATTAATCTCAGTGATTACCTCAAGGATGATGTGGGTGGCTCTTTCACTTTCAAGAGGAGTTGTCTCTTCCACCACTAGAGGCTCCCCCTGGATTTGATCCTGGTGTATGGGGCTAGCTGGTGGTAGCTCCCCCTGCCTCTCTGCAGCATCTTGTTGAGCTGGAGACTTTCCAGCATTTCCTTCTACATCCTCATCAGGAGTAAAGACAACTTGCTCTTCACTACCAGAGCTGCTAGAGGAATCCTGAGCCACTGGGGCTGTCTTCTTCTTCTTCTTTAGTGGTGTTACTTTCTCAGGAGTAGGCATCTCCTTAGTTAAAACTCTGTCCCACCTAGAGAAGATCCTCATGTCCATCTTCCTCATATGGTTGATCTTAGTTCCAGCAGCTTGACTCATTACTTCTGGTATACTACCACCCAAGTAAAGACTTAGAATTCTACCCAAATTGGGTTTCTTCAGACTCTCCTTAATCTTCTCAAAGACAAAAACAGACCAATCTGTGTTCACTGTGAAGATTATCCTTGTCATAAGATTAAACATATGGGCTGAGACCCTGTCATGCCCTCCAGGCTTACTCAAGATCACTTTTCCAACAATTTCAGATAGAAAGTTTCCCTGGCTGTTCATGCCTTTCCTATTGAATACAGAACCAATTTTCATCTTTGAATCCAGGCCACACCATATTAATGCATCTCTGGTTTTAGAAGCAGTAACTTCTTCTTCTTCCTTAGTTCTTGGTAACTGATGTACTTTCCTCAAACTTTTTGGTGAGACCTTCACCTTTTCACCATGAACCCTAGACTTGATCTTGAATCCAGTGTCGTCTAGGGTTGCTCCATTGAGAAATTCTAAAAATTCTTTCTTCCAAATCTTTGTGGGCTCTGAAATAAGAAATTCTAACCCTGAGTTTGCGACTAGGGTTACCACATCCTTGATCTCTTGTTCTGTATTGTCAAATGCATGCCGCACCAATTCATAGCCTTCATTCACGTTCTCCTCAAGCTTTGGCGCCATTAGGGTTTGAAGAATTTGACTGGAGAGAAGAGAGGTGTCGACACACAAGTTTGGTCTCGAAACTTTGGTGAGCGTGTCGACAGACAATGGCGAAATCCTATTTATACCTTTCTAGGTTTGAAGATGAAAAGGCGGGTTAACTAACTTAAATTGTGTCGACACTGTTGAAAAGTGTCGACACAGACTTATAATGTCTCGACACCAATGTGTCGACACAAGTTTAGTCAACAGAATATATGTGTCGACACTTGTTTATGTGTCGACACCACTTAACTCGACACTTAGTCGAGACTTCACTTAGATAATTCTGAGTAAATTCTAAGTGTCGACACCACCTTGGTTGTGTCGACACTGACCTTGTATGTGTCGACACTAAGTTTCTGAAGTGTCGACACCAACTTCCTAGATGTGTCGACACCTTTTCCCTGAAGTGTCGACACCACTTTTCTGTGTCGACACAGATAACTCAGTGTGTCGACACTATTTTACTTAGCCATTTCTGTAAACTTAGTCTAAGTTTATCATACCTAGTTCAATTTTAAACCTATTGAATTTGGTTTCTTCTAGGGGCTTAGTATACATATCAGCTAGTTGATTATCTGTTTTAACATATTCTAGTAAAATATCTTCTTTTTCTACATGTTCCCTTAGAAAATGATATTTTATTTCAATATGTTTAGTTCTACTATGGGAAACAGGATTGTTTGCAATTGATATAGCACTAGTAGAATCACAAAAGAGTGGAGTTCTACTTACCTGAATTCCATAGTCCTCAAGCTGATGTTGTATCCATAGAAGTTGAGTACAGCAACTTCCTGCAGCCACATATTCTGATTCTGCAGTGGAGATAGCCACACTTGTTTGCTTCTTGCTACTCCATGAAATCAGTCTTCCACCTAGGAATTGATAGGTTCCAGTTGTGCTTTTTCTGTCTTCTTTGCATCCTGCAAAGTCTGCATCTGAATAACCTGTTAATTCAAAGTCTCCATTCCTAGGGTACCAAAGTCCTAGATAAGGAGTGTAACATCCCATTTCCATCTAGACCCCTAGGAGTGGTTTTGTCCATGACTAGGTCATGACAAACCCTAGGAAGCCAGGAATGGGCCAAGAGATAGGAGACAAAATGTGGAAAATCATCATGGTCTGCAAATAGTAGAACTCTGAACAATGGTTTAGGATGACCATGGGCTACACCTTGACCCCAAGACCCTACCACAACACTCCCAAACATTTTGGGAGACTCATTAGAGCCATAAGGACCCATTGGGGTCAATCAAAGAGACTCAGTTGACCCACGTCAACCCTAACCCTAAATGGGTCAAACTAGCCTACTTAGGGTCAATTGACCTTCCCATAGCCAAGTGGACCCCACCTATGCCCTCCTAACCCTAAAGTGAGGTCAATGGGTCACTAAGGACACATTGGGGTCAGCCCTAGAGGCCAAGTTGACCCAAGTCAACTCAAGCCCCTAATCTGGTCAAAGTACCCTTACTAAGGGTATGTGACCTCCAAAGTGCAGGGTAACCCTACATAACCCTACCTAGACCCTAAGGGAAGTCAATGGGTCACCCAGGATCCATAGGGGTGAACCCTAATGGTCATGTTGACCCAAGTCAACTCTAGCCCTAAAATGGTCAAAGTGACCTTACCAAGGGTCAAGTGACCTTCAAGGTGCCAAGTCAACCCTACCCAACCTTACATAGACCTTAGGGGAGGCCAATGGGTCACCAAGGACCCATTGGGGTCGACCGAAATGGTCAAATTGACCAAAGTCAAGTCAACCCTAAAATAGGTCAAACTAGCCTAAATGACCTAACCAAGCCCAAGCCACTTGGGCTAAGCCCAACTTGAGTGGCCCATTAACTTTAGGAGGCTGATATTTATGATGGATGCCACCTAAATTTCGGAGGGGTGACTAGGAGAGAGAAAATGGGAGTTTTCTCCTTAATGGAGGAGAGAGAAAAAGGAAAAGAGAGAGAGGAGTTATGGAGGGAGGCCATGGGCCACTCCATTCATCTCTCCATTGTCCCCATTCCTCTCCCTTGCCTCTTGGGATGATAATGGTATCAATTCCAGCCAGCCAACACTAATGGGGGGAGCCCAACCACCATGGCCAACCAACCCTTCACCTCCCCTCCCATGAAAAAAATATAAATCCCCCTATGCAGCCCCCCATTTCAATTTCTGATCTTCCCATCACCTTCAGAACGTCCTTGGCAGTCAAAATAACATATTGGATCAAAGGTTTTGGTGGAGGATCGAGGATTCGGGCAAGCTCGCCGGAGAGGAAAAACGCCATGGCCGACCACCGCCGCCGCCGTCATCGAACCACAAACAAGGTCCTCCTCTACTCCTTCTTCCGTGGGTAGATCTTAGGAATCGTTTAGGACAAGAATCGGACTCAATTGAGCCGATCCAAGTTTTCATTTTCATGGTTTTTCCAAAAAAAAATTGGTGGTCGGGTTCGCCGGAAACCACCCCTCCGGCGGCCGTGCCGCCGCCCGGCGATAGCCCCCACCTCAACGAAGGTGGTGGCGGTGGTGGCCGGCCAGGGAGGTGTCCGTGTGGCCGGGAAATGCTCTTGGAATAAGCTCCAGGTTCGGCCAATCATGGCCCTTGGCTGGAGGAAGAAGATGACCAGGAGCCCCACGATTTGCTTTAAGATTCGTGCAGCATCATTTCTTTTATTTAGTTTTGATTTCTGAATTTTCTGTCCTGTTTTCTGGGCTGTTTTGCATTAATTATTAAAAATACTTAGGGCCACCTGGTGGGAAAACGTTCAATATGAAAGTTGTAGCCCTATGGGTCTACGGTAATCCAAAATTGATTTTGACCAATTTGGCCGTCTGGTTGGACCAGGGCACCCATTTTGGTGGGACCTGTACCTAGGGCTGACCTGAGATTCAAATGGATGCCCACCCTTCATCCTTTTTCCACATTGGCTGAACTTTGGGCAGAGGATCATTATTACCTATACCTAGGGCCTGTCCAAAAATGGGAATTTTTGGAGAAAATATTTCTATAGTTTTTATAAAACTTTAATAATTATTAAATAAATTAAATAGGTGCCCTAAACATCTCCAAACCCTCCCAAATTTTGGTGAGTGGTCCCTGGGTTCAATTTAGGTATCGGTATAAAAGTTCATTTAATTTGGATGTGTTTTGAATAGGTTTTGACCCAACCCTAACTATACCTTATTAAGGGCATTTTGGTCAAAAGGTGCACTTTTGATTCTGAGTGACCAAATCACCTCAACAGAGGCTGAAATTTGGGTCACTGACTTGTTATAGCACTTATCACCTTTCCATGGAATATGGGATAGAGAGGAATAGATTTGCCCTAAGTTCCTAGGTCAAACCCTAAGGAGGGACCTTTTGGCCTTGTGAAGGGTATGAGTCCTAAACACCTTGGATGAACTCCAAATTTTGCAAGGAGGTTCCTAGTATATATAAAACCCTCTGTTTAAAATATTAGCAAATTGTGAAAATGGTAGGGTCCCCAAAACCCTAACCCTAGCTTAGGATCTAAAACTTGTAGTGCATGTTTAGGTTAGCTAAACACCTTGAAACTTAACTAAATTTGGGTAGTGAGGGGATTAGGGTATCTTGAGCCTCTGATAATTTACTTGAGGAATTTTGATCAATATTTGTAGCACTTCATTTGTAATCGATAGTATTGCCCTAATTAATACTTTGGCTATTGTGGTCTCACTGCCCATAGAAAGGGTATGAAACATGGGCAAAGTTAGTTTTAGGCTATAATGATCTTGTATGAATTTTGTTAGAATTTTTGGACATCTATTTAGGGCATCTACTTCACAAGTGCTTTATTTTGATTACATATTAAATAATTCTTGCAAGAGCCCATTACTTACTGAAAAATCATGAAACTTGCTGCATAGTGTTTTTAGCTCAATTTTATCATGTGGGAAGTTTTGTGGAAATATTTGATGACTGATTAGCATACTTTGTTCATTAACCCTTAAATTAGAAAGTTCATAAGAAAATCAAATATAGCTTTATTTCCAAATGATAAATTATGAAACTTTTTCTAGGGTACTTGTAGGCCATCACAATCATCCCTGAATTTTCTCTGAATTTTTGGAGGTATTATTACTATAGAATCTTTTTAAATGACTTTTTATGGGGCATCTTTGAAATTAAATTTAAAGGCCTAAACCTTGCCGAAAAATTGGAAGACTTAGGATTTAGAGTTGATTAGGCATTTTGTAATTATCATAAATTTAGTGGATTATTATCTTGTCTGAAAATGGTACTTCATGTTCAAACCTGGGCCTTTTGGGACACTAGAGTAAATAAATTAATTATCAGACAAATTAGAAAAATTATGGATTTCTGGATTTATGCTTCGAATATCATTTTAGCCCTCTAATAATTATCATAAGGGTACTGGATGAGTATTTCATGTACCACCCTTTTTACGGGTCATGTAGCTTAAGTGGTCTGCATATAGCAAAACTGCAGGATTTCATTTGGATGTGAATTAGGGCACGTATGATGGGTCTTGATGGTTTGCTGTAAGGACAAGTGGAATGGGCTGCATCTTTGGAAGATGAGTGAGTAGGGTGTGGTTTTGTCTAGGGTTTAAAAGCGTTCGGGTCCGACGAAAGATCGTCCTACCCAAGGAGAGTTGGAGTCAAATCACCCTAGGATTAGCATATCGAAACATGAGAAAATAATGGGTAAGGGAATCAACCAATAATAAAATAAGTACCTTGCGAAAGGGAAAGCTGGGCGTAATCCCAACACAGTTCCTAGTGCCCCTTGAGAGCCCTTCACAGGGAATACCGGGGGCAGTCCTGGGTTAACGTAAACTGTTTAACAAACTGAAAAGAGTAACTTAGTAATTAGGGTTGCACATTTCACAGACACTGATGGCACGGGATGTTAGCTGGGTGCTTCGGCTCGGATGGTTAAAGACGGACTTTGGGTCCGAGGAGCTTCGGCTCGATTGTTTGTGACGGACGTGTTGGTCCGGGGAGCTTCGGCTCGGGTTTTGATTACGCTAAATTTGCATGTGCATAAAAGGAAAGGAAATTAAGGTGGTGGGTCTTCGGTATTGGAGGGTCGATGCACCGACGCCAATACGTTGACTCGGCAAGTGTGGTTAGCACTTCGCCAACAGAAGTCCGGTGCGCCAGCCGGCAAGAGTACGCAGGAGTCCGCTTCGTGCACCAAGCGTTGAGGCGTACAATAGGTCTGACCGGTAGTGCTTTACTGGTTTAGAGGTGGGCGAGGCCCAACCCACCGCTTCCGTCTGCCACTACGGAGGTATCCTGGGAGGTTACGGCTCCAGAAAGGGGGAACTAAAGGTCTGTGTGCACAGAGTCGGGTGTGTGTGTTGCACTTGCATGATCCATCATACCCACTTGCATGTCATAGCATAATCGTTACCTTAAACCTTGACACCTAAAGTATAAGTGGAATGGGATGCTTATACTTTAGTACCTGCAAAACGACCCCTTAGTCTATAAGCTTGTGTGGGCAAGTTTATAAATTAAGGTTAATTTTGATATATTTAGTTACTGCTGTTTGACCACCGACACCCCAACGTATAAATCGGTATGGGACTTTTTATACGATGGGAGCCTTGCAAAAGACCCCTTGGCTTATGTGTTTTTCCACATAAGTGAAGGTTACATTTCAGTTTACAGTTTATTGTCTTTATATGCTATAGAACTTGCTAGAATAGGACCGCTGCCATCTGCTTTTGTTATTCTCCACCTTCAAGTCCTCCCCTTTCTTCCTCTCCGCTCGGTGCCTAGGAGCCGTGGGGGAAGGGGTGGGGGATGATAGGACTTAGTCTTTTAGACTAACGGTTTTCGAACCGCATCATTTAGGGGATCGCGGAGACCAGCATAGAGGAGCAGCCCCAGAGACCGGTGCGCTTGGAGGTGGGGCAGTCTAGCTCCGAAGTTCACACAGCCGGGACCGTGAGTCTCGACCCTGAGCAGTTTTCTACTTTTGTTTCTGCATGAGAGATCTTGTAGTGAGGATTTGATGTACCGGGCATAAGCCCGTTTTGCTACTCTGATGTTATTTTCTGTGGACACTCCCTTCGTGGAGTTATATTTATTATGTCATGTGATTCTCTGTGGACAGATAGTTTACATTTACTTCATTATTTTGCTACTTTTATGTGATCGAAATGGCCGGCAGAATCGGCACTTTGTGGTGATGACTCTTCAGGGCGTGAAAGAGTCACCGCAAAACGGCGGTTCTGGGCCTAAGACCCCGGTGTCCGAAAAGAAAAAAAAGGGGGGTCTTACAAGGAGTGCCCTTTAGATATCTCAGTATCCTATTGACTGCTGTCAAATGAGACTCCTTAGGGCATGCTTGATACCTAGCACAGACACATGTAGCATACATGATATCTGGTCTACTTGCAGTCAAATAGAGTAGGGAGCCAACTATCCCTCTATACAAAGTCTCATCTACAGGTTTCCCTGCATCATCTTTGCTAAGAGACATACTTGACCCCATAGGAGTCTTCATGGTACTGGATGAATCCATACCATACTTTCTTATGAGTTCTAGGGTGAACTTAGACTGGCATATGGATAATCCATTCTCAGTCTGTCTAACTTGAAGACCCAAGAAGAACTTAAGTTCCCCCATACTACTCATCTCAAACTGTCCTTGCATTAGTTTTGCAAACTTTTTGCAAAGACTACTTTCAGTAGACCCAAATATTATGTCATCTACATATATTTGGACTAGTATTATTTTACCTCTGGATTCCCTAAGGAATAGAGTTTTGTCTATTTTCCCCCTTGTGAACTTATTCTCAATGAGGAAACTAGACAGGGTTTCATACCAAGCCCTAGGGGATTGCTTTAACCCATACAAAGCTTTCCTAAGTCTATAGACATAATTAGGTTGAGTTGAATCAACAAAACCTGATGGTTGTTCCACATAGACTTCCTCTTTTAGATTACCATTCAGAAAAGCTGACTTAACATCCATTTGGTAAACTTTAAATCCTTGATAGGTTGCATAGGCCAGGAACATCCTTATGGCTTCCAGTCTGGCTACTGGAGCAAAGGTTTGATCAAAGTCAATACCTTCTTCCTGCCTATATCCTTTAGCAACCAATCTGGCTTTGTTCTTGACAATCACTCCATGTTCATCCATCTTGTTCCTAAAGATCCACTTGGTCCCAATTATGTTGTGGTCTTTTGGTTTAGGAACAAGCTCCCAGACTTTGCACCTCTTGAACTGATTCAGCTCTTCTTGTATTGCCTCAATCCAATGAGGGTCTAGGATGGCTTCTTCAAACTTCTTTGGCTCTACTTGGGATAGAAAACTGGAGAAGAGCACTGCATTCATATTTCTGCTCCTTGTTTGTACCCCTTGTCTTAGATCACCAATGATTTGATCTGCTGGATGATCTCTAAGATGCCTATTAGCTGGAGGCATCCTGGCTTCATGTTGAACTTCTTCAGTTTCTTCATCTTGCTGCACTCCTTGAACTTCTTCTGCATTAGGTACATGTAGTACTCGCCCTGGACAACAGCCACTATCTTCTACCTGTTGTCTTGCAGTAGGTCCTTCTTCTATAGTGAGCTTGTCCATCTTCTCAGTCACACCTGTGGAGCTGCAAATACTACTAGATAACTCATTTTTAATAAGTCTAGTTTCATAAAATACTACATGTACAGACTCTTCTACAACTTGAGTGGACAAGTTGTAGACTCTATAAGCCTTACTATTGTTGCTGTACCCAACAAAGATCTCCTCTTAGGACTTGGCAGCAAACTTAGTCAAGTAAGACTTTCCATTGTTAAGTATAAAGCACTTACAACCAAAGATCCTGAAATAGGATAGGTTTAGTTTTCTGCCTTTCACAATCTCATAGGGGGTCTTGTTGTGGCTTTTAGTAATGGTAGCCCTATTAATTACATGGCATGCAGTATTAACTGCCTCAGCCCAGAAATATTCTGGTAGAGATGTGTCACTTAATAGGGTTCTACCAGCCTCAATCAAGGTTCTATTTTTCCTCTCAGCAATGTCATTTTGCTGAGGTGTCCTTGGTGAAGAAAACTCTTGAAATATCCCAAATTCTTCACATAGTTTTGCCATACTATCAGACTGAAATTCAGTACCATGGTCACTTCTTATCTTGACCATTGTACTGTCTAGTTCATTCTGAATTTGTTTGACAAAGCTATAGAAGATACTAGGTGTTTCAGATTTCTGTCTAAGGAAGAACACCCAGGAAAACCTTGAGTAGTCATCTACAACTACAAAGGTATAGACCTTCCTACCTAGGCTGTGAACTGGCATAGGACCAAAGAGATCCATATGCAAGAGGTATAAGCACCTCACAGCATCTTTGTTTTCAATGCTACTAAAGGTGGATCTAGTCTGCTTGCCCTTTTGACAAGCTGAGCATATTCCATCTTTAATACACTTAACTTGAGGACCATTCCTCACTAACTCTTTGCTATAGAGTTTGCCAATTGTCTTGTAGTTAAGATGGGCTAGCCTCTTATGCCATTTGACACAATGAGAGACTTTCTCATCAGCTACAAGACACACTAGAGAACCATTGGTCTCACACATAATGTCTAGACAATAGACATTTCTTTTTCTATAACCTGTCAAAATGATCTCTTGATCATTTGACCTCCTGATATGACAACCATTTTTGACAAATGAGATGTCATATCCTAAATCACTCAATTGACTTATACTAATAAGGTTATGTTTCAAACTTTCAACATAAGCCACTTGAGTAATAGTAATATGGGTGCTAGAAATGTTACCAAAACCCTTGATGATTTCTTTTTCAGAACCACCAAAGCTGACTTTAGGACCATCCTTGATTGGTGTGAAGTCCTTCAGCAATCCCCTAGTTCCAGTCAAGTGCCTGGAACATCCACTGTCCAAGTACCATATTGGGGCATGGCTACTTGGACTTACCAGCAAAACAGATTAGTTGACCTTAGAACCCAAAGAATTCTTGGGTCCTTAGTGTTGGTTAGTTTGCCTCTTAACAAAGCTACCTGCAGGTCTTCCAACAGGCAGTTTGCTACTAAATTTGGCACTAGAATTATGCCAACAGTCTATGGCATAGTGGCCTACCTTGCCACAGCACCAGCACTCAAACCTATTGTACCTTTGCTTAGGTACATCCCTAGCTGTTTTATCTACAGCTGGCTTGTTGAGAGCTGGGGCTTTGCCCTTAGACTTGGACTGAACAGTCCTAGCAGGTTTAGTAAACCCCAGTCCAGCTTTACCTTTTTGATGAACAAATTCATCAATTAAGGGTAGAATTGACTTTGTTTTAGAAAACCTAGCTACTAAATCTCTCTCCTTGTGAATACTAATCTCCAGACTCTTGATTTGATCATTCTTGAATGCTATAGTTGATGACTACTTTTAGTCATCATCTTTAGTATAGTTTAGTTTATGAAATTCCTAAGTTAATTGGTATTTTTGCTTACTTTATTCTTGTTATGCTTACTTTCATATCTTATTTGTTTATTACAAATATATTTTTTTTATGTTATGTTTTGTTTATGTTATGTTCAATCTTATTTTTATTTTATAGGTATGTTATAATAATTAATGTTTTGATAAAAAATATGTGTCTAATTTGTTATGTTTTATGTTGTTGTGCAGCCCACATGATGCAGCCCGGCCACTACATAATGCAACCCAATTGGAGCAGCCCTCTTCCACCAAAACAGCCCACATGGTGCAGCCCGACCACTTATGGTGCAGCCCCTCTACATGATGCAGCCCCCTACCTGCAGCCCTTGAAGTTTGGAGCAGCCCGACCCTTTTCCTTGAAGCCTACATGATGCATTCAACCCCTCTTCAAGCTTCCCAAGCCCATATAGTGCAGCCCACTTCATCCAAGCATGTGGCCGGCCACTCATTTTCCCCCCTCCCTCATCATTTATTGCATTCATGCAATCTCTCATTCATATGGCCGGCCACCCCTCTTTCTCTCCCTCTTTTATTTCTTTTTTTCCCTTTATTTAATCCACATTCATGCATATGCCCTCTCTCTCCCCTCCTCATTAATTTCCAAATGCATGAATCCCCCACTTCCCATGGCCGGCCACACTCTTTCCTCCTCTTTTATTTCTTTTTTTTATTCTACATTCAACCCCTCTCTCTCTTTCTTTATTTCTTATTCATTCCCCTTTTCTATTTTATATTTTCCAAATCATTCCCTTAAAGTCCATGCATTGAACCCACCTCTCTCTCTCCACCTAATTAAATATCATGCATGCATTCTGTCCACCTCATTTAATTCATTCATGCACCCCCTCTTCTTCATTTCATTCTAGAACCTTCTCCCTCTCTTATAAAAGCCACCCCATCCCTCAAGCCAAAGGGGAGAAAATTTTGAGAAGTAAAGTTTCAAGTTGAATGTGAGTGTTGAGTGGAGAGTGGAGAGTGCTTGTGAGTTGTTTTTAGTTTCACTATTGTATTAGTTTTCTTTTCCATTTTTGCAAATTTTTCTTCCTAACATAGTCTTGTCTTTTTAATATTTTGTGTACTCTTTTTGTTTGCAAATAATGAAAATGTTTCTCTCTTATTTTGTTTTGTCTTCCCTTCCAATTATGAGTAGCTAATTTTCTTTAGCGTTCGATCGTGAGGATCCATAAAATGAGATGAGGGTTTCTTTTATTCCATAGTTTTATTTTTGTCTAAATCACATTCGATCCTTCTTTGATTTTTTATTTTGTCGACTTCGTATTTTTGGTATACGGTAGTAGGCTTGGGATCTCATATTTGAGTAGCCGAGAGGCTCATGAATGTGAAAGATCACTCAAAGAAGGAAAGAGTTGAACGCAACCCTAGAGATAGGATGACGTAAATCTTCCGGATTGGAGTCAAATCCAATAGTGCGGGTCACCTCGATAATGCGGCTTTAGGCCTTCTTGACTTGAAAGAGATTTCGGTCAAAACGTCTATAAGTCAGGGGATTTAATTCTCTAGCGAGATTATTTCCTAATTTCGGATCCGTCACGGTCGAGTATGATTTGCAAATTTAAAATTATGCCTTTTCATCCCTCTCATTTCATTTTATGGTGAATCTTCGATCGAATGCTAGCTTTTTATTATAAAGTTTTTCGTCTAAAAAATTGTCTTTCGTTTTAGTTTAAAAATTCTCAAAATCCACTTTTTTTCGGTAGGATAATAGTTCAAGCGTGAGTAGCAGTACTTGACAACCCCGTGTTTAAATACGACCTTGATACTACAATTCGACAGGTACACTTGCCTGTTCGGGTTTTAGCCCATCAAGTTTTTGGCGCCGTTGTCGGGGATCTTCTTCGTCAATATTTTGAAAACGCTTTCGCTATTGCTTCTACAAAAATTGTAAAAAAAAAATCTAATCATTTTTTTTTCGTTCTTCAAGTTTTTATTTCCATTTCTCCTTCATTTTTTTTAGTGCATGACCCGCACGAATCCGTCGCTACTTGTTGATTTGGACCCAGAAATCGAACGCTCCTTTTGGAGACAACTACGATTCGGGGCTTCCACTTCTCAAACAGCGGTTGAGGATTCCGACGGTGATTGTAATTTTAATTCTGAAATGGGAGATCCCAACCCAGGAATGTCTCAGCAAAGGACCATGTCCGATTATGCTCGACCCAACCTGGAGGGGACTGAAACAAGTATTGTTCGACCTGCAATTGCGAACAATAACTTCGAGCTTAAGCCTAGCATCATACAAATGGTGCAGCAATATGTATAGTTCGACGGATTACAAGATGAAGATCCGAACTTGCATATTGCCAATTTTGTTGAAATCTGTGACACCTTCAAAATAAATGGTGTCTCAGATGATGCTATAAGGCTAAAACTCTTCCCCTTCTCCTTAAGAACTAAAGCCAAACAGTGGTTGAGTTCTCTTCCAAGAGGATCAATCACTACTTGGAACATTTTAGTCGATAAATTTCTTGCTAGATATTTCCCTCCTGCTAAAACTGCTAAGTTAAGAAATGATATAACTTCTTATTCTCAAATTGCTTCGGATACCCTCTATGACACTTGGGAGAGGTTCAAAGAACTTTTGAGAAGATGCCCTCATCATGCTCTGCCTGTATGGTTACAGGTTCAGATATTTTACAATGGGCTAAATCAAGAAACTAAGCAAATGATAGATGCTGCTTCCGCTGGTTCTTTGGACCGCAAAACTCCGGAAGCCGCTCTTGAGCTTATCGAGGACATGGCGATGAACACTTATCAGTGGAATTCGTCTAGGACTCGCCCATCTAAACCTGCAGGTATCTATGAAGTGGACTCGGTTTCGCAACTGGCGTTGCAAGTGGAAATGTTGAACAAGAAGATTTCGGAGATGACTGCTTCCTCCGCCGCTAAGGTATATGAAAATGTGAATGTTGCTGCTGCCGAGCAGGTGGATTATCTGGGGAACATACCCAGGCCTGTTCAAAATAATTCTGCCAATAATTTTTCTGCTTTTTCTAATTTTTCTACACCTCCTGGTTTTAATTCTTCTTCGAACTCTTATAATCCTGGATGGCGTAACCATCCTAATTTTTCTTGGAGTAACCCTGCTAATGCTGCACGCCCACCACACGATTTCACTCCACCACCGCCACAATATCAAAACCAAAATTTTCAAAAACCTCCATCTTTGGAGGAAATACTTTCTAAATATATTAGCTCGAATGATGCTACCATTAGAAGTCTATCTGGCTCTGTGAAAAATTTAGAGCACCAGGTCGGGCAACTTGCCAAGGTCATCTCCGAGAGGCCACCCGGGGCTCTTCCCTCAAACACTGAACCTAACCCAAGGGAGCACGTGAATGCGATTTCCCTTCGGAGCGGTAAAGTTATTAACGAGCCCACCACAAGGGAAGAGCCAGAGGTGATTGCCTCTCCTACTACTGAAAATATTATCGTTACGGAATTAAATGATCAAATTTTTGAAAAAGAAAAAGACAAATCTAATTTTGAAAAAGAAAAGCCTACTTTTGAAAAAGAAGTTAACAATTTTCAAAATGATGCTCCGACAATTATAAAGGAATTTCAGCCACCTCCTTATCCGGCTAGGCTTAGGAAGGAAAAATTAGATGATCAATATTCACGCTTTCTTGAAATGTTTAAACAAATTCATATAAATTTGCCATTTCACGAAGCCATTAGCCAAATGCCAAAATACGCCAAATATCTCAAAGATTTATTAACGAATAAAAAGAAATTGGAAAATCTTTCTCACATAACGTTAAATGAAGAGTGCTCGGCGGTCGTTAAAAACTCTAACTTGCCTAAAACAATACACGATCCGGGTAGTTTTTCAATTCCTTGCGTTTTTGGTGATCTTTTTATAAAACATGCGCTAGCGGATCTAGGTGTGAGCATCAACTTGATGCCTTTTTCATTGTTTAAAAAGCTAGGATTGGGCACCCTCAGCCCTACGCATATGAGTATTCAATTGGCTGATCGATCGATTAAGTATCCGTTAGGTATCGTTGAGGATGTGCTAGTGAAGGTCGACAAATTCATCTTCCCGGTGGATTTTGTCATTCTCGATATTGAAGAGGACGTCGAGGTCCCTCTTATCCTTGGTCATCCCTTCCTAGCCACCGCTCGAGCAATCATAAATGTGAGTGATGGAAGACTTTCTCTACGTGTGGGAGATGAAGAGGTTACTTTTGATATTAATCAATCTTTGAGAAATTCTTTGCAAAATGACGACACTTGTTTTTTTCTTGATGAATTAAAAGAAGACTCCTATATTTCTCCAAATGATTTTTCGTCTTCTTCTTCTGAACTTTCTCCCAATATTTTTAAAAATACGGTTATGTCCATGCAAATAAATTTTGAAAATGAAACTGTTTTTAAACAAAAGAATCTTGAAAATCTCTTTTTTGAAGAAGACAAAAATCTGAAAAATTCATATGCAAAATCACCCGACCCTGAAACGAAAGTCGATCACGATAAGAACTTGGGCCAACATAAAATTTTTAAACCTGGCGATCAAGTTCTTCTTTTTAATTCACGCTTACGTATTTTCTTCGGACACATTAAATCTCGATGGACTGGACCGTCTACGGTCAAGGAAGTTTATTCTGATTGAACTGTGTTGCTTTCGCACCCCGATAAGGGTGATTTTAAAGTGAATGGGCATAGACTTAAACTTTATTTTTCAAATGATTCTGTGTCTCCTGCAACAGAGGATCTTGTCTTGGACTCTTGAATGTTTATCTTGTTATGGAACATTTTTATTTTTTTGGACTTATTATAATTCCTTTTGTTATGAAACTTTTAATTTTATTCGGACTTTCAATTGTTGTAATAAAGAACAATCTTGGGCACCTGCCCACGGACTCTATTTTTTTTTCTGCTTTTATTTTGCTCTTCCTTCCGGAGGCCAACCAAGAAAGTTCGTGACCGCCGCTCCAACGTTGCTGATATAAAGATGGATCAAGTCAAACCTGCTGACGATCAAGTGCACTAAAAAGCAAGCATGGGGGAGCGACATCCACCTTCATCTCACAAACCCAGGGAAGTCTTGTTTTTTTTATTTTCATTTCCTTCTGCATTTTTCTCTCCTTCTCTGTCTCCTTCTCGTTTTTCTTTTTGTTTCTTTCATTGAGGACAATGAAAAATCTAAGCTTGGGGGAGGGTTTAGTTAGTTCTCTTTTTCCTTTTTCTTTCAAAAAAAATTTTATAAAAAAATTAGCATAGTTTTGTTAAGTTTTTTGCTAGTTTTGCTTTTATTTTAGCATTTTCAAAAAATCACAAAAAAAGAAAAGCAAAAATCCAAAAAAAACTGCTAAAATATATTTGAAAAACAAAATCTAAAATTATTTTCTATCTTTATTTTTATGTTTCTTCTAGTGATGTGTAGGCCCGTGCGGTTCCTTAGTTCTATTTAGATTTCTTTGAATTGGTTTTCTAAATTTATCAGTTTAACATAGCTTAGTTTTACTAGTTTCTTTTTCTTAAATATAGGCATCCAATTTTTACGTTTTAAGTTAGCAATTTGTAGTTATGCCTTTTTATTCGGTTAGTTGCTTACGAATGGTTGCTAGGTAATGTTATCTCTTTTTCATTTGCGGGGTAGTCTTTCTTGGTGTCTAGAACTTGTCCCTAGCGACTCTCGAAACATTTGCGTCGTTTTTACGTGCTTTAGAAATGATTTAGGCCACCCTTTGACTCGTTTGAGCTTTTCTTGCCCACCAAAAACTTTTACCATTGCAAAACAATTTTTGGGCCTTTTTCCATGTTCCTTTGTTTTTAGCTCCAACTTTCATTTCATCATTTCACCAAAGTCAAATGTCTTTCCCATTTCACACTAAACTTTGAGCTTAAATATCATTTTTTTGTGAAGGGTTACATCTTTGAAACGAAAAGGAGTGTTTAAAGCTTATATTTGGAGCTTTCCTTAAAAAGTTATTAAAGAAGAAAAAATTATTATTATCAAAAACAAATGTGAAATCAATCAAAAAGAAAAAAAATGAAGTTTATTTGGAGCCAATTTATGTAAAAAAAAAAGTTCATGGCCTTTGTTTGTTAGTTTGATTTGGAAAATGATGTACTTGTCATTTCTCATTTCTCTTCATTTTTTTATTTTTGAGCTCAACCTTGGTTTAGTGTTTAAGCCCTCACGTTTATCCTTGTTTTCATTTCCTAATCATTTACCTAAGCCAAGTTTTAACGCCTACTAGAAGTCCTATTAATCTTTAGAACGTAAATTCGCGTAGTGGAGAGAGTGTGAACGGACAAGCCTATGGCCACCATCATTGATGGATTTCTTTGGAGGTTATCTTGAGGTGATTTAGGGTTAATTGTTATTCTAGCAACCTAGTAGTTCGTTAATGCGCCGTCTATTTAGAACTTCTACTTTTGCTTTTCTTAATTTCATTAATTTTGGATGCCTTGTTTCAAGATTTAGAAATGTGTAAATTTTCTTTATGTTCTAATGATATTTTTAGGTCTCCACTTTCAAGTTTTCTATTGTGCACTTCTCACCCACTAGTTGTTAACATATGAATTAGGATAGTTTAATTTTTAATGTTTTGTTTTTCTTAATTATGCAACCTACATCTTCTTTGTTTTCATTCCCTAGTTCTTTAAGTTTTATTTGCTTGAGGGCAAGCAAATACTCTAGCATGGGGGAATTTGATGACTACTTTTAGTCATCATCTTTAGTATAGTTTAGTTTATGAAATTCCTAAGTTAATTGGTATTTTTGCTTACTTTATTCTTGTTATGCTTACTTTCATATCTTATTTGTTTATTATAAATATATATTTTTTTATGTTATGTTTTGTTTATGTTATGTTCAATCTTATTTTTATTTTATAGGTATGTTATAATAATTAATGTTTTGATAAAAAATATGTGTCTAATTTGTTATGTTTTATGTTGTTGTGCAGCCCATATGATGCAGCCCGGCCACTACATAATGCAACCCAATTGGAGCAGCCCTCTTCCACCAAAACAGCCCACATGGTGCAGCCCGCCCACTTATGGTGCAGCCCCTCTACATGATGCATCCCCCTACATGCAGCCCTTGAAGTTTGGAGCAGCCCGGCCCTTTTCCTTGAAGCCTACATGATGCATTCAGCCCCTCTTCAAGCTTCCCAAGCCCATATAGTGCAGCCCACTTCATCCAAGCATGTGGCCGGCCACTCATTTTCCCCCCCTCCCTCATCATTTATTGCATTCATGCAATCTCTCATTCATATGGCCGGCCACCCCTCTTTCTCTCCCTCTTTTATTTCTTTTTTTCCCTTTATTTAATCCACATTCATGCATATGCCCTCTCTCTCCCCTCCTCATTAATTTCCAAATGCATGAATCCCCCACTTCCCATGGCCGGCCACACTCTTTCCTCCTCTTTTATTTCTTTTTTTTATTCTACATTCAACCCCTCTCTCTCTTTCTTTATTTCTTATTCATTCCCCTTTTCTATTTTATATTTTCCAAATCATTCCCTTAAAGTCCATGCAATGAACCCACCTCTCTCTCTCCACCTAATTAAATATCATGCATGCATTCTCTCCACCTCATTTAATTCATTCATGCACCCCCTCTTCTTCATTTCATTCTAGAACCTTCTCCCTCTCCTATAAAAGCCACCCGATCCCTCAAGCCAAAGGGGAGAAAATTTTGAGAAGTAAAGTTTCAAGTTGAATGTGAGTGTTGAGTGGAGAGTGGAGAGTGCTTGTGAGTTGTTTTTAGTTTCACTATTGTATTAGTTTTCTTTTCCATTTTTTGCAAGTTTTTCTTCCTAACTTAGTCTTGTCTTTTTAATATTTTGTGTACTCTTTTTGTTTGCAAGTAATGAAAATGTTTCTCTCTTATTTTGTTTTGTCTTCCCTTCCAATTATGAGTAGCTAATTTTCTTTAGCGTTCGATCGTGAGGATCCATAAAATGAGATGAGGGTTTCTTTTATTCCATAGTTTTATTTTTGTCTAAATCACATTCGATCCTTCTTTGATTTTTTTATTTTGTCGACTCCGTATTTTCGGTATACGGTAGTAGGCTTGGGATCTCATATTTGAGTAGCCGAGAGGCTCATGAATGTGAAAGATCACTCAAAGAAGGAAGGAGTTGAACGCAACCCTAGAGATAGGATGACGTAAATCTTCCGGATTGGAGTCAAATCCAATAGTGCGGGTCACCTCGATAATGCGGCTTAGGCCTTCTTGACTTGAAAGAGATTTCGGTCAAAACGTCTATAAGTCAGGGGATTTAATTCTCTAGCGATATAATTTCCTAATTTCGGATCCGTCACGGTCGAGTATGATATGCAAATTTAAAACTATGCCTTTTCATCCCTCTCATTTCATTTTATGGTGAATCTTCGATCGAATGCTAGCTTTTTATTATAAAGTTTTTCGTCTAAAAAATTGTCTTTCGTTTTAGTTTAAAAATTCTCAAAATCCACTTTTTTCGGTAGGATAATAGTTCAAGCGTGAGTAGCAGTACTTGACAACCCCGTGTTTAAATACGACCTTGATACTATAATTCGACAGGTACACTTGCCTGTTCAGGTTTTAGCCCATCAATAGTCCCCATCTGAATAACAGTTATGTTTTTTAGTCTGGCTATCTCATTAAGTTTTTAATCAAACAGTTTCTCAAAATCAGTTGCAGCAACTTTGAGACTAGCAATTTTCTTTGTCTGACTCTTGGCTAGGGACTTGCTCTTCTTAAAAGCTTGCAACAGAATTTTATATTCATCTATCAATTGATGAATATCCCCTTCAGACTCAGATGCACTCTCATCACTTGATGATGATGAATCTGATTCTGAACTAGCACAAGAAATTGAACTTAAAGAACAATTTTGTACCTTACTTGGTCCAGGCTGCTCCTGGATTTTGTCACCTTCTGTCAATGTCATCAGTCCTTGGCACTGACTGTCCTCTTGTTCATATATAGAGTTCATTATCTGGATGAACTCCTCTTCTTCTTCCTCAGCAAACAGTCCTATGTATGCTTCAGCATCTGACTCAGTTTTTGATGAAGATATGTCTGACAGGCTCTTATCCTTTTTGGCAACAAAAGACCTTTCCTTCTTGCCCTTGAATTGAGTCTTTTTCTTATCATTAGACTCTTTCCTTTTCTCAGGACAGTCTGCAATAACATGTCCTTGTCTGTTACAGCAATAGCAAACAATTTTTGATAGAGTTGCTTTGCTTGACTTGGTCTTTTTCCTGTCTTTCTTTGATGACTTTTTGTTCTGATAATAGTCTTCTTTACCCTGTGAAGTAGATGGCTTTGTCCTCCATTGTTTCTTCTTTAGAAATTTCTGAAAGTGTCTTGTGAAAGCTACAAAGTCCTCATCACTTTCACTGCTCTCAGAATTTCTACTTGCTGACTCATCTGACTCAGTCTCAGCTACTTTAGGAGGTGGAGTTGGTGACTTACTTCTGTATTTTTTGGGGGATTCTGTTTTAAATGCCACTGTTCTTTCTTTATTCTCAATTCTGGTGGACTTCTCCTCTTCTTTCCTCAGCATCAACTGCATTTCATAGGATAGCAATTTTCCAAACAAAGTTGGAGGAGGAATTTCTGCTAACTTTGCCATTTCCCTAATAGCACAGATCTTGGTGTCCCAATCCTTTGTTAGGGACCTTAAGAATGTATCATTAAGCTCATAATTACTGAACTCTCTTCCATAGGACATTAGCTCATTGACAATCCTATAGAACTTTTTATAGCATTCTGTTATGCTATCAGATCTACCTTGCCTGAAGCTTTCATATTCTTGGTTTAATAAGGACTTTCTGTCCTGCCTCACTTCTTCAGAACCCTCCATGTACATAATAAGAGTATCCCACATCTCCTTAGATGTCTTACAGTGTATCAAATTCTGAAAGGTAGCATCATCTATGGCACTCATAATGATATTCTGAGCCCTCTTATCCATTGTGGCTAGAATTATCTCATCTTTTGTCATCTCAGAGAAGTCCTTAGGTGTATTCTGATTTGCATCTAAGACTGAAACCTTCATAGGCACATATGACCCTTCTTTAACTGTGATGTATATTCTAGGGTCTGAGGCTTCCATAAATAGTCTTACCCTTTCCTTCCAGATGCCAAATATTTCTTTTTTGCAAATGGGTAGCTTCATGGATCCCAATTCCTTATGATTCTCAGTGAAACCCATGGTTCTTGATTTTCTTGATTCTGTAATTTTACTTAGACTGAATCTGCCAACAGGATCTACTCAGACAGTTATGTCCTTTTTTGAGTAACCTTGCTCTGATACCACTTGAAAGATATTGTACCTAATCACCTAGAGGGGGGGGGGGGTGAATAGGTGACTTAAATCTTTTTAACTTTTTAGGCAGAATTCAGATTATTTTACAGAGTTATAACTACTTTTTCCAAGCAATCAAACAGCAATCACAGAATATCACATGCACACAGTGAACACACAGGTTTATAGTGGTTCCCCAAGGTTTGGGTACACCCACTTTCACCCTTCGCCTATCTAGTAGTGTACTAGATTTGGCCAAACTCCTCCACTATCTCAGATCCTTAGATCTTACACCCAGAACCCCAAAACAGGTTCCTACAGCTCAGGCCCAAGGCCCTACAACTCAGCTTCTTCACAAAGCCTACACTCAGCTTCTTCACAAAGCCTACACTCAACCACAAGGCCTACACTCAGCCACAACTGGCCTACACTCAGAGATACCAATCTCCTACACTCAGGCACACAGGCCCTACACTCAGCCTTTATAATTACAGACTTACAACTCAGATCCCTAAGGATCCTACAAGAAAATATAAAATACAAAATGTATATACCTACAACTCAGAATAGAGAGATGAGTTGATAGGTTCTTGATGAGTTCTTGGATGAACTCTGCTGAGATCAATCTGATTTGGCTTTCTTCAAAGCTTCTTGAATGTATAACACAATAGGATTGATCTCCTCTACAGTTGATCCTTGATCTCTGCAACTTAAGATTCAGAACAAAGTCTGAACCCTTCTTCTCAGCCTGGTTCCAACGGCTGTCTTCTTGGATGGAGCTCTCTCTCTCCAACTACTTAGATCTTCACTTGATTCTTCAAAGAATAGCTAGATCTTATTCTTTTTCAAATTACTTGATCTGTTGATCATCAATTGATTTTCTTTCTGTTGATAGTATAAGCCTACTTATAGGCCTTCTTCATGGTAACCGGCTGGTCCGGTTCATAATTGATTTCTGACAACTCTGATAGGTGCAGTAGACTGGCTGGAATGGCAGCTGTCAAGTCACCCAGTCAGTTCTTGAAAAATCTGTAACTGTCTGTAAGTGTCGAGACTGTCTGTCTTTAAGTGTCGACACTTATACACTAAGTGTCGACACAAGTGTACTAAGTGTCGACACTAGCCTTCAAGGTGTCGACACAACTCCTTGTGTTGTAGAATTCACTTCTCGACACAGCTTCTTCATCATGTGTTGACACTGATATTGAGTGTCGACACAATTCCTTGTTCTTCAGCACTTTGTTGATTTCTTGTAAGTGTCGACACAATTCCTTTGTGTCGACACATCTTCATATGTTGACCTTGTTCAGTGTCGACACATCTTCTTGGTGTCGACACATGCCTTCTGTGTTGATACTTGCTGAGTGTCGACACTGCTCCTTGTGTCGACACATTCTTCTTCTGTTGAGACTCTGGCTGAGTGTCGACACATCTCCTTAGTGTCGACACTTGTACTTATAATTTTGTTGAACTTTGATAAGTGTCGACACAGCTCCTTGTGTCGACACTTTCTTCAAGTGTTGAGTCTTCTGCTGAGTATCGACACATTCTTTCTTGTGTCGACACTTTCTTCAAGTGTTGAGTCTTCTGCTGAGTGTCGACACATTCTTTATTATGTCGACACTTATACTTAGACTCTGCTGACTTTTGCTGAGTGTCGACACAGCCTCCAAGTGTCGACACTTTTCTGATGTAGACACAGTTCCTCGAGGTGTCGACACTGCTTCTAAGTGTCGACACTGCTTCACTGGACTTTTCTTCATTGAGTGTCGACACAGCTCCTTGTGTCGACACTTTCTGTCTGGTGTCGACTCTGCATCCCTGGTGTCGACACAAGTACTCCAAGTATCGACACTGCTTGCCTGGGTGTCGACATAAGTCTTCTTAAGTGTCGACACTTTCCCTCTGGGTGTCGGCACATGGACTTAGAATCTTTTCTACTTTCCCTACAAATACTTAACCTGCACAAGGCAACTCAAAAATACATCAAATACATTTTGATGTATATAATTGAGTAGGGTGAGGCTTCTTCAAATCAGGTACATTAGAACCAATGTACCCAACACCCTAGCATGCTTTCTTCTGGAAAATGATTTTATAAGGGGTAGAGTAGACCAAACTCTTTTTATTAGAACCCATAGGCTCAATACCTTACTAGTACAAATCTATGTAGATGACATTATCTTTGGTTCTACTGATTCAAGTTTGTGCAAAAGGTTTTCCAACCTAATGCATTCTAAATTTGAAATAAGTAGCATTGGTGAGCTTTCCTTCTTTCTAGGATTGCAAGTCAAACAACATGCTGAAGGCATATTCATCTCTCAAACTAAGTATGCAAAAGAACTGGTTAAGAAGTTTGGTATGTTTGAAGCATCATGTATGAAAACACCTATGCCTACTAATGTTATATTAGATGCTGATGAACATGGGAAACCTGTTGATCAGACAACATATAGAGCAATGATTGGCTCCTTATTATACCTTACAGCTAGTAGACCTGACATAATGTTTGCTACATGCATATGTGCTAGATTCCAAGTGAGCCCTAGAGAGTCACACTTAACCTTAGTAAAAAGGATTCTTATGTATGTAAAAAGTTGTCCAAATCTACATCTCTGGTATCCAAAAGGCTCAGCATTTGACTTAACTAAATTTTCAGATGCTGATTATGCTGGATGCAGAATAGACAGGAAAAGCACCAGTGGAACTTGCCAGTTTCTTGGTGACAGACTTGTCTCCTGGTTTTGCAAGAAACAAACATTTGTGTCCACATCAACTACTGAAGCTGAATATATGGAAGCAGGTAGTTGTTGCTCCCAGATCTTGTGGATTCAAAATTAGCTCCTATACTATGGCTACAACTTAGAGAAGTCAAAAATTTTCTGTGATAATACTAGTGCTATTGCACAAAATCTAGTCCTCCATAGTAGGACAAAACATATAGAAATTAGACATCACTTTTTAAGGCTCAATGTTGAGAAACATAAAATTGAACTTCAATATATCCCAACTGACTTGCAAAAGGAGATATTTTCACCAAACCATTGGATGAAAAGAAATATACATTCTTCCTGAATTAGTTAGGAATGTTAGATGGAGGAAGTTTAAAATAAGCTTCAAGATTTTAAAACTCTAAAACTGACCAAGACTAGGCAAACAATTTGATTTTTCTAGTGTCTATGGGTTGTTTCTGGTCTCTGAACTGCGCTCGACGTTTTTCCTAAAGATTGTCGAATGGAGATCGATGTTCTTAGAAATCGTCGATCGAAGTTCAGCGCTTTCCAGATAGTACTAAGCTATCTTCTTCCGGTCAGCGATCGTCGAACGGAGCTCGACGCTCTCCAATATCGTCGAACGGAGATCGACGATGTTGAAGACCTTTCAGATTCCTTTAGAAGCCCAGATCGTCGAATGGAGTTCAACGATCTTTCCTTTTCTGCGTCGAACCTTAATATAAAATTCATTTTTCGGTCGTCGTTCTCTCTTTGCGCTTTCATACTCTCTGCAGAATTTCCCTTTCCCTCCAAACTTTTCTACACTTGGTCTTGTGTTTGTTCATTTTTGCAGGTAAAAATGGTCGTTTCTATTGCAGTTTTGGCAGCAATGAAATTCGACACTGGATTCGATATCGATATGGACTCATTTGACAACAGTGATCAGATTTTTAAGGATATTCTGGATTTATTTAAAGATCAACAGCCAGTACACATCATGACCACAAGGATAAAACTGGATGCAGATGAAATCAAGGAATGGGTGTATACTGCTCACACTCAAGATCAAAATACAGTGATTGGAACTATATCATGCAATCAGGTATCTCTTACTCCTGCTATATTAACAAAAGTTTTCCAATTAAGTACTGGTCAAGATTCTCTTGAGTTGTCTGGAGAAGAGTTTGCAAGTATGCTTGATAGGATGGGTCATTCAGCAGCAAACCCTAACAAGCTGCTTAAGAGAAATCTGTCAGTGGAATACAGGTTTCTAGCAGATGTTGTTGGCAAGGTCCTATTAGCAAAACATTCTGTCCATGATACCATATCTAGGTATCAATTCTGTTTAATGAGTGCTTTGGTGGATAAGAAATAGTTGAATTGGGGAGAAGTTTTCTTTGATCTAATTAAGAAGAAAGTAAATAAGAACTTTGTCAATTTTGGAAGGATTCTAGGGCTATTTCTTCATAGCAGATATCCTGAGCTGCTTGTTTCAAATGAGATGCATATCAATGCCTCTAAGAGGTTAACCTGTGCCCTCTTGGGCAAATGGGACAGGCAAATTGCAAAGCCAAGCAGAGCCTCTGCAGTCATCTCATCTTCAAGCACCAGGACTGATCCTGTCACTTCCCCTCAGACAACTTCCCCATTAGAAGAACAGCCAGCCTCCTCATCTCCACCTTCTCCACCTACTGTTCCCTCAACAATTATCACCTCCACCATAACCATCTCAATTTCATCCCCTATATCCATTCCATCACCAAACTCTATTCCTTCACCAACACCAATATTCTTTCCATTCTTCACTCTCTTAGATGATTCCTATATGGATGATTCTCCCTCCTCACCCCTTGAGACACCATCATCTTGTACATCATATCAACAACTACTCCAAGAAATCATTGCTCAACCATCCTTCATTCCATCTATCTCCATTCCATTGACTTCCATCTCCACCATTCCTATCTCCCAACCATCAATTCTACCATCCACATTCACACTTTCTCCAACCACATCCACAGCCCCTCCTACATCCATCTCTGCCACACTCATCTCTACCTCTACTCAAGCACCACTTGAGCAAGTAGATCTCTCAGCCATAGCAGATAAGCTCTATGAGATGTTAGCTACAAGGCTATCACTCCTGCTGGAGACCTCCATGGCTCCACTTCTGAAATCAGTTCGGGAGTTATCTGACAGGCTTTCTTCCTATATCCTCCTCAGGCAATCCCTTCTATTGGGTGCCTTGATCCAGCATCCACTGAATCTAGGCAGGGGAGATGCCATATGAAGTAGAGAGATTGCATGTTTCAGAAATTCCAGTTCCAGCTCCAGTTCCAGTTCCAGCTCCAGTTCCAGTTATAATAGTTGACCTCAGGTCACTGCTGTTAGAGTTTGATACTGCTTACTTCAGTTGTCTTCTAGTTCAGAAAACTGAAGATCTTACTAAGGCCATTGTGCCTATTTCTAGCTGTGAGCCTAGCATAATATCTTCTTTTATAAATTCTTTCAAGGCTGTGGACAGTGCTCCTTCAGTTTCTGTTGTTCCTGTTCCTGCTGCTGATGCTATTTTAGTTTCTGAGGATATGCTTATGCCAGAGGCTAATGACTCTGAGCCTGCTGTTTCTGTTATTATTTCTAAATCTGTTACATCAGTTTTTGCTGTTTTTGTTACTGCTGCTGCTGCTGCTGTTGTTTCTTCTGGTCAATCCCAACAACAAAGAGATTCCATCAAAAGTCTTGATGAACTATATGACAATCCTCAGAGCTTAGATAGTGATCAATTCAGAACTGACTCTGATGATTCCTCTGCAACCATTGCAAGGAAGAGGAAAGCTAGAAGCAAGGCCCTAAAGAAAGTTCCCTGGGAGAAAATTAAAGATACAAATGATATTCCATACTATATTTTGCATAATTGTCCAATTACAGAACCATGGATGCAGTTCTCCAGGAATCAACTAAAGGCAATGAAGAAAAAGAGGAAATATGATAAAGGATCATCTCACTTCAATCCTCCTCCTCCTCCTCCTCCTTCACCAGATGCAGGTACTGGTGGAAGTTCTGCTTATCAGTCATCTGCTGCTAAGAGTCAAAGCACCTCTCAATTTCAAGGAAGATCTCAATCAAGAGAATATCAATCAAGAGGCTACCAATCTAGAAGAGGACAGTATAGGGGAAATCAAAGAGAAGTCAGAGTCTATTCTAAAGGTTATTCTAGGCAGCATCCTTATTATAGGGAAGGACAAGGTCAAATTGACACTACATCTGGTCCTTTCCCCTATAAGTTAAGAGATCTAGTTTCTTCCAGAGCTACTCCTGATAATTCTTCAAACAGATATGAACCTCCTGTTCCATTTGAAGACCCAGAGAATAATCCTAATTCCTGGACAGTAAGAATGAAAGAGTTGGCTGCACTAGATCAAATTAAGAAGGAAAAAGAACAAGGAAAAGATACATCAAATTTCACCACTCTATCAGAATAGAGAAAGAAAGAACTAGAAAGATATTCTTCCAGCAAATTCTTTGACTCGGAAAGTTATATGAAGCTGCACCCAAAAGCTGTAGTCCCCGGGGCAAAACATCAAACTTTTCTAGGTGCAGATGATGATAGAAGATCCAAGAAAGAAGCTCTTAACCCTAACAGAGAAATAATTCTCAAAAAGGGCAAGGAAAAGGAATGATCATGTAAGCTGACAATGTTATCTATTCTGAATTTCTGATGTGATTCTATTTGTGTTTTTGCAATGTTTTTTTTGATTTTATATCTGTATTGTATGCTTTTATTTCCTATGTCATGTAAATAGTAATCCTAACCCAAATAGGGGGAGATTGTTGGAACACCCTATTACTGATTTGGGCAAGGATCACTATGTCCTTAAGAAAATTATTTTGACCTCTTTGTATAGTTTTTAAGGTCAATTAGATTGAGTCTAAGGGTTAGAATTTAGGCTTGAAAGCTGCCCCCAAGACCCTCAGATCAGATATTCAATTCAGGAGACTAAGTCATTTTTGTCGAGCTCAGGTCGACGAATCGTCGAACTCAGGTCGACGATCTCTGAGCTCAGTTCAACGAGTCGTCGAACTCCGTTCTACGATCTTCGAGCTCAGATCGACGTTTCTGTCTCTAGCTATTTTCCATGTCTCTGAGCTCAGGTCTGTTGGAACACCCTATTACTAATTTGGGTCAGGATCACTATGTCTCTAGGAAACCAATGTTTGACCTCCTGTATAGCTCTAAAGGTCAATTAGAATTGAGTCTAAGTATTAGAAGTCTAAGTTTGGAAGCTGCCCTCAAGACCAAGCCTTTTTCAGTTTGAGACTAAGTCATATCGTCGAGCTCAGCACGACGATTCGTCGAACTCCGATCGACGATCGTCTAGCTCAACTTCGACAGATCGTCGAACTCCATTCGATGATCGTCGAGCTCAACTTTATCATATTGTCGAACTCCATTCAACGATCGGTGAGCTCAGTTCAACGATCTTGACTCAGCTTTGGATCTATTTCTCTGAGCTCAGTTCGACGATCTTTGAGCTCAGATCGACGATATTTTGTTGCAGTATAAATCTATATCGCTGAGCTCAGTTCGACGATAGCAGAGCTCAGTTCGACGTTTTCAGATAACTTCAAGGATGTTTCTAGATTCAAATTCAAATCAGTTAAGGAGTTATTCTGCAATTAATTCAGAATATTTTCTAGCCGTTTTCATTTATTTCTGGACCAAGTTTCAAGAGATTTTCAAGGAATATTTCTATGGACTTTCCTCCAGAAGACTTTTTGCAATTAAGGATGCAATTAATGCAGGCCAACGGCTATTCTTGACAGAGGATGTTTTTCCATTCAGTACCAGAGAATAAAAGAGAAGAATTTTTGAATCTCACACACAGATTACAGATACACAGACAGACAGAAAAACAGACATCAGTAATCTTCAGAACAAGAACAAAAATTATTCTGTCTCAAAGAATTCTCAAGAACACACATCCAAGGGGATCAAATTTTCTGAAATCTTCAGATCTCTCTTGTCTCAAGTGTTCCAGGCCAACATATTTCAAGACTCCAGACACCTAACATTTCAGCTGCTGCTGAAATCATCTTTTGCTGGAGCTCAACTTTTGAAGGCCTATCACCCTACAGCAAAGCTTCTTTTCCTGAAGATCTCAAGGAATCAGGGGGAGCTTTGACACCATCAATCCACATAGTCATCTCAGCTGATCTGAGAAAGAGAAGACTTCCATCACTCTCTCACCCCCATCTCTGTAAAGGGTTTCTCAAACTCCCTTCAAAAGTTTGAGTTTGGTTTTTGAGCACCTTGTCAAAAGCTCATTGGTGGCAAGACACCTGATCAAAAAATCTGGTTTGGTTTTTGAGCACCTTATCAAAAGCTCATTGGTGCCCAGGACACCTGATCAACTCATCCTGCAGTGGATTCCTATCTAGGGTGGTAGAAGAGTGGATGTACCCAAGTTTAGGGGAACCACTATATTTCCTTGTGTCATCTGGTTTTGCTTGTCTTAATTTTTGTTTCTGGCTGTGATTGTTCTGTGATTAGCTTTTGATTAGTTTAGTTTTGTGATTAGATTTATTGACTGCTTCCATGCTCACTCACATTACAACAGTTGTTGTAAAAAGTTTTCAAGCACCATATACTCTATTCACCTCCCTCTAGAGTATATCAGATCTAGCTGCACTTTCAATTGGTATCAAAGCCAGGTTGGTTAAACATACCACACCTTGGTGGTTGCACAGGCTAACACCTGAACCCAAAGATTCCTAGTTAGATCTGTTTTCTTTTGAATTTAGTATTAGAGTTTGTTTTCACAAATCATGGCCCAAAACAAAGATTATGCTAGCACCAGACCTCCAGTGTGCAATCTATCCAAGTTTGCACTTTGGAAAGCAAGGATCAGACTATACATGAACTCTATTGACGAGGATATTTTTAACTCTGTTTTGACAGTGTGTCCAAGACCTCCAGAGAACTCAAGTACAAATGTTGTTCCACCTCCATCAGGAACAGATGCTGACATCAAGAAATGGAAGGTAGCTGATGCCAAGGCTATGAACATCTTAGCCCTGACAATGTCTGATGACATATTTCAAAAGGTGGCTGAATGCAATTCAGCAAAGGAAATTTGGGACAAACTCTCTGAAATAGTCTCAGGCTCAGCTGATGAGAGAAAGGATAGGAGATCCCACCTCATATCTCAATATGAGAATTTCAAGAAGGGAGAAACTGAGTCAGTGGGAGATATGTACAACAGGCTCAGTCTAATTGTCAGTGAACTCAGGACATTGGATAAAGAGATCTCACTAACTGAACTCAATGACAAAATTCTAATGTGCTTCCCTAGCACTTGGGATTCAAGAATCTGGCCAATTGAGGATGCCAGAAGTCTGAATGAGATCACCACTGAAGCTCTATTGGGTAAGCTCAAATCTTATGAGCTACTTATCAAAAATAGAGAAGAAGAACAGAAGGCTGCCTCACCAGTCACAAGAAAAGAGAAGACCATAGCCTTCAAGGCAACTGAAGATCAGCCTGAAGACAAAGTCACAGGCAATGATGAACTGCTCAGTCTGTTGGCCAAAAGATTTTACAAGATGGCCAGAAAGGACTTCAGAAGGAGATCATACAAGGAGCATGATAAGCCAGGGTATGATAAGTCAATTAATAGTAAAGAAATTGTTTACTTTGGTTGCAGGAAACTAGGTACATAGTTACTGACTGTCCAGAAAACAAAAACAAGGACAAAAGGGACAAGAAAGAAAGAAGAAAGGAGAAAGACTCCAAGAGGAATGGCAATGACAAACCCTCATCAAGCAAAAACAAACATACAAGAAAGGGGTTTGTTGCTGAATCCTGGAGTGAGACTGAAGAGGAGTCAGAAGCCTCATCCAGCTCCAGTGATGATGAAGATGATGCAGAAGAAAAAGAGTTCTGCATGATGGCAATCAATGCCTTACAACATAACTCAGATGAAGAGGAGTCAGAGTCAGACTCAGAGACTCAACCTAAAGAAGATCAGGTAATTAGTTCTTTTGATTTTAATTCAGAGGACTTTAAATCTGAATTTAAAGCATTGTGTTTAGACCTGCTAAAATCTGAGAAAGAAATTATCTCTCTCAGAAATCATTTATCTGAACATAATACTTTAAAGTCAGAAAACCTCAAACTCTCTCAGGAGTTGGAGTGCTGTAGGGAGCAGATAGCTTCACTGAAAAGTGAACTGTCTGAGGCCAAGAAGCTTGAAGAATCCCTTAATGGGAGAAGCATCAAGCTGATGGACATCACAAGCACAGTGAACTCCAGATTTAATAGTACACTGGGCTTGGGTGCTTCATCCAGCCAACCCATAGTTCTAACAACTCCAATCAAATTCATTTCTGATAAAGGAAAGGGAGTTGTAGAGGTAGCTAGGAAAAATTCTGATCTGCCCAAGAAAACTAAGCCCCAGCAGAAATCGTCGAACGGAGATCGACGATCGCGAAACGAAGATCGACGATCGCCGAACGAAGATCGACGATCTCAGGCAAAATCGTCGAACTCAGGTCGACGATCTCAAGTTCCTGAACTCTGCTATAGTCGACCGTCGAACGGAGCTCGACGATCTGACCCAAGATCGTCGAACGCAGCTCCAAGATCGTCGAACAGAGGTCAGAGCTCTGGAAATTTTTTCAAGGGCAAATCAAAATCCAATCCTAAGGGTCCTTCATCTCAAATCTTTAACCCTTATACTGAATGGATTATACCTCCAAGGAGATATCATCCTGAAGGATATAAGAGTCAACCTGGGATGTCTTTTATTTCAAAGTTTAAAGGTTATCAACATAGGCCTAAGGTAAACAGGGTCAAAAATAAATGAATTATCTTATGTGCAGGTGAAGACCTATCCAACATCTAACCAGCAATGGTACTTGGATAGTGGGTGCTCTAAGCACATGACAGGGAACAAGGACAACCTCACTTCCTTTAGAGCCAAGCTTGGACCCAAAGTTATCTTTGGTGATTCAAACTTTGGACAGACTAAAGGATATGGTGCAGTCCAGATTGGATCAGTAACATTCAAGAAGGTAGCTTATGTGGAAGGACTGAAGCATAACTTAATAAGCATCAGTCAGCTGTGTGATGAAGGCTACCAGGTGACCTTCAGCAAAGCTTTATGCAAAATCAAGTCAGAGGACAACACAACTGTGTTGACAGGTAAAAGGAAAGGTAACATCTATCTTGTAGATTTTCTTTCAACTGATGTAGATATTTGCCTGTTTAATTCTGTTTGTATACCAAATATTTTATGGCATAAGAGACTAGGACACCTAAACCTTAGAACTATTGCTAGGCTATCCAAGGACAACCTTGTTAGAGGACTACCTTCTGGCCCCTACAAGAAGGAAGGACTCTGCAGGGCTTGTCAATTAGGCAAGCAAACTAAAAACAGCTTTAAGTCACTTAATAAGAGTGATTCACCTAGGATATTGTATCTGTTACACATGGATCTTTTTGGACCCATCACAGTACAAAGCCTAGGAGGGAAATCTTACACTTTAGTAGTTGTAGATGACTTCTCTAGATTCACTTGGGTGTTCTTTCTAAGGAAGAAGTCTGATAACTTTAAGTGTCTGACAGAGTTTCTCAAATGTATACAGATTGAGTTCAATACTCACATTGCCCTGATCAGAAGTGATCATGGGACAGAGTTTGATTCTCTTCTTATGCAAGAGTTCTGCCAGAGTGAAGGGATCAGGCATACTTTCTCATCTCCTAGAACTCCTCAACAAAATGGGGTAGCTGAAAGGAAAAATAGAACCCTTATTGAATCTGCCACTACATTGTTGTCAGATGCTCACCTTCCTCTATCCTTTTGGGCAGAGGCAGTGAACACCTCCAACTATGTGCTGAATAGAAGTTTGATACATAAACTAAAGGGAAAGACTCCCTATGAACTACTAAAAGGGAAGAAACCTAAAGTTGATTATTTTAGAGTTTTTGGTTGTATCTGCTATATACATAATAATGACAAGAAATACTTAGCAAAATTTCAAGCTAAAGCTGATGAAGGAGTGTTTCTGGGATACTCCATGATCAGCCAGGCTTATAGGGTGTATAATAAATCATCTCTAAAAATTGAGGAATCTGTTCATATATCATTTGATGAATCTAACATGTCTTTCAAGGAGAAGATCTCTTCTACCATAGAACCTTTGCAGGAACATTCTCTTGTTGAAGACTTGAACAAGTTACAGGTTACTCAAAGGGATGAAAGCAGTGAAGATGAAGAAAGTGCTCAACATATTGAAGAAAAACTTGAAGAGCCAGTTGTTATACCACAAGAGGAAACAACAACACAGGTAGGTGAACAATCAACACCCCCTGTTGATTTAGTAACATCAAGAGACCATCCAATTTCCCAAATAATTGGAGACATCTCAGCTGGTGTGCAAACCAGAAATCAGGTCAACCAAAACCTACTGCACACCTGCTTCCTATCTCAAATTGAACCTCAGTCCATTCAAGATGCAGAGCAAGATCCACACTGGATCATCGCAATGCAAGAGGAGTTGCATCAATTTGAAAGGAACAAAGTATGGGAACTAGTGCCAAAGCCTAAGGATCATTCCATTGTTGGAACAAAGTGGGTATTCAGAAACAAACTGGATGATCAAGGAGTAATTGTAAGGAACAAGGCAAGGCTAGTTGCCCAGGGATATTCTCAAGAAGAAGGAATAGACTATGACCAGACTTTTGCACCTGTTGCAAGATTGGAAGCCATCAGAATATTTTTAGCTTTTGCAACACATAAAGGCTTCAAGGTATATCAGATGGATGTCAAAAGTGCATTTCTAAATGGAGACATCAAAGAGAAAGTATATGTCAGACAACCTCCAGGTTTTATCTCTACAACTTATCCTGATTATGTTTTTAGATTGAACAAAGCATTATATGGTCTCAAGCAAGCTCCTAGAGCATGGTATGAGACTCTATCATGCTTTATTTTGGAAAATGGATTTATAAGGGGTAGAGTAGACCAAACTCTTTTCATTAGAACCCATAAGTCACATACCCTACTAGTACAGATTTATGTAGATGATATTATTTTTGGTTCTACTGACTCCAAATTGTACAGAAGGTTTTCCAACCTAATGCATTCTAAATTTGAAATGAGTAGCATGGGTGAGCTATCCTTCTTCCTAGGATTGCAAGTCAAACAGCATGTTGAAGGCATCTTCATTTCTCAAACCAAGTATGCAAATGAATTGGTTAAGAAATTTGGCATGTCTGAAGCATCTTGTATGAAAACACCCATGCCTACTAATGTTGTATTGGATGTTGATGAACATGGGAAACCTGTTGATCAGACAACATATAGAGCAATGATTGGCTCTTTACTGTACCTTACAGCTAGTAGACGAGATATAATGTTTGCTACATATATATGTGCTAGGTTCCAAGTAAGCCCTAGAGAGTCACACCTAACACTAGTAAAGAGGATTCTCAGGTATGTTAAAAGTTGTCCAAATCTAGGTCTCTGGTATCCAAAAGATTCAGCATTTGATTTAACTGGATTTTCTGATGCTGATTATGATGGATGCAGAATTGACAGGAAAAGAACCAGTGGAACTTGTCAGTTCCTTGGTGACAGACTTGTCTCCTAGTTTTGCAAGAAACAAACCTCTGTGTCAACTTCAACTGCTGAAGCTGAATATATGGCTGTAGGCAGTTGTTGTTCACAAATTTTGTGGATTCAAAACCAACTCCTAGACTATGGCTACAACTTAGATAAGTCCAAAATCTTTTGTGATAACAACAGTGCTATTTCTATAGCTCAAAATCCAGTCCTCCATAGTAGGACAAAACACATAGAGATTAGACATCATTTCTTAAGGGATAATGTTGAAAAGAATAAAATTGAACTACAATATATCCCAACTGATTTACAAAGGGGAGATATTTTCACCAAGCCCTTGGATGAAAAGAAACACACCTTCCTAAATCAGTTAGGAATGTTAGATGGAGGAAGTCTTAAATAATATCCAAGATTTTAAAAGCTTAAAAATTGACCAAGACTAGGCAAACACCTTGATTTTTCTTAGTGTCTAGAGTTTTTCTGATCTCTGAACTGCGCTCGACGATTTTCCCCCAGATCGTCGAACGGAGATCAACGATTTCTAAAATCGTCGACCTGAGTTCAGCGTTTCTCAGATAGTATGAACTATCTCTTCCGGTCAGCGATCGTCGAACGGCGCTCGACGATTTTGTTCTCTGAACGATCGTCGAACAGAGCTCGACGCTCTCCAATATCGTCGAACGGAGATCGATGATGTTGAAGACTCTTCAGATCCCATTAGAAGCCTCGATCGTCGAACTGAGTTCAACGATCTTTCCTTTTCTGCGTCGAACCCTAATATAAAATTCATTTTTCGCCGTCGTTCTCCTTTGCTCTTTCGATTTCTCTGCAAGAACTTTCTTTCCCTCCAAATATTTCTGCACTTGGTCGTTTTGTTTGTTGAATCTTTGCAGGTACCTATGGCTGTGTCTGTTGCTGTTCTCGCCGCCATGAAATTTGATGCTGGCTTCGACATCGACATGGAATCCTTCAGCACAACAGACCAGGTTTTTCAGGACATCTTGGGGTTATTCAAAGAGCAGAACCTTACTGCAATCATGACCACAAGGATTAAGCTTGCCTCTGATGAGATTAAGGAATGGGTCTACACTGCACACAATCAGGACAACAACACCATTGTTGGATCAATCTCTGGCACACAGGTACCTCTAACCCCAGCAATTTTAACAGAGGTTTTTGAGTTGAGAACTGGTGGAGATACTGCTGATTTGTCTGGAGAAGAATTTGCTGACTTGCTTGCCAGAATGGGTCATTCTGAGGCTAGCCCTAGCAAGCTATTGAAAAAGAATCTTTCTGTGGAATACAGATTCCTGGCTGATGTAGTTGGGAAAGTTCTACTGGCCAAGCACTCTACTGATGATACAATCTCCAGGTATCAGCTCTGCCTAATGGGAGCCCTAGTAGACAGGAAGAATCTGAATTGGGGAGAGCTATTCTTTGACCTCATTAAGAAAAACATCAACAAAAGTTTTGTAAACTTTGGAAGAATTCTAGGGGTGTTTCTGCAGAATAGGTGCCCTGCATTGCTGGTCTCCTCTGGAATCCACATTAATGCATCCAAGAGACTGTCCTGTGCCTTTTTGGTAAATGGGACAGACAGATCATCAAGCCCAGCAGGCCCTCCTCCAGCACTCCTTCAGGCACCAGGACTGTCAGAGTAACTTCCCCACAGGTCTCTGCCCCTGCAGATGACCTACCTGCTGATGCCTCTCCTCCTCCTCCTCCAATTCCATCTCTTCTCATTCCATCTACCATTCTAACTCCATCCACCATCATCATCTCCAGCCCCTCTCCAACATCTACACCATCTCCAATCCCTACTATTCCACTCACAGAAGACCAATTCCATCCATTATTCTCCTACCCTCAACCAGATGCCACTTCATCACCCTCCAATCCATCCTTCAACCTCATTGATGATTCCTTTATGGATGACTCTCCATCATCTCCACCTGAGCTACCCTCATCCTCAACATCCTATCAAGATCTTCTGCAACAAATCATTGACCAACCCACCTTCACCCCATCTATCTCCATCCCACTGTCCTCCATCTCTACCTTACCCACACCTCAGCCATCTGTTCCCCCTTTCACCAGCTCTCCACTACCATCATTGTTGGGTACATTGGTCAAATGTACCTGATTTGAAGAAGCCTCACCCAACTCAATGATATACATCATAATGTATTTGATGTATGTTTGAGTTACTTGTGCAGGTTAAGAAAGTACTGGACTGAAGCAAAAAGTTTCTAAGTCCATGTGTCGACACCCAGAGGGAAAGTGTCGACACTTAAGAAGACTTGTGTCGACACCCAGACAAGATGTGTCGACACTTGGAGTCATTGTGTCGACACCTGGGATGCAGAGTCGACACCAGACAGAAAGTGTCGACACTTGGAGCTGTGTCGACACTCAGTGAAGAAAAGTGCAGACAGAAAGTGTCGACACAAGGAGCTGTGTCGACACCCAGTGAAGCTGTGTCTACACCAGAAAGTGTCGACACTTGGAGCTGTGTCGACACTCAGCAAAAGTCTGCAGAGTCTAAGTACAAGTGTCGACACTCAACACAATGTGTCGACACTAAGCAGAAGAGTCAGCACTTGAAGCATGTGTCGACACTCAACACAATGTGTCGACACTCAACAGAAGAGTCAACATTTGAAGAATGTGTCGACACCCAGAACAATGTGTCGACACACAGCTGAAGACTCAACACTTGAAGAAAGTGTCGACACATGGAGCTGTGTCGACACTTAGCAAACAACAGAAAGAACAACAAATTATTCTAAGTACAAGTGTCGACACTATGGGAATGTGTCGACACTCAGCTGAAGTCTCAACAACAAGAAGGTGTGTCGACACAAGGAGCTGTGTCGACACTCAGCAAGATTCAACATAGAAGACTATGTGTCGACACCAAGATGCAGTGTCGACACTTGACAGATTCAACACAAGAAGATGTGTCGACACAAAGGAGATGTGTCGACACATAGAAGAATTCAGCAAAAGTTAGAAGAACAAGTACTTGTGTCGACACTCAATTTCTGTGTCGACACATGCAGAAGAATCTGTGTCGAGACATACAAAGAATTGTGTCGACACCTTATAGACTTGTGTCGACACTTACACAACATGTGTCGACACTTTGACTATAAGTGTCGACACTTTAAGACAGAAAGTCTCGACACTTACTGACTGTTAGAGATTTTCAAGAACTGACTGGTTGACATGACAGCTGCCGTTCCAGCCGGTCTACAGCGCCTGTCAGAGATATCAGAAGTCAGTTATGGACCGGACCAGCCGGTTACCATGAAGAAAGCCTATAAATAGGCACCCACAGTTTACAGAAACTGTTGTTGAAAGAGTTGATCAAGTGGTTAACAAGTGGTACAGATTATTCAAGTAATCAGAAAAGTGATATACTGAGTATCAACACAAGAAGATCTTGCAGTCCAAGTGCAGATCTAAGAAGTTGGAGAGAGAGGGCTCCATCCAAGAAATCAGCCTCTGGAACTAGGCTGAGAAGAAGGATTCAAATTCAATTCTGATTCTTAAGAAGCAGAGGTCAAGGAACAACTGCAGAGGATTCAGTCTTATTCAGTTCTACTCAAGAAGCTTTGAAGAAAGCTAAGTCAGATTGGATCCAGCTGAGTTCTTCCAAGAACTCATCAAGAATCTCTCAACTCCCCTCTTATCTTTCTGAGTTGTAGAGTTATAATTTGTAATATCTTTTTAACTTGTAGGATCCTTTGGATCTGAGTGATTTGTAAGCCTATAATTATAAAGGTTGAGGGTAGGGCTTGTTAGCCTGAGTGTAGGAGATTGTGATCTCTGAGTGTAGGCCTTGTTGGCTGAGTGTAGGCCTTGGATTGGCTGAGTGTAGGCCTTGATTGGCTGAGTGTAGGCTTTGGGATAAAGCCGAGTTGTAAGGCTTTGGGCCTGAGGTGTAGGAACCAATTTGGGTTCTGAGACAGTGTAGGAGTTTGGCCGAATCTAGTACACTGCTAGATAGGCGAAGGGGGAAAGTGGATGTACCCATATCTTGGGGAACCACTATAAATCACTGTGTGCTGTACTGTGCTGAAATTATATGCTGTGTTTGCTGTGATAAACTAGTTAGATTGCTGTGATATAACTGATTGCTGCCAATAAAGTTAGAAAAGGATTAGGTCACCTATTCACCCCCCCCCCCCTCTAGGTGTTTAGGTACCATATCTTTCAAGTGGTATCAGAGGGAGGTTGCTCAAAAAGGACTAACAGTCTGAGGAGATCCTGTTTGGCAGATTCAGTGTAAGGCAATTCACAGATTCAAGAAATTCAAGAACATCAAGAAACATGGGTTCTTATGAGAATCACAAGGAATTGGGTTCCATGAAATTACCCATATGCAGGAAAGAGATCTTTGGGATCTGGAAAGAGAGGGTAAGGCTATTTATGGAAGCCTCTGACCCTAGAATCTACATTACAGTTAAGGAAGAGCCTTATGTGCCAATGAAGATTTCAGTTTTGGATGCAAATCAGAGAACTCCAAAGGATTTCTCTGAGATGACTAAGGATGAAATTGTCCTGGACACCATGGACAAGAGGGCATAAAACATAATAGTGAGTGCCATTGATGATGCAACTTTTCAGAACTTAATTCACTGTAAAACAGCAAAAGAGATGTGGGATACTCTCATTGTCTATATGGAAGGTTCTGAAGAAGTTAGGCAAGATAGGAAGTCCTTGCTAAATCAGGAGTATGAGAGCTTTAGGCAAGGAAAGGGTGATAGCATCACTGAGTGCTATAAGAAATTTTATAGGATAGTTAATGAACTCATGTCTTATGAAAGAGAGTTCACTAACTATGAACTAAATGACAAGTTCTTAAGGTCCCTAACCAAAGATTGGGACACCAAGATCTGTGCCATAAGAGAAATGGCTAAGTTGGGGGAAATTCCTCCTCCCACACTGTTTGGCAAGCTATTGTCTTATGAAATGCAGTTAACAGTGAGAAAAGAGGAGGAGAAATCAACAAGGACTGAGCATAAAGAAAGAACTATTGCTTTTAAGACAGAAGTTCCCAGAAAGTGCAGGAATAAGTCTTCAACTCCACCTCCAGAGGTAGTTGAATCAGAGCCTGATGAGTCTGACAGCACAAAGTCTAAGAGCAGTGAAAGTGATGAAGACTTTGCTGCTTTCACTAGACACTTTCAGAAGTTTTTGAAAAAGAAACAGTGGAGGTCAAGGCCTTCTACATCACAAGGAAAGGAAGACTCTTATCAGAAAAAGAGGTCTTCAAAGAATGACAAGAAAAGGACAAAATCAAGCAAGACAACTAGTTCAAAGATTGTTTGCTATTGCTACAATAGATAGGGCCATGTTATTGCAGATTGTCCAGAGAAGAGAAAGGAATCTGGTGACAGGAAAAAGACTCACTTCAAAGGGAAGAAAGAAAAGTCTTTTGTTGCTAAGAAGGAGAAGACTCTATCAGATATATCTTCTTCAGAAACTGAGTCTGAGGCTGAAGCCTACATAGGGCTGTATGCAGAAGAAGAAGAGGAAGAATTCATGGAGATCTTGGAGTCAATTTATGAACAAGAAGACAGTCATTGCCAAGGGCTAATGGCTTTGACAGAGAGTGCCAAAATCCTGGAGCAGCCAGGACCCAGTCAGGTACAAAGTTCAAGTTTAAATTCAGTTTCTTGTTCTAGTTCAGAATCAGATTTTTCTTCATCAAGTGATGAGAATATATCTGAGTCTGAGGAAGATATTCATCAGCTTATAGATGAATATAAGGTACTGTTGCAAGGCTACAAGAAAAGCAAGACCCTAGCCAAAAGTCAGGTAAAGGAGATTGCTGATCTCAAGGCTGTTGCAACAGATTTTGAGAAGCAATTTGATCAAAAACTGAATGAGGTAGCCAGGCTGAAACACATTGCAGTGATTCAGATGGGAACTATCACCTATAAGAATGATCAAATTAAGAATCTGGAGATCAATCTTCAGAAAGAGAGAGAGCTGGTTGCTAGGTTTTCTAAACCTAAGTCAGTGTTACCCATAATTGATGAATTTGTTCATCACAATGGTAAAGCTGGGCTGGGCTTTGTTAGACCTGCAGGGACTGAGCAGTCCAAGTATAAGTCCAAGGGCAAAGCCCCAACATTCAACAAGCCTGCTGTAGTCAAGACAGCCAAGGCAGTACCTAAGCAAAGGTACAATAAATTTGAATGTTGGTGTTGTGGCAAAGTTGGCCATTTTGCAGTGGACTGTTGGCACAATGTGAGTGCCAAAGTGAGTTCCAAACTACCTGTTGGAAAGCCAGTAGGTAGGTTTGTCAAATTGCAAACTAACAATCACCAAGGACCCAAGAATACTTTGGGTTCTAAGGTTCATTAATTTGTTTTGCAGGTGAGTCCAAGTGGCCAAACCCCTACATGGTACTTGGACAGTGGTTGTTCCAGACATATGACTGGAACTAGGGGACTACTGAAGGACTACATTCCAATCAAAAATGGTCCTAAAGTGACCTTTGGTGGTTCTGAAAAAGGAATCATCAAAGGGTTTGGTAACATTTCTTCAAACTTAGTTACCATTACTCAAGTGGCTTATGTTAAAGGGTTGAAACACAACATAATAAGTATAAGTCAGTTAAGTGATGTAGGGTATGACATCTCATTTGTTAAAAATGGTTGTCATATCAAGAGGTCAAGTGATCAAGAGATCATTTTGACTGGTTATAGGAAGAGGAATGTCTACTGTCTAGACATTATGATTGAGAACAATGGTTCTCCAGTTTGTCTTGTAGCTGATGAGACAGTCTCTCATTGTGTCAAATGGCACAAGAGGCTTGCCCATCTCAACTACAAGACTATTAGCAAACTCTTTAGCAAAGAGTTAGTGAGGAATGGTCCTCAAGTTAAGTGTGTCAAAGATGGTATTTGCTTAGCTTGTCAAAAGGGCAAGCAGACTAAATCCACCTTTAGAAGCATAGATAACAAAGATGCTGTGAGGTGTTTATACCTCTTGCATATGGATCTCTTTGGTCCAATGCCAGTTCACAGCTTAGGTAGGAAGGTCTATACCCTTGTAGTTGTAGATGACTACTCAAGGTTTTCCTGGGTGTTCTTCTTAAGATAGAAATCTAAAACACCTAGTGTCTTCTACAGCTTTGTCAAGCAAATTCAGAATGAACTGAATAGTACTGTGGTCAAAATTAGAAGTGACCATGGTACTGAGTTTCAGTCTGATAGCATGACAAAACTGTGTGAAGACTTTGGGATATTTCAAGAATTCTCTTCACCTAGAACACCTCAGCAAAATGGCATTGCTGAGAGGAAGAATAGAACCTTGATAGAGGCTGGTAGAACCCTACTAAGTGATACATCACTGCCTGAGTATTTCTGGGCTGAAGCAGTTAACACTGCATGTCATGTTATAAATAGGGCTACCATCACTAAAGGGCTAAACAAGACCCCCTATGAAGTTGTGAAAGGCAGGAAACCAAACCTATCCTACTTCAGGATCTTTGGTTGCAAATGCTTCGTACTTAACAATGGGAAGTCTTACTTAACTAAGTTTGCTGCCAAGTCCCAAGAGGGAATTTTTGTTGGGTATAGCAATAATAGTAAGGCTTATAGAGTCTACAACTTGACTACACAAGTTGTAGAAGAATCAGTGCATGTAGTTTTTGATGAGACTAAACTTATTAATAATGAGTTGTCTAGCAATGTATGCAGGCCCACAGGTTTGACAAAGACAATGGACAAGCTGACTATAGAAGAAGTGCCTGCTGCAAGACAGCAAGGAGAGGAGAGTAGCTGCTGTCCAGGGGGAGAACTACATGTGCCAGTTGCTGAAGAAATCCAAGGTATACAGCATGATGTAGATGCTGAAGTGGTTCAACCTGAAGTGAGGATGCCTCCAGCCCACAGGCATCTTAGAGATCATCCAGTAGAGCTGATTATTGGAGATCCAAGACAAGGAGTACAAACCAGGAGTAGAAACATGAATGCTGCAATCTATTCCAGCTTTTTGTCTCAAGTTGAACCTAAAAGATTTGAAGAAGCAATAATGGATCCACAATGGACTGAAGCAATGCAAGAAGAGCTTAATCAGTTCAAGAGGTGCAAGGTTTGGGAACTTGTTCCTAAACCTAAAGACCACAATGTAATAAGAGTTAAGTGGATCTACAGGAATAAGATGGATGAACAAGGTGTCATCATTAAGAATAAAGCTAGACTGGTTGCTAAAGGATATAGGCAAGAAGAAGGTATTGATTTTGATCAAACCTTTGCTCCAGTAGCCAGACTGGAAGCCATAAGAATGTTCTTGGCCTATGCAATCTATCAAGGATTCAAGGTATACCAAATGGATGTCAAGTCAGCATTCCTAAATGGTAATTTGAAAGAAGAAGTCTATGTGGAGCAGCCTTCAGGTTTTGTTGATCCAACTCTACCTCATTATGTCTATAGACTTAGGAAAGCTTTATATGGGTTAAAGCAAGCCCCTAGGGCTTGGTATGAAACCCTATCTAGTTTCCTCATTGAGAACAAGTTCTCAAGGGGGAAAATAGATAAGACTCTATTCCTTAGGGAATCTAGAGGCAAAGTCATACTAGTCCAAATATATGTAGATGACATTATATTTGGGTCTACTGAAAGCAGCCTTTGCAAAACGTTTGCAAAACTTATGCAAGGTCAGTTTGAAATGAGTAGTATGAGAGAGCTGAAGTTTTTCTTGGGTCTCCAAGTTAAACAGACTGAGAGTGGTTTGTCCATTTGTCAGTCAAAGTTCACCCTAGAACTCATAAGGAAGTATGGTATGGATTCATCCAGTATCATGAAGACTCCTATGGGGTCAAGTATGTCTCTTAGCAAGGATGATGCAGGGAAACCTGTAGATGAAACCTTGTATAGAGGGATAGTTGGCTCCCTATTATACTTGACTGCTAGTAGACCAGACATCATGTATGCTACATGTGTTTGTGCAAGGTATCAAGCCTGCCCTAAAGAGTCTCACTTGACTGCTGTCAAGAGAATTTTGAGATATCTAAAGGGCACTCCCTATCTAGGCCTCTGGTACCCTAGGAATGGAGACTTTGATCTAACAGGTTATTCAGATACAGACTTTGCAGGATGCAAAGAGGATAGAAAGAGCACTACTGGAACCTGTCAATTCCTAGGTGGAAGACTAATTTCATGGAGCAGCAAAAAGCAGACTAGTGTGGCTATCTCCACAGCTGAGTCAGAGTATGTGGCTGCAGGAAGTTGCTGTGCTCAACTTCTGTGGATTCAACATCAGCTAGAGGACTATGGATTTCAGGTAAGTAGAACTCCACTTTACTGTGATTCTACAAGTGCTATTTCAATAGCTAATAACCCTGTATCTCATAGTAGAACAAAACATATTGAGATTAAATATCACTTTCTTAGAGAACATGTAGAAAGAGAAGATATTTCACTTGAATATGTTAAAACTGATAATCAGATAGCTGACATGTTTACTAAGCCCCTAGAAGAAGCTAAGTTCAATAGATTCAAAATTGAACTAGGAATGATAAACTTAGACTAAGTTTACAGAATAGAAAATTGACTAAGTAAAACGGTGTCGACACATAGACAAGTCTATGTCGACACAGAATAGTGGTGTCGACACTTCAGAAAAAAGGTGTCGACACATCTAGGAATGTGGTGTCGACACTTCAGAATGTTAGTGTCGACACATGTCAAGTAGGTGTCGACACATCCAATATGGTGTCGAAACTTAAGTTTTACTCAATATTTTTCTAAGTAAAGTCTCGACAATGTGTCAAGTTGTGTTGTGTCTACACATAACCAAGTGTCGACACATAAAATCTGTTGACTAAACTTGTGTCGACACATGTGTGTCGAGACATTATAAGTCTGTGTCGACACTTATTGCCAGTGTCGACACGCTTTCAAAGTTTCGAGACCAAAACTCCTGTGTCGACACCTCTCTTTTCTAAAGACAAATTCTCCAAACCCTAATGGCTCCTAAGCTTGAGGAGAACGTGAACGAGGGCTATGAGCTGGTGCGCGGCGCGTTCGACGACGCAGATCAAGAAATCCAGTCGGTGGTAACCATAGTCGCCAATTCTGGACTAGAATACTTGGTTTCAGAACCAACAAAGATTTGGAAGAAGGAAGTTCTTGAATTCCTTAATGGAGCTGCTGTAGATGAATCTGGATACAGAATCAAATCCAGAGTTCATGGATCTAAGGTCAAGATTTCTCCAAAAAGTCTGAGGAAGGTACTCCAGCTACCCAAAACTCAAGATGAAGAAGAAGTAACTACTTCAAAGACCAGGGAAGCTTTAACCTGGTGTGGTCTTGATCCTAAGATGAAGATAGGATCTGTCTTTAACAGGAAAGGCATGAACAGTCAAGGAAAATTCATGTCTGAAATTGTGGGCAAGGTTATTCTCAGTAAGCCAGGAGGGCATGACAGGGTGTCTGCCTCTATGTTTGAAATTATGACAAGAATAATCTTTACTCTAAGAACAGACTGGTCTCAAGTGGTGTATGAGAAAATCAAGGAGAGTCTGAAGAAGCCCAACCTGGGCAGAATACTTAGTCTCTACCTAGCTGGTACCATACCAGAGGTAATGAATACAGCTGCAGGAAGTAAGATCAATCACATGAGAAAGATGGATCAAAGGATCTTTTCCAGATGGGACAGGGTATTGTCCAAGGAACTGCCAACTCCAGAGAAGCCAGTTACTCAGAAAGATTCTCCTCCAAGGAAGAAAAGGAAGACAGCTGTTGTGACACAGGAGTCCTCCAGCAGTTCAGGGAGTGAAGAACAAGTTGTTTTCACTCCTGATGCTCAAGAGGAAGTGACTGCAGAGAAGACCCCTGCTGCTCAAGATGTAGCTGAGATCCAGGGGGAGCTGCCTCAAGCTAGCCCCATCCATAGGGATCACAGCCAGGGGGAGCTTCCAGTAGTAGAAGAACCATCTACTCTGGACAGTGAGAAAGCCACCATCATTATCCAAGAGGTACTCACTGACCTAAAAACTTTAGACTATATTATAGAAGAAGCTAATTTGTCTGATGATCTTCAGCAAACTCAGCTGAATACTCAAGTTCCAGATGTTGTTGTAGAAGACACATCTGCTGTAGTTCAAGATGATACTTCTCAAGTGGTGGAAGAACCAAGAACTTCTCCTGCACAGTCTCCACAAGAATTCACAATGGAAGACTTGTTCCTAAATCTGGATCAAGCAGATTTTGACAAAGAAATTGATGCTGCTGAATAAGAGACTGGTGCTGCTGAAGATAAGAGTGCTGCTGCTGAGGGGGAGCACATGGAAGTTCTGGAAGAGCCTATTAGGCAAGAACCAGAGAAGGCAACTGTTGTGCAAGCTGACAAACCTCCAAGCCCTAAGGAAAGGGTTGAAATAGCCAGCACTTCAGAATCTGAAGAAGATGAGGCTGCAAAGGCTAAGAGGAAGAAATTATATGTTTTTAAAAGAAGAAGCCAGAGTTACAAGAAAGCCTTGCAATCTATTGCTCCACAGCCTATAGTCCAACAAGCTCCAAATGTTGACTATAGTGCTTTACTGATTGCACTGCAGATAAAAATGGATGAACAAAGGAAAGCCATAGAGGCTTATGTGGATGAAGGGCACAAGACCCTACAGTTTGACCTGGCCCAAGAAATAAAGTCTATAAGGTTTGAGATGAACCTTAATAAGAAGGATATGAATGAATGCTTCCACAAGGGTGGTAATGCTGTTGTGTATCTGGCTACACACCAAGAGAAGATCAAAGCACAGGTAGATGATATAGCATTGAAGCAAGGGTATGTACTGGAAAATCAGTTAAGGATGAATGACAACTTGACTGCTTCACACAATGTTATAGTCACTGAAATGAAGAATAAGACTGCTGAACCTTCTACATCTGCTGCTGCAGTTAAGGCTGACTTTGATAAAGTCTTTCAAGCTGAGATTACTGCTGTTAAGTCTGCTATTAAAGATTCTCAGAAAGTCATCTCTGAACAACTTACAAAGCTGAAACCATTCTTTAAAGAGGGCATAAGATATTTGGACAGTCAAATAAGGTTTCAAAAGGATGATGTCAGAGACCATATGGCCAGAGAAGTCATAAAGGGGGAGAGAGTATTAGTCAAAGCTAGCTCTGACCATGCCAAATGGATATCTAACTCCATCAGAGCTACACTGGGCTATCCTCCACTCTGTGATGATGATAATGTTGCTGAATCAGGGATTCAAAATGCCTATCTTGGAGGTGAGCAAGCAGAAGTAGCTCAAGTGATATATCCACCTCCAGATTTTGACATGGTTCATGCAGATGTAAGCACAATGTATAGCCCAACTGCAGGGAAGTCAAATGTTGTTCTGGAAAAGGTTGTTCAACCTATTTCTGCAGCTATGCAAGAGGCATTAGAGAAAGAAGAAGAGACTAGGCTGTCTAAAAAGAGGTTTAGGGAACAAGCAGAACAAAAGCCAGATTTTGAACAATGGAGCCCTACCTCTAGAAATATAATTCTAACTGCCTGGAAAGCTGCCAAAGACAACATGAATGACAGGAACAAATGGTTCTCTGAGGCAGAATGGAGAAAGCATGAGATCAGGCAGAAGGCTATAGTACAATTCAGAAGGAAGGCTAAGTTGGGAAAGCTACCTCCTACTGCTGTGGAGCCTAGCAAGTACTTCCCCAAGCCATACCACTATTTTGAGAGACAGAAAATCAAAGCAGAAGAGCTGAAGAAGAAGGACTTAAAAGGAAAGAAGCCTGCTGATGCTGCAACTGTTGAAGCCCCTGTCAAAGCTCAAGTCCAAGCTGGAAAGGGAATTGTTATCAAGGAACCTGATCAGAAATAGATTAGGATTTTACTTGAAGATTATGTTGCAATCCTTTTTAATGTAAAACATTTTTGTAAAACATTGAAGATGTATAAGAAAAATGTTAGAACAATATATGATAAATATATTTCATGATTGTTCTGTAAATGTGTCTATTTCTTAATTGTTCTGAAATGATGAATGTGTATACATGTGTGTATTTCTACATGTTTATGTTTACCCTGCTGAATATAATCTGCTGTACATCATTTTGTAATTTTAATTATGGATGGTGTATATCATTGACTAAGGGTTATGACTTCTCCAAATAGGGGGAGATTGTTGGGTACATTGGTCAAATGTACCTGATTTGAAGAAGCCTCACCCAACTCAATGATATACATCATAATGTATTTGATGTATGTTTGAGTTACTTGTGCAGGTTAAGAAAGTACTGGACTGAAGCAAAAAGTTTCTAAGTCCATGTGTCGACACCCAGAGGGAAAGTGTCGACACTTAAGAAGACTTGTGTCGACACCCAGACAAGATGTGTCGACACTTGGAGTCATTGTGTCGACACCTGGGATGCAGAGTCGACACCAGACAGAAAGTGTCGACACTTGGAGCTGTGTCGACACTCAGTGAAGAAAAGTGCATACAGAAAGTATCGACACAAGGAGCTGTGTCGACACCCAGTGAAGCTGTGTCTACACCAGAAAGTGTCGACACTTGGAGCTGTGTCGACACTCAGCAAAAGTCTGTAGAGTCTAAGTACAAGTGTCGACACTCAACACAATGTGTCGACACTAAGCAGAAGAGTCAGCACTTGAAGCATGTGTCGACACTCAACACAATGTGTTGACACTCAACAGAAGAGTCAACATTTGAAGAATGTGTCGACACCCAGAACAATGTGTCGACACACAGCTGAAGACTCAACACTTGAAGAAAGTGTCGACACATGGAGCTGTGTCGACACTTAGCAAAGAACAGAAAGAACAACAAATTATTCTAAGTACAAGTGTCGACACTATGGGAATGTGTCGACACTCAGCTGAAGTCTCAACAACAAGAAGGTGTGTCGACACAAGGAGCTATGTTGACACTCAGCAAGATTCAACATAGAAGACTATGTGTCGACACCAAGATGCAGTGTCGACACTTGACAGATTCAACACAAGAAGATGTGTCGACACAAAGGAGATGTGTCGACACATAGAAGAATTCAGCAAAAGTTAGAAGAACAAGTACTTGTGTCGACACTCAATTTCTGTGTCGACACATGCAGAAGAATCTGTGTCGAAACATACAAAGAATTGTGTCGACACCTTGTAGACTTGTGTCGACACTTACACAACATGTGTCGACACTTGGACTATAAGTGTCGACACTTTAAGACAGAAAGTCTCGACACTTACTGACTGTTAGAGATTTTCAAGAACTGACTGGTTGACATGGCAGCTGCCGTTCCAGCCGGTCTACAGCGCCTGTCAGAGATATCAGAAGTCAGTTATGGACCGGACCAGCCGGTTACCATGAAGAAAGCCTATAAATAGGCACCCACAGTTTACAGAAACTGTTGTTGAAAGAGTTGATCAAGTGATTAACAAGTGGTACAGATTATTCAAGTAATCAGAAAAGTGATATACTGAGTATCAACACAAGAAGATCTTGCAGTCCAAGTGCAGATCTAAGAAGTTGGAGAGAGAAGGCTCCATCCAAGAAATCAGCCTCTGGAACTAGGCTGAGAAGAAGGATTCAGATTCAATTCTGATTCTTAAGAAGCAGAGGTCAAGGAACAACTACAGAGGATTCAGTCTTATTCAGTTCTACTCAAGAAGCTTTGAAGAAAGCTAAGTCAGATTGGATCCAGCTGAGTTCTTCCAAGAACTCATCAAGAATCTCTCAACTCCCCTCTTATCTTTCTGAGTTGTAGAGTTATAATTTGTAATATCTTTTTAACTTGTAGGATCCTTTGGATCTGAGTGATTTGTAAGCCTATAATTATAAAGGCTGAGGGTAGGGCTTGTTAGCCTGAGTGTAGGAGATTGTGATCTCTGAGTGTAGGCCTTGTTGGCTGAGTGTAGGCCTTGGATTGGCTGAGTGTAGGCCTTGATTGGATGAGTGTAGGCTTTGGGATAAAGCTGAGTTGTAAGGCTTTGGGCCTGAGGTGTAGGAACCAATTTGGGTTCTGAGACAGTGTAGGAGTTTGGTCGAATCTAGTACACTGCTAGATAGACGAAGGGGGAAAGTGGATGTACCCATATCTTGGGGAACCACTATAAATCACTGTGTGATGTACTGTGCTGAAATTGTATGTTGTGTTTGCTGTGATAAACTAGTTAGATTGCTGTGATATAACTGATTGCTGCCAATAAAGTTAGAAAAGGATTAGGTCACCTATTCACCCCCCCCCCCTCTAGGTGTTTAGGTACCATATCTTTCAATCATCAACAGCTGCTCCTCCATCCTCTACCTCTGCTCCAGTCACCATTGAGCAAGTAGAAATTCCAGCCCTTGCTGACAGGCTGTATGAATTGCTAGCCCCCAGGCTATCTCTTCTTTTGGAGACCTCCTTGGCTCCATTACTCCTGTCAGTGGCAGCCCTTTCTGCCAGGCTCTCCTCTCTCTTCCCTCAGGCAGCCCCTTCAGTAGTGTGCCTTGATCCAGCCATGTCTGAATCTAGGCAGGGGGAGATGCCCTATGAAGTGAGTCTGCCTATTGCTGCTCTTACTGTTTTAGTGAGCCTGCCTGCTGCTGTTTCAGTGAGCCTGCCTGCTGCTGTTTCTTCAGTTCTTGAATCTGCTACTGTTGCTGCTGATGTGTTTCAAGCTTCAGTTCAACCTCCTGCTGTATTATTTGCAATAGATCTCAGGTCTTTGCTCTCAAATTTTGATTCTCTATATTTCAGATGTCTGCCAGAGACAGTTGATTTCCAGCCCCCAGAGGATCTGTCCAAGGCCCTTGTGTCATTCTCTTGTTGTGACCCCAGCATCATCACTTCATTTGTCCACTCAGTTTATGTTGCTGCTACTTCTGCTGAAAGCATTGCTGTTGTTTCTGATGTTGTTGCCCCTCCTGCTGCTGAAAATTCTGCTGATAATATTGTTGTTGTTTCTGATGAGCCAATTTCTAAGGAGATCCTTATGACAGAGGCACATGAGTTTAAGCCTTCTGAATTTTCTGCTGATATTTCTGCTACTGATATTGCTGTTAGTGAAACTGTTGCTGCTGCTGTTGTTACTTCTCCAGAACCTGTAGTATCTACTGTTGTTGTTACTGATTCTATTTCAACTGCCACACCTTCACTATCTGCTGCAACAACTTTTGTATCTGCTGTTGTCACTACTGTTACTGCTTCAACCTCTGCTGCTACACCCTCTGATGCCTCATCTGCTTGTATACAGCTCAAGAAAGATTTGATGAAGAAGATTGATGCCCTGTATGATGATCAGAGTTCTGAAAGTGATGAGTTCAGAACAGACTCTGATGATTCTTCTGCTACCATTTCCAGGAAAAGAAAGGCAAGGAACAAAGCCATGAAGAGAGTACCTCCTGCCAAGGTCAAAGATAACAATGATATACTATACTATATTCTTCATGATTGCCCCATCACTGAGCACTGGATGCAGTACTCTAAGAATCAACTTAAAGCAATGAAAAAGAAAAGGAAATATGAAAAGGGCTCTTCTCAATTCCAACATTCTCATCCTCCTCCACCACCTCCTCCTGATGCAGGTGCAGGTGGAAGTTCTGCTGCTCAACCCCCTGCTAGAAGTCAAACCCCCTATCAGCCACATGATAGATCCTACCATAGGGGAAGCCAATCTAGGGGTTCTCAATCCATGAGAGGAGGATATAGAGGCAATCAAAGAGAAGTCCGGGTCTACTCCAAAGGATACTCAAGGCAACATCCATACTTCAGGGAAGGACAAATTTCATCTGACACCACCTCTGGTCCTTTTTCCTATAAGTTGAAGGAAACTGTTTCATCCAGGCCTCCTCGAGACAATCCTTCTAATAGATATGAGCCACCAGTACCTTTTGAAGACCCTGAGAACAATCCAGCTGCTTGGACTGCAAGGATGAAAGAACTTGCTGCACTGGATCAGATCAAGAAAGCTAAAGAGTAAGGAAGGGATTCCTCCAACATCTCTACAATGTCTGAATAGAGAAAGAAAGAGTTGGAAATATATGCATCAAGCAAATTTTTTGATTCAGATAGATACATGGAACTACATCCTGAAGCTGTAGTTCCCAGGCCCAAACAGCAAACCACTTTAGGTGCAGCAGATGATACTAGATCAAAGAAGGAAGCCCTCAACCCCAACAGAGAAATCAAACTTGTTAAGGGCAAGGAAAAGAAATGATTATGTAAGGTGACAATCTCTCTAACTTCTGGTTATTATCTGGGATGATATATATATATATATATATATATATCTGTGGTTCTGCATGTCCAGCTTTTCTTTTTGTTTTTCTGTATTGCTGCTTGTATGTTATTTAATTTTTCCAAACTCTGTAAATAGTAATCCTAACCCAAATAGGGGGAGATTGTTGGAACACCCTATTACTAATTTGGGTCAGGATCACTATGTCTCTAGGAAACCAATGTTTGACCTCCTGTATAGCTCTAAAGATCAATTAGAATTGAGTCTAAGGATTAGAAGTCTAAGTTTGGAAGCTGCCCTCAAGACCAAGCCTTTTTCAGTTTGAGACTAAGTCATATCGTCGAGCTCAGCACGATGATTCGTCGAACTCCGATCGACGATCGTCTAGCTCAACTTCGACAGATCGTCGAACTCCATTCGACGATCGCTGAGCTCAACTTCATCATATCGTTGAACTCCATTCGACGATCGGTGAGCTCAGTTCGACGATCTTGACTCAGCTTTGGATCTATTTCTCTGAGCTCAGTTCAACGATCTTTGAGCTCAGATCGACGATATTTTGTTGCAGTATAAATCCATATCGCTGAGCTCAGGTCGACGATAGCAGAGCTCAGTTCGACGTTTTCAGATAACTTCAAGGATGTTTCTAGATTCAAATTCAAATCAGTTAAGGAGTTATTCTGCAATTAATTCAGAAGATTTTCTAGCCGTTTTCATTTATTTTTGGACCAAGTTTCAAGGGATTTTCAAGGAATATTTCTATGGACTTTCCTCCAGAAGACTTTTTGCAATTAAGGATGCAATTAATACAGGCCAATGGCTATTCTTGACAAAGGATGTTTTTCCATTCAGTACCAGAGAATAAAAGAGAAGAATTTTTGAATCTCACACACAGATTACAGATACACAGACAGACAAAAAAACAGACATCAGTAATCTTCAGAATAAGAACAAAAATTATTCTCTGTCTCAAAGAATTCTTAAGAACACACATCCAAGGGGATCAAATTTTCTGAAATCTTCAGATCTCTTTTGTCTCAAGTGTTCCAGGCCAACATATTTCAAGACTCCAGACACCTAACATTTCAGCTGCTGCTGAAATCATCTTTTGCTGGAGCTCAACTTTTGAAGGCCTATCACCCTACAGCAAAGCTTCTTTTCCTGAAGATCTCAAGGACTCAGGGGGAGCTTTGACACCATCAATCCACATAGTCTTCTCAGCTGATCTGAAAAAGAGAAGACTTCCATCACTCTCTCACCCCCATCTCTGTAAAGGGTTTCTCAAACTCCCTTCAAAAGTTTGAGTTTTGTTTTTGAGCACCTTGTCAAAAGCTCATTGGTGGCAAGACACCTGATCAAAAAAACTGGTTTGGTTTTTGAGCACCTTATCAAAAGCTCATTAGTGCCCAGGACACCTGATCAACTCATCCTGCAGTGGATTCCTATCTAGGGTGGTAGAAGAGTGGATGTACCCAAATTTAGGGGAACCACTATATTTCCTTGTGTCATCTGGTTTTGCTTGTCTTTATTTTTGTTTATGGCTGTGATTGTTCTGTGATTAGCTTTTGATTAGTTTAGTTTTGTGATTAGATTTATTGACTGCTTCCCTGCTCACTCACATTACAACAGTTGTTGTAAAAGGTTTTCAAGCACCATATACTCTATTCACCCTCCTCTATAGTATATCAGATCTAGCTGCACTTTCAAGGTCGACGATAGTTGAGCTCAGATTGATGATTTCTGTTTCCAGTCTAGTTCCAGTCTCTGAGCTAAGGTGACGATAGTTGAGCTCAGTTCGACGATTTTCTAGAGAGATCGACGATTCTCAAGATTCAAATTCAGATAGTTATGGAATTCTATCTTATTTATTCCCAGCATTTATTCCAAGGATCTTGTAGCCATTTCAATTAATCTGGAGCAAGTTTCAAGGGAGATTTAAAGGAATGTTTTCTAGGACTTTCCTCTAGAGACAAAATTCATTTAAGGAAGTCATTAATGAGTGGCTAATGACTATCTTGGAGACAGAGAATCAATTCATTCTTTTCAGATCTAAGGAATAAGAGAGGACATTCTTTTTCTGCTACTCTATTAGAACATAGAAAAGAATTCTTTGATGGACATACAGATAGACATAAAAACAGAATTCATTCAGAACACTCACCACTAAAGGAGATCAACGTACAGAAAAGAAGATTTTCCTAGATCTCTTTTAACTCAAGTGTTCAAAGGCTTCATCCATCAAGACTCCAGACACTACACATTTCAGCAACTGCTGGAATCATCCTTTGCTCGATATCTCATCTACTGAAGGCCTATCACCCTAGTGCAAAGCTTCTTTTCCTGAACCACTTTCAGATCTCAGGGGGAGCTTTGACAACATCATCCACTAGTCTTCTCTCAGATTGTTGACAGAGAAGAACACCTCACCTCTTTCTTTTTCTGCTGTAAAAGGGTTTCTCAAAACTCCCTTCAAAAGTTTTGTGCTATTTCTGAGACCTTGTCAAAACTCAGTGGTGGCAAGAAACTGTTGGAGTTACCATTGTGATCTAGAAGTGGTCAAACATATAATCTCACTGCCAACGCGATATGAGCCTGCAGGGTCGCACATAAGAGATGTGGAGAAGTTGGATGATTGACTGTGTTGGTAAAGGTTACCAATCACCGACCTGAATGGGGTTATGGGCAAAGTGTTGCCTTAAAGGATCATCGGGTTGGGCAAATGTTGCCTTGAAGGACTGGTATGAATAGTCGACCGAAGGTCGACGAGAATCGTAGAGTATGGTACTCTGATTCTCGCCGGTCGACGAGAATCGTCGAGTATGGTACTCTGATTCTCGCCGATCGACGAGAATCGTCGAGAATTGGTACTCTGATTCTCGACGATCGACGAGAATTATCGACCGCAGGTCGACGGTCGACGAGTATGGTCCACCCTGCATTCGGCGAGAATCGTTGAGTATTGTACTCTGATTCTCGCCGATCCTAGGTGATACTCGCCGACTGATTCTCGTCGAACCTGCTCGCTGATTATCGCCGATCGTCGCCGATTCTCGCCGATTGATACTCACCGATTCTGGGACCCTATTTTACTGGGTGGTCTGCGGATAGCGATATTCCTAAGTCTATTTATGCCTTCGGTATAAAATGGACACTTAGGGTTTTCGGGAATTATGCTTTTGGCAGCCGATCGAACTGAATCCCGCGAAGCGTTCCGCCTTTCCGTTCGTTCTGCCGATCCCAAATCCCGCCGCCGACGGAAGTGTTTCGCCGCCGCCGTGCTCGCTCCGTCGACCTCCTTCTCTCCGGCGATCGTCGCTGGTGTTGCAATCCCTGGCGCGGACCTAGCAATCCGTGGGAAAGCAAGGTGCGGTCTTTCTCCTTCCCGATAATCCGTGCGATGGATAGATCGGCGTTCTCCCGCTCGTGTGGATTTCTGCAGAGACGTGGATATTATTTCACGTAGAACTCGCCACTAGCAAGAAGACGAAGTTTGGAGCATCACCGTTGAGTTGTGACTCAACGCCATTGAGGTAATTTTGCATAGTTGTATGTTCACTTCTTGATTCAATTATCATGGCCCGATCCCATCTCTTTTGGGTTTTCTTGATGTTTTATTCTTCCGCTGCGTGCACAAGCGTTGTGTCATCCTCATAGAGAAACCCAACAGTGGTATCAGAGCGAGGTTTCGGCCATGATTGTTGTATTGGAAGTTTTGTTATTCCAGTACGTGTAAACCTAGGGATTTAGAAGTGTTCTAAATGTCTAGATTTAGTCTTGGTACCTCGCCAAGAACTTCTGGAATTTCGTGGAAATTTCTAATTGTTAGAAATTGTAGTCTCCTTAGCAGTAACCATCCTTCGAGTTTGTTTTGGATTTTGAATCCAACATAGAGAGATGAGCTTGTCTACTGCTTTAAGTTGAGTTGTCTTTGCCTTTGTCCAATGCATGTAAATCTGAGGATTTGGAAGTTTCCGGATGTTCAGATTTAGCCCTTCCTTCTATCAATTGTTGATGGTGTCAGGATGTGCACATAAGGGATACATGTGGTTTAGATATTATTTTTCTTTGGATGTGCACATTGATCAAATGTTGATCATGGTTAATTGTTAACCAATAATTAAAATCCCTTCATCAAATATTAAGTGTTTGGATGCCTTCCGATGGATGACACTCTTCCTGCCTCGATCGATGAAGTGTGGGCTTGCCAAAGCAAGGTGCATTAATCTATCTTGGTAAGGGTGCGAGAGGATAATTGTGATATCCTACTGTCGACATCGGGTCCAGCTTAACTAGGTGACCTCAAAGGTTGAGTGCCTAGAGTCATAGGGTTGGCATGCACCATATGATGGATGCGAGTAAGGAGTTATTCACCAACCATACAAGAATTGCATGAGGATGCAATTGGCAAGCGTTGCCTACCTAAATAACCGCATCGTGAGAGGAAAGCCAAAGCTGACTCATTGTGTTGGTGAAATACGGATCTTGTCCACTAAGAGAGTAGCTCGCATGAACTCTCCGAATTGTTAGTGAGGGCTATCATTTCGAATAAAATAGTGAGAGTGTTTTAATTGAAGTCCAAATTAAAATAAATTGTATTTGAAATTTTGGTACTGATTTTATTCTGCATAAATTCTTGTAGAATTCCATGGCAAGTGTTTCACACTCCACGTTGTCTTTGAGAGCCATCCTTGAGAAGGATAAGCTCAGTGGGACTAATTACATGGACTGGTATAGGAACCTGAGAATTGTTCTCAGGCAAGAGCGAAAGCTCTATGTCTTGGAAGAAGAAGCCCCCGAGGTGCCGACCGGGAACTCTTCCCGTGCTGGGAAGGATACTTATAAGAAGTATACTGATGATGCTTTAGATGTCGAATGTCTTATGCTTGCCACTATGAACTCTGAGCTTCAGAAGCAACATGAGAGCATGGGGTGCAAGGAGATTGACGAGCATCTCAAGAAAATGTTTCAAGGGCAGGCTCGTCAAGAGAGGTTCGACATCACAAAAGCATTGTTTCAGTGCAAGATGGGAGTTCGAGACTCAGTAGGGACTCACGTACTCAAGATGATTGGGTATATAGAGAACCTTGAAAGGCTGGGTTTTCCTCTTGGTCAAGAGTTGGCCACAGATCTGATCCTACAATCGTTGTCGGACAGTTATGAGCAGTTCGTCTTGAACTACAACATGAATAAAATAGACAAGACACTGCCCGAACTCCTAGGCATGTTGAGAACTGCCGAAATCAATATGAAGAAGGCCAAGCCTGCCAGCCCCATACTGATGGTGCATAAGGGCAAGGGCAAGGTCAAGGGCTCTAAGAAGACGAAGGTGGGACCTAAGTCATATCTTGAGCCCAAGTCTTTTGCACTGATGAAAAAGAAAAGCACGGTGAAGGAAGGGAAATGCCACCACTGTGGCAAGGCTGGTCATTGGAGGAGGAACTGTCCTTCATATATTGAAGGTCTGCAGAAATTGAAGGGAGGTATGACTTCTGCTTCAAATGTTTACGTTATAGAGATAAACCTTTCTGCTCCTTCATCTTGGGTATTGGATACCGGATGTGGTTCTCACATTTGTACAAATATGCAGGAACTGGGAAGGAGAAGATTGCTGAGTAAAGGGGAGGTGGACCTCCGCGTCGACAATGAAGCAAGAGTTGCTGCTGTAGCCGTAGGGGTTTACCGTCTTTCTTTGCCCAGTGGGCTTGTAATAGAAGTAGATAATTGTTATTTTGTTCCGGCCATAACTAGAAACATTATATCTATTTCATGTTTGGACATGATTGGATTTTTTTTTATAATTAAGAACAACTGTTGTTCTATATTTAAGAATGATGTTTGTTATGTTGTAGCCCAATTGTTTAATGGTCTTTATATTTTGAACTTGGACCATCTGATCTATAATGTAGAAAATAATAAAAGACTAAGAACAAATAACTCGAACCCTACGTTTCTCTGGCATTGTCGTTTGGGCCATATCAACGAGAAGCGCATATCCAAGCTCCATAGAGATGGACTTTTGGACTCATTTGATTATGAATCATTTGAGCGATGCGAATCTTATTTGTTAGGCAAAATGACTAAAGCTCCTTTCACTGGTTATACTGAGAGGGTTGAGGATCTCTTGGGTGTTGTACATAGTGATGTATGCGGACCAATGAGTTTCATGGCTAGAGGTGGGTATTTCTACTTTGTTACATTTACTGATTATTTCAGTAGATACGGATATGTGTATCTTATGAAGTGCAAATCCGAGACATTTGAAAAGTTCAAAGAGTTCAAGAATGAAGTAGAAAACCAGTTGGGTAAAAGGGTTAAAGCACTCTGATCTGATCGAGGTGGCGAATACCTGAGTCATGAGTTCCGTGATCATCTGAAAGAGTGTGGTATTGTATCACAGCTCACTCCACCTAGAACACCACAACATAATGGTGTGTCTGAGAGGAGAAATCGTACTCTGTTAGACATGGTATGTTCGATGATGAGTCATGCAGACTTGCCTGTTTCCTTTTGGGGTTTTGCTTTAGAGACTGCTGCAATGACATTGAATCGCGCTCCAACGAAAACGGTTCAGAAGACACCATATGAGATATGGACTGGGAAGCGTCCTAGTATATCGTTCATTAAAATTTGGGGTTGTGAGGCATACGTGAGACGTCAAATGCCTGACATGCTGGAACCCAAATCGGATAAATGTTATCTGGTGGGATATCCTAAGGAAACGAAAGGGTATTACTTTTACCTACCGTCTGAGGGCAAAGTGTTTGTCGCAAGGACTGGTGTCTTCTTGGAGAAAGAGTTCTTATCAAGAAAGACTGAAAAGGTAGAGCTTGAAGAAGTTCAAGAACCACATGTAATGAATGAACCGGAATTGGATTCTGAGACAGGACTACAAGATGTTGTAGCTAGAGAACCTGCTCAGGGAACACAAGTCCTACGTAGATCTAGTAGACCGAGGTTTGAGCCTGAGAGATATGGATTTCTCATGTCTCAAATAGGTAATGTGTTGCTTATGGATCATGATGATGAACCAGCAACCTACCAAGAGGCTATGAATGGACCGGACTCCGACAAATGGCTTGAGGCTATGAAATCCGAAATGGACTCCATGTATGCAAACCAAGTTTGGAACTTGGTGGAACCACCTGAAGGGGTACGACCCATAGGGTGCAAGTGGGTCTTCAAGAAGAAGACCGACATGGATGGGAATGTACAGACATTCAAAGGGCGACTGGTGGCTAAGGGTTTCAAGCAAATTCATGGTATTGACTATGATGAGACCTTTTCCCCTATTGCCATGGTAAAGTCCATAAGGATATTGCTTGTTGTTGCTATGTATTATGACTACGAGATCTGGCAGATGGATGTCAAAACAGCTTTCCTTAATGGAAACCTCCTTGAGGAAGTGTATATGACACAACCCGAGGGTTTTGTATCCCCAGATGAAGCCACTAAAATATGCAAGCTGAATAAGTCCATTTATGGACTGAAACAGGCCTCTCGAAGTTGGAATCTTCGTTTTGATGAGAAAATCAAAGAGTTTGGATTCATCAAGAATGAAGATGAGCCTTGTGTTTACAAGCGAATCAGTGGGAGCATTGTTGTCTTCCTGATATTGTATGTAGATGACATACTGTTGATTGGGAATGACATTCCTACCCTGAAAGTTGTTAAGAACAACCTAGGGAACTGCTTTTCGATGAAGGATTTGGGTGAAGCGACTTACATACTCGGTATTAAGATCTATAAAGATAGATCGAAGAAGTTGCTGGGTTTGACCCAGAGTACATACATCGAGAAGGTGTTGAAGCGGTTCAACATGCTTGAGTCCAAGAAAGGATTTTTGCCCATGTCTCATGGTGTAAATCTCTCTAAGGACCAGTGTCCGAAGTCTTGTGAAGACAAGGACCGCATGAAGTTGACTCCATATGTTTCGGCAATTGGATCAATCATGTACGCGATGTTATGTACTCGACCCGATGTCTCCTTTGCTTTGAGCATGACTAGCAGGTATCAGTCAGACCCCGGTGAGTGTCACTGGATTGCAGTCAAGAATGTCCTGAAGTACTTGAGAAGGACTAAGGATGTGTTCTTGGTGTATGGTGGAGAGGAAGAGCTCGTTATAAGTGGTTACACGGATGCTAGCTTCCAAACTGATAGAGATGACTCCAAGTCTCAGTCAGGTTTTGTGTTTTGCCTGAATGGAGGAGCTGTGAGCTGGAAGAGTTCCAAGCAAGAGACAGTTGCTGATTCTACAACAGAGGCCGAGTATATCGCCGCAGCTAATGCGGCGAAGGAGGCTGTATGGATTAGGAAATTCATCGGCGAGCTTGATGTAGTTCCTAGCATTGTTGGTCCCGTAGTTCTCTACTGTGATAACAATGGTGCAATTGCACAATCTAAGTAACCTAGATCCCATCAGCGCTCCATGCACATACTTCGGCGGTTTCATCTTATTTGTGAGATTGTCGAACGAGGAGATGTAAACATTTGCAGAGTGCCGACTGAGGAGAATATTGCGGATCCACTGACAAAGCCTCTCGCGCAGAGAAAGCATGATGGTCATACTAAATCGATGGGTATACGATACCTAAATGATCAACTCTAGTGAGAATCTTGTGGATTGCATGTAAACTTGTATTTTGTTGGCCATTTGTTCATATGATGAACATTGTACCTAGTTTTTCTTTTACAATTAATGGCAAGTTCTTTTATTATGAGCTTTTCTATATGATAGATAAATGTTAACATAATAGATACCCTTAGAATGTTCGCTTCCATGGGACATCAAGTACGTGACTTGAATGTGACAGCCTATGATTTATTTGAAGCTTCATTCTTAAAGGTCCCTGGTCGAGTATCATCATAGAAGCTAAGGGTGATGATGGTACATGAAGGCTAGCACGTGCGTTGACTGGTGACCGGTTCTCACAGGTCATGATATTGTGATATCAAGTCATCACATGGGTACTTGTTAGTGAACAAGTTGTACTGGACAGACCCAACCTGAGACTGCTCTGTGGATTGTCATCCAATCGTGTCACGAGTAGGTCTCAATTGACAATGGTGTTGTGGTCCTTTGACCTGAAGTCACAGCATTCATCAAGTGAGGAAGAGCGTGCTTTGATGCCATCTAAAGTCTTCCTTGAGAAAGGTTGATGATAAGGGTGGTTGTTGGGCATGTTACGAATCATTTGGGTGTTTGTGTGTGAGCAGATATGTGATTTGTCCTCCTGTATGATAGGAGTTGCATCCATGGGCCCCTTGATGGAACTGGACTGAGAAATGCATGGCCATGCTTGGTTGAGTCAATATGTGATATTGGACTCACCATTCTCTGGAAGTCCATCCTGGATCAAGAAACTTGGATTAAGCTATTACGAGGGTGACACGGTCCATGCCTCTAGTTCTTTCCGGATGTAAGGGACAAAGGGACAAAGACAACGCTGATACATTGGTCATAAAGGCTTATGAGTTATAAACTCTTATTTCTTGGGGAGCAATGATGCATTGCTAGATGCCACTCATTGTTTGTGAGGTTTATGATTTGATACTTTCAAGATCAAGTGGGAGTCTGTTGGAGTTACCATTGTGATCTATAAGTGGTCAAACATGTAATCTCACTGCCAACGCGATATGAGCCTGCAGGGTCGCACATAAGAGATGTGGAGAAGTTGGATGATTGAATGTGTTGGTAAAGGTTACCAATCACCGACCTGAATGGGGTTATGGGCAAAGTGTTGCCTTAAAGGATCATCGGGTTAGGCAAATGTTGTCTTGAAGGACTGGTATGAATAGTCGACCGAAGGTCGACGAGAATCGTAGAGTATGGTACTCTGATTCTCGCCAGTCGACGAGAATCGTCGAGTATCGTACTCTGATTCTCGCCGATCGACGAGAATCGTCGAGAATTGGTACTCTGATTCTCGACGATCGACGAGAATTATCGACCGCAGGTCGACGGTCGACGAGTATGGTCCACCCTGCATTCGGCGAGAATCGTCGAGTATTGTACTCTGATTCTCGCCGATCCTAGGTGATACTCGCCGACTGATTCTCGCCGAACCTGCTCGTTGATTATCGCCGATCGTCGCCGATTCTCGCCGATTGATACTCACCGATTCTGGGACCCTATTTTACTGGGTGGTCTGCGGATAGCGATATTCCTAAGTCTATTTATGCCTTCGGTATAAAATGGACACTTAGGGTTTTCGGGAATTATGCTTTTGGCAGCCGATCGAACCGAATCCCGCGAAGCGTTCCGCCTTTCCGTTCGTTCCGCCGATCCCGAATCCCGCCGCCGACAGAAGTGTTCCCCCGCCGCCGTGCTCGCTCTGTCGACCTCCTTCTCTCCGGCGATCGTCGCTGGTGTTGCAATCCCTGGCGCGGACCTAGCAGTCCGTGGGAAAGCAAGGTGCGGTCTTTCTCCTTCCCGATAATCCGTGCGACGGATAGATCGGCGTTCTCCCGCTCGTGTGGATTTCTGCAGAGACGTGGATATTATTCCACGTAGAACTCGCCACTAGCAAGAAGACGAAGTTTGGAGCATCACCGTTGAGTTGTGACTCAACGCCATTGAGGTAATTTTGCATAGTTGTATGTTCACTTCTTGATTCAATTATCATGGCCCGATCCCATCTCTTTTGGGTTTTCTTGATGTTTTATTCTTCCGCTGCGTGCACAAGCTTTGTGCCATCCTCATAGAGAAACCCAACAGAAACCTGATCAAAAAATCTGGTTTGGTTTTTGAGCACCTTATCAAAAGCTCATTGGTGCCCAGGACACCTGATCAACTCATCCTGCAGTGGATTCCTACCTAGGGTGGTAGAAGAGTGGATGTACCCAGATTGATTGAGGAACCACTATAGCTCCTTCTGTCTTCTGGTTGCTATATTTTGTTTGCTGTGTGCTGTGTTTTTATTTCTTGCTTTCATAACTTTTATTTATTGCAAGCACCTTACACATATATTTAAATTAAGTCTTTCACTGCAAAATAATTTTTAACTTGAAAATTATTTTAATATACTCTATTCACCCCCCTCTAGAGTTAAGGTAGATCTTATCCCGACTTTCATATTGTTATTGAATGGTTGTTTGATGCTTGTGGATAGGGGTTGCGATGTGGCGGTTCAAATTGGAAGTTGGGAGTTCTGTTTAACTGCATCTGTACTGCCGATATCGGAGTTCGACGTGATCTTTGGTATGGATTGGCTCGCAGAGCATTCGCCCGCCCCCCCCCCCCCCCCCCCCCCCCCCCCCGAGTCCAACTCAAGATCTGTGTGGTTCTTTGTGATCCGGATCCTTATCGGGGTGTGATTGATGTGGGCATCAGAGTCGTGATGCCTCCTGATCTCCTTGTACAATGCATATTCCTCTGGAAGTGATGAACTTCTTATCTAGATGTGTAATGGAGGGGTTCTCCTCAAAGGGACTTTGGAGCGGCCAACCAAAGATCCCTTTATTTGTCGAGTTAGAGTTGACTACCATGAACTGAGCATCCCGGGTGACCTACCTTAGGAATTCCCCTATGGTGACTGGGAGAGTAATGTTCCCTCGTATAGGAACTAGTTGTTGGAGTTACCATGGTGATCTGGAAGTGATCAAACATGTAATCTCACTGTCAACGCGATATGAGCCTGCAGGGTCGCACATAAGAGATGTGGAGAAGTTGGATGATTGACTGTGTTGGTAAAGGTTATCAATCACCGACCTGAATGGGGTTGTGGGCAAAGTGTTGCCTTAAAGGATCGTCGGGTTGAGGCAAATGTTGCCTTGGAGGACTGGTAAGAATTGTTGTCCGAGGGTCGATAACAATCGTCGAGAATAGATATTCTGATTCCCGCCGATCGATGAGAATCGTCACTCTGATTCTCGCCGATCGACGAGAATTGTCGAGAATAAATTTGCTGATTCTCGACGATCGACGAGTTCGACAAGTATCGTCGACCGCGGCTCGACGATCGACGAGATTCGTCGTGTATCATCAAGCGCGGCTCGACGATCGGCGACAATCGTCGAGTATTGTACTCTGATTCTCGCTGATCCTAGGTGATACCCGCCGACTGATTCTCGCCGAACCTGCCGAGTGATTCTCGCCGATTGTCACCGATTCTCACCGACTGATACTCGCCGATTCTGGAACCCTATTTCTGGGTGGTCTGCGGATTGCGATTTTCCTAAGTCTTTTATGCCTTCGGTATAAAAGGGACACTTAGGGTTTTCGGGTATTACAAGTTTTGGCAGCCGATCGAATCGATTTTGACGGAAGAGTTCCGTTCCGCGATCGTTCCGCCGATCCCGAATCCCGCCGCCGACGGAAGGGTTCCGCCGCCGTGTTCGCTCCGTAGACCACCTCCCCTCCGACGATCGTCGCTAGTGTTGCTCTTCCTGGCGCGGACCTAGCAGTCCGTGGAATAGCAAGGTGCGGTCATCGTTCTTCCCGATCTTCCGTGCGACGGATAGCTCCGTGTTCTCCCGCTCGTGTGGATTTCTGCAGAAACGTGGACATTATTCCACGTAGAACTCGCCACTAGCAAGAAGAGAAAGTTTGGAGCACCTCCATTGAGTTGTGACTCAACGCCACCGAGGTAATTTTTGCCTAGTTATTTGTTAACTTCTTAATTCAACTATCATGGCCCGATCCCATTTCTTTTAGGTTTTCTTGATGTTTTTATTTCCGCTGCGTGCACAAATGTTGTGCCATCCACATAAGAGAAACCCAACAGTGGTATCAGAGGCAGGTTGCGGCCATGATTGTTGTTTTGGAAGTTTTGTTATTCCAGTACGTGTAAACCTAGGGATTTAGAAGTGTTCTAAATGTCTAGATTTAGTCTTGGGTACCCCCGCCAAGAACGTCTGGAAATTTCGTGGTAATTTCTAATTGTTAGAAATTGTAGTCTCCTTAGCAGTAACCATCCCTCGATTTTGTTTTGGATTTTGAATCCAACATAGAGAGATGAGCCTGTCTACTGCTTTAAGTTGAGTTGTCTTTGCCTTTGTCAAATGCATGTAAATCTGAGGATTTGGAAATTTCCGGATGTTCAGATTTATCCCTTCCTTCTATCAATTGTTGATGGTGTCAGGATGTGCACATAAGGGATGCATGTGGTTTAGAATTGTTTTTCTTTGGATGTGCACATTGATCAAATGTTGATCATGGTTAATTGTTAACCTATAATTAAAATCCCTTCATCAAATATTAAGTGTTCGGATGCCTTCCGATGGATGACACTCTTCCTGCCTCGATCGATGAAGTGTGGGCTTGCCAAAGCAAGGTGCATTAATCTATCTTGGTAAGGGTGCGAGCGGATAATTGTGATATCCCACTGTCGACATCGGGTCCATCTTAACTAGGTGACCTCAAAGGTTGAGTGCCTAGAGGCATTGGGTTGGCATGCACCATATGATGGATGCGAATAAGGAGTTATTCATCAACCATACAAGAATTGCATGAGAATGCAATTGGCAAGCATTGCCTACCTAAATAACTGCATCGTGAGAGGAAAGCCAAAGCTGACTCATTGTGTTGGTGAAATACGGATCTTGTCCACTAAGAGAGTAGCTCGCATGAACTCTCTGAATTGTTAGTGAGGGCTATCATTTCGAATAAAATAGTGGGAGTGTTTTAATTTGAAGTCCAAATTAAAATAAATTTGTATTTGAAATTTTGGTACTGATTTTATTCTGCATAAATTCTTGTAGAATTCCATGGCAAGTGTTTCACACTCCACTTTGTCTCTGAGAGCCATCCTTGAGAAGGATAATCTCAGTGGGACTAATTACATGGACTGGTACAGGAACCTGAGAATTGTTCTCAGGCAAGAGCGAAAGCTCTATGTCTTGGAAGAAGAAGCCCCCGAGGTGCCGACCGGGAACTCTTCCCGTGCTGAGAAAGATACTTATAAGAAGTATACTGACGATGCTTTAGATGTCGAATGCCTTATGCTTGCCACTATGAACTCTGAGCTTCAGAAGCAACATGAGAACATGGGGTGCAAGGAGATTGACGAGCATCTCAAGAAAATGTTTTTCAAGGGCAGGCTCGTCAAGAGAGGTTCGACATCACAAAGGCGTTGTTTCAGTGCAAGATGGGAGTTCGAGACTCAATAGGGACTCACGTACTCAAGATGATTGGGTATATAGAGAACCTTGAAAGGCTGGGTTTTCCTCTTGGTCAAGAGTTGGCCACAGATCTGATCCTGCAATCGTTGCCGGGACAGTTATGAGCAGTTCGTCTTGAACTACAACATGAATGAAATAGATAAGACACTGCCCGAACTCCTAGGCATGTTGAGAACTGCCGAAATCAACATGAAGAAGGGCCAAGCCTGCCAAGCCCCATACTGATGGTGCATAAGGGCAAGGGCAAGGTCAAGGGCTCTAAGAAGAACGAAGGTGGGAGACCTAAGTCATACCTTGAGCCCAAGTCTTCAACACTGATGAAAAAGAAAAGCACGGTGAAGGAAGGGAAATGCCACCACTGTGGCAAGGCTGGTCATTGGAGGAGGAACTGTCCTTCGTACATTGAAGGTCTGCAGAAATTGAAGGGAGGTATGACTTCCGCTTCAAATGTTTACGTTATAGAGATAAACCTTTCTGCTCCTTCATCTTGGGTATTGGATACCGGATGTGGTTCTCACATTTGTACAAATGTACAGGAACTGGGAAGGAGAAGATTGTTGAGTAAAGGGGAGGTGGACCTCCGCGTCGGCAATGGAGCAAGAGTTGCTGTTGTAGCCGTAGGAGTTTACCGTCTTTCTTTGCCCAGTGGGCTTGTAATAGAACTTGATAATTGTTATTTTGTTCCTGCCATAACTAGAAACATTATATCTATTTCATGTTTGGACATGATTGGATTTTCTTTTATAATTAAGAACAATTGTTGTTCTATATTTAAGAATGATGTTTGTTATGTTGTAGCCCAATTGTTTAATGGTCTTTATGTTTTGAACTTGGACCATCTGATCTGTAATGTAGAAAATAATAAAAGACTAAGAACAAATGACTCGAACCCTACTTTTCTCTGGCATTGTCGTTTGGGCCATATCAACGAGAAGCGCATATCCAAGCTCCATAGAGATGGACTTTTGGACTCATTTGATTATGAATCATTTGAGCGATGTGAATCTTGTTTGTTAGGCAAGATGACTAAAGCTCCTTTCACTGGTTATACTGAGAGGGCTGAGGATCTCTTGGGTGTTGTACATAGTGATGTATGCGGACCCATGAGTTCCATGGCTAGAGGTGGGTATTTCTACTTTGTTACATTTACTGATGATTTCAGTAGATACGGATATGTGTATCTTATGAAGTGCAAATCCGAGACCTTTGAAAAGTTCAAAGAGTTCAAGAATGAAGTAGAAAACCAGTTGGGTAAAAGGGTTAAAGCACTCCGATCTGATCGAGGTGGCGAATACCTGAGTCATGAGTTCCATGATCATCTGAAAGAGTGTGGTATTGTATCACAGCTCACTCCACCTAGAACACCACAACATAATGGTGTGTCTGAGAGGAGAAATCGTACTCTGTTAGACATGATACGTTCGATGATGAGTCATGCAGACTTGCCTGTTTCCTTTTGGGGTTTTGCTTTAGAGACTGCTGCAATGACATTGAATCGCGCTCCAACGAAAACGGTTCTGAAGACACCATATGAGATATGGACTGGGAAGCGTCCTAGTATGTCGTTCATTAAAATTTGGGGTTGTGAGACATACGTGAGACGTCAAATACTTGACAAGATGGAACCCAAATCGGATAAATATTATCTGGTGGGATATCCTAAGGAAACGAAAGGGTATTACTTTTACCTACCGTCTGAGGGCAAAGTGTTTGTCGCAAGGACTGGTGTCTTCTTGGAGAAAGAGTTCTTATCAAGAAAGACTGAAAAGGTAGAGCTTGAAGAAGTTCAAGAACCACATATAGTGAATGAACCAGAATTGGATTCTGAGACAGGACTACAAGATGTTGTAGCTAGAGAACCTGCTCAGGAACACAAGCCTACGTAGATCTGGTAGACCGAGGTTTGAGCCGGAGAGATATGGATTTCTCGTGTCTCAAATAGGTAATGTGTTGCTTATGGATCATGATGATGAGCCAGCAACCTAACAAGAGGCTATGAATGGACCGGACTCCGACAAATGGCTTGAGGCTATGAAATCCGAAATGGACTCCATGTATGCAAACCAAGTTTGGAACTTGGTGGGACCACCTGAAGGGGTACGACCCATAGGGTGCAAGTGGGTCTTCAAGAAGAAGACCGACATGGATGGGAATGTACAGACATTCAAAGGGCGACTGGTGGCTAAGGGTTTCAAGCAAATTCATGGTATTGACTATGATGAGACCTTTTCCCCTGTTGCCATGGTAAAGTCCATAAGGATATTGCTTGCTGTTGCTGCGTATTATGACTACGAGATCTGGCAGATGGATGTCAAAACGGCTTTCCTTAATGGAAACCTCCTTGAGGAAGTGTATATGACATAACCCGAGGGTTTTGTATCCCCAGATGAAGCCACTAAAATATGCAAGCTGAATAAGTCCATATATGGACTGAAACAGGCCTCTCGAAGTTGGAATCTTCGTTTTGATGACAAAATCAAAGAGTTTGGTTTCATCAAGAATGAAGATGAGCCTTGTGTTTACAAGCGAATTAGTGGGAGCATTGTTGTCTTCCTAATATTGTATGTAGATGACATACTGTTGATTGGGAATGACATTCCTACCCTGAAGGTTGTTAAGAACAACCTAGGGAACTGCTTTTCAATGAAGGATTTGGGTGAAGCGACTTATATACTTGGTATTAAGATCTATAGAGATAGATCGAAGAAGTTGCTGGGTTTGACCCAGAGTACGTACATCGAAAAGGTGTTGAAGCGGTTGAACATGCTTGAGTCCAAGAAAGGATTTTTGCCCATGTCTCATGGTGTAAATCTCTCTAAGGACCAGTGTTCGAAGTCTTGTGAAGATAAGGACCGCATGAAGTTGATTCCATATGCTTCGGCAATTGGATCAATCATGTACGCGATGTTATGTACTCGACCCGATGTCTCCTTTGCTTTGAGCATGACTAGCAGGTATCAGTCAGACCCCGGTGAGTGTCACTGGATTGTAGTCAAGAATATCCTGAAGTACTTAAGAAGGACTAAAGATGTGTTCTTGGTGTATGGTGGAGAGGAAGAGCTCGTTGTAAGTGGTTACACTGATGCTAGCTTCCAAACGGATAGAGATGACTCCAAGTCTCAGTCAGGTTTTGTATTTTGCCTGAATGGAGGAGCTGTGAGCTGGAAGAGTTCCAAGCAAGAGACAGTTGCTGATTCTACAACATAGGCCGAGTATATCGCAGCAGCTAATGCGGCGAAGGAGGCTGTATGGATTAGGAAATTCATCGGCGAGCTTGATGTAGTTCCTAGCATTGTTGGTCCCGTAGTTCTCTACTGTGATAACAATGGTGCAATTGCACAATCTAAGGAACCTAGATCTCATCAGCGCTCCAAACACATACTTCGGCGGTTTCATCTTATTCGTGAGATTGTCGAACGAGGAGATGTAAACATTTGCAGAGTGCCGACTGAGGAGAATATTGCGGATCCACTGACAAAGCCTCTCGCACAGAGAAAGCATGATGGTCATACTAGATCGATGGGTATACGATACCTAAATGATCAACTCTAGTGAGAATCTTGTGCATTGCATGTAAACTTGTATTTTGTTGGCTATTTGTTCATATGATGAACATTGTACCTAGTTTTTCTTTTACAATTAATGGCAAGTTCTTTTATTATGAGTTTTTCTATATGATAGTTAACTGTTAACATAATAGATACCCTTAGAATGTTCGCTTCCATGGGACATCAAGTACGTGACTTGAATGTGAGAGCCTATGATTTATTTGAAGCTTCATTCTTAAAAGGTCCCTGGTCGAGTATCATCATAGAAGCTAAGGGTGATGATGATACATGAAGGCTAGCACGTGCGTTGACTGATGACCGGTTCTCACAGGTCATGATATTGTGATATCAAGTCATCACGTGGGTACTTGTTAGTGAACAAGTTGTACTGGACAGACCCAACCTGAGGCTACTTTGTGAATTGTCATCCAATCGTGTCACGAGTAGGTCTCAATTGACAATGGTGTTGTGGTCCTTTGACCTGAAGTCACAGCATTCATCAAGTGAGGAAGAGCGTGCTTTGATGCCATCTAAAGTCTTCCTTGAGAAAGGTTGATGATAAGGGTGGTTGTTGGGCATGTTACGAATCATTTGGGTGTTTGTGTGTGAGCAGATATGGGATTTGTCCTTCTGTATGACAGGAGTTACATCTATGGGCCCCTTGATGGAACTGTACTGAGAAATGCATGGCCATGCTTGGTTGAGTCAATATGTGATATTGGACTCACCATTCTCTGGAAGTCCATCCTGGATCAAGAAACTTGGATTGAGCTATTACGAGGGTGACACGGTCCATGCCTCTAGTTCTTTCCGGATGTAAGGGACAAAGGGACAAAGACAACGCTGATACATTGGTCATAAAGGCTTATGAGTTATAAACTCTTATTGCTTGGGGAGCAATGATGCATTGCTAGATGCCGCTCATTGTTTGTGAGGTTTTTGCTTTGATACTTTCGAGATCAAGTGGGAGTCTGTTGGAGTTACCATGGTGATCTGGAAGTGATCAAACATGTAATCTCACTGCCAACGCGATATGAGCCTGCAGGGTCGCACATAAGAGATGTGGAGAAGTTGAATGATTGACTGTGTTGGTAAAGGTTACCAATCACCGACCTGAATGGGGTTGTGGGCAAAGTGTTGCCTTAAAGGATCGTCGGGTTGGGCAAATGTTGCCTTGGAGGACTGGTAAGGATTATCGTCCGAGGGTCGATAACAATCGTCGAGAATAGATATTCTGATTCCCGCCGATCGACGAGAATCGTCACTCTGATTCTCGCCGATCGACGAGAATCGTCGAGAATAAATTTGCTGATTCTCGACGATCGACGAGTTCGACAAGTATCGTCGACCGCGGCTCGACGATCGACGAGATTCGTCGTGTATCATCAAGCGCGGCTCGACGATCGGCGAGAATCGTCGAGTATTGTACTCTGATTCTCGCCGATCCTAGGTGATACCCGCCGACTGATTCTCGCCGAACCTGCCGAGTGATTCTCGCCGATTGTCACCGATTCTCACCGACTGATACTCGCCGATTCTGGAACCCTATTTTTGGGTGGTCTGTGGATTGCGATTTTCCTAAGTCTTTTATGCCTTCGGTATAAAAGGGACACTTAGGGTTTTCGGGTATTACAAGTTTTGGCAGCCGATCGAATCGATTTTGACGGAAGAGTTCCGTTCCGCGATCGTTCCGCCGATCCCGAATCCCGCCGCCGACGGAAGGGTTCCGCCGCCGTGTTCGCTCCGTAGACCACCTCCTCTCCGGTGATCGTCGCTGGTGTTGCTCTTCCTGGCGCGGACCTAGCAGTCCGTGGAATAGCAAGGTGCGGTCATCGTTCTTCCCGATCTTCCGTGCGATGGATAGCTCCGTGTTCTCCCGCTCGTGTGGATTTCTGCAGAAACGTGGACATTATTCCACGTAGAACTCGCCACTAGCAAGAAGAGAAAGTTTGGAGCATCTCCGTTGAGTTGTGACTCAACGCCGCCGAGGTAATTTTTTCCTAGTTGTTTGTTAACTTCTTGATTCAACTATCATGGCCCGATCCCATTTCTTTTGGGTTTTCTTGATGTTTTTATTTCCGCTGCGTGCACAAATGTTGTGCCATCCACATAAGAGAAACCCAACACTAGCCTGTTGCCGAACCCGTACAACGGTCCTATTGCTGTCTTGAGGCACTTCTAGTCGATCTTCATATTGAGTTGTGTGGATAGGAACATGACATCCATCGAGATTTTGTTGTCGATCAGTATTCTCCTGACCCTAATGTAGAGATTGTTGATTTCCACATCGATGATGATGGGATCCTGGTGCAGCATGCGAACTCCTTCCAGGTCCTCGCCCCCGAAATTGATGGCGGCGTTTGATTACGACTTTGTGTTCTCTAGATCCTTTTCCATCTGGGCAGCAGAGATGACATTGGTGGCATGGAAGGGAAATTCAGCGATGATTTTGACTTACCTAACTATCTGTCTGTCTCCCTATGCTTCTTAGTATGTTGAGGGTTGTTCACGTCCTTGCTAGTATGGTGGAGGTCAATTTGGTGTCTAGTTTTGCAAGTACCACCCAGATGCCCTAGCGGATGAGGCACTCGTCTCCTCTTTCAGTTAGGTGCAGTCCTCTGTGATGTGTAGTTCCTACGGTGAAACTCATAGTACTGTGTCTGGTTTCCTTGGTTCTGGGGAAACGGCATAGGCAGACGGAGCTTACGAGAGTCCTGAATGTCCATGAGTACATTTGTCCGAGAAGTGTTCAGGGGGGTGAATTCCTGGTGCCGACGAGAGCCCTGATCCTTATGAGGGTTGCAGCCCTGATCCCAATAGTGTGTTATGGGCGTGTACTATAGCTCCTTCTTCCGCTTAGAGGTCCCTTTGAACTGCCAGCAATGGGCCTCAATGGCCTTGTCTGTTGCGATCCGTACCTCGGCCCGGTGAACAAAGTCTGCATAACACGACACTGTTTCCTGCATTAGAGTGGAATATAATCCACTTGGGCAAAACCCTCTGAGGAAGACGCTGCGAAGAAGCTCTGGGTCGACTCTCGGGACTTGTCATTCCTCAGAAGTGAAATAGTGAAAGAACTCCTTGAGCGATTACGGGCTCCCCAAAGTTGTTTATCTTTCCTTTTTATAGGAAGTGAAACAATGTGCATGCTTGCCCCTTCAGAGCTGTGGGGAACACTTGACACAATAGTTGTCTGGTGTGTTGAAGAGATGCATGATCATGTCGAAGTAGTTGACCTGATCCAGAGGGTATTCCATCCCATCAAATGTCTCAATGTGGGATAACTTGAATCTGTGCGGTACAGGGTGCGCCAGAACTTGAAGAGCGAGCGGGGACCCACGATGGAATGGGCGGTGCGCGCTCACGGGGCGGTGCCTACCCTGGGCGTACTCCTCCTAAATCATATCCCTTACCTATCTGCGAGTAAGCCTTTGGTCATCTTTCCTGGCATCCTCCTTCATCGAACGAGGGTTGAGTTGAATGTTTCCCAACGACCCTAGCCGTCGCGCGGCGTGCGTGGAGCTTTCTTTGTCAAACAACCCATCGGTGGGAGGGTCTTCAGGGTGAGCCATGTATCGAGGTAGGACACGCTCGTACACAATCGTTGGTTGCCTCCCATGCGTGGGTAGCTAGGTTGGGAGGATTGGATACTCCCAAGTCCCTTAAAAGGGTGAGTACTTATACCTGGCATTCTTCAATCAGTTGTATGCGCTGCTCCATTGAGTTTGCTGGTATGGCATCAGCGGCTCCTCCTAAAAGTGAAACGTTGCTTGCGGGTAAGTTAGCGGGGGCCAAGTCGGCTCCTCTGGGGCCATGCCATTAGCAGTGTATGCACTCCTTGCCATTGCAGTTAGTTGGGGGTGCTTGTGTGAGGCAAGCGTTGGTTTCAGAGAGTTGTTGCAGAGTTGGGAACAACTTCCCACAAATGGCGCCAAACTGTTGCGGGTCACCCGATTTTTCTCCGGTCCAGAGAATCAGACCGCCTTAACTCTGAGTTTGACCGGGCGTACAAACAACAATGAGAGGAGGCTTTTTTGTCGTTGAAAATCTGGAAAGGGTGAAAAACCATGAGGTCGAATCTATGTCATGCCAAAATTCACGATTTTGCTCTGTTTACAAGTGTTTGAAGTTCCTCGGATGGTGACAGACCACCTCTTCATTACTAGCTTTGAGTACAAAGAAAAGAAGAGGAAAATGCTAAGTCCATGGAGCTTCCACGATGCATCTGCGAGAGCATTCTCTTGTGTCTTCTCAGGGGCACACTTAAGAGTCCACGTGAGCAGTGAGCGTTGAGCTGAATAGAGAGAGAGCAGAACGAATCCCAAGCGCAGTAATGATCTAAGTCTCACATTCTCGTAGGAAAATCTCAAAGCTCTTTCTAGTCTCTAGAGTTGCTAGTCCACGTGAGCGGCTTGCTTGAGAACCTCTGTCGAATGCTTTCCGGATTGGCTCGAAAAATTCAGGGGAAACCCCCATCAATCCTCTTAAGAACATTAAAAGGACTTCTAGTACTCTAGAAATTGTGAAGAAGATAATTGTGATTTCTGATAGTGATGACCATGGTGAAGAGGATTGAGGGCAGCAATTTCGGCGGATTCATTGTTAGCCGATCTAAATGTTCCTAAAGAAAACTTATGTATTGTGGTGCTACTGATGAAGAACCTGCTTGTGGTGAAGATGAATAAACCACTGATGAAGGTCTCGACGCTGTTTTGAGCAAGAATAGTAGCAAGAGAAAGCATGAGGCAAATTTGCTAGCTTCATTTGCTGAGGTCCTGCACTTTAAATTATTTTAAAATGACCTAAGTTGATCTGCACTTAAATTTTTTGATTTACATATACTCGTTATTTACACATTGTCAAATTTGATTTACAGTGAAGCTTTAATTTATATTAATTGGTCATTTATTGTTAAAATTAAAATATATAATAAAAACAGTACTAAGTTTAGCATCATCTTTATTAATTAATTTCTCATCAAATATATTATACAGATTTTAAATCGGGTGCTGTTATTAGCAAACTCATTTTCGTTTCTAGCAAATCAGAAAAAAAAAACAGATTCAGATATTTTTTTCTTTTCTTTCTCTTCTCAAAAATTACTACTAGCAAACTAATCTTGATTTTTTGTAATTTTTATATTTTTGAATTTTGAGCATCAAATGTTTCTCATTTGAAAAAGTGATAAACATGAAAATTGTAGATATCATCGAGATCTACAACTTTCATGTTGACCATGTTTTGATTTGAAGCCGTTTAGGCTTCCAATTTCTGCCCGAAAAAAGACACGCATGGAACGAGTCCTCTGTACAAATTTTCGGCGTGACTTTTTTCGGGGCCCAAATCGGAGGTCTAAACTCCTTCAAATCAAAAAGTGTTCAACATGAAAGTTATAGATCTTGTCGAGATCTGAAACTTTCATGTTGAACGCGTTTTATTTTAAAGCCGTTTAAGCCCCCGATTTGGCCTCCGAAAAAGGTCACGCCGATCCTGGGTGTCTGTACATATGTTCGGCGTGACTTTTTTCAGGGGTCAAATCGGGGGTCTAAATTGCATCAAATCAAAAACTGTTCAACATTAAAGTTGTAGATTTCGTCGAGATATACAAATTTTATGTTAACCATTTTTTGATTTGAAGCCGTTTAGGCTTCCAATTTGAACCCGAAAGAAGACATGCACGGAATGAGTCGTCTGTACAGATTTTCGGCGTTACTTTTTTCGGGGCCCAAATCGGAGGTCTATACTGCTTCAAATCAAAAAGTGTTCAACATGAAAGTTATAGATCTTGTCGATATCTACAACTATTATGTTGAACACGTTTTATTTTGAGCCGTTTAAGCCCCTGATTTGGCCTCCGAAAAAGGTCACGCCGATCTGGGGTGTCCGTACATATGTTCGGCGTGACTTTTTTCAGGGGTCAAATCGGGGGTCTAAATTGGTTCAAATTAAAAAATGTTCAACATGAAAGTTGTAGACCTCGTCGAGATCTACAACTTTCATGTTGAACGCTTCTCATGAAAATGTACGTATAAAACGCAGTTTAAGTCAAAACTAACCTACATATAACATCACTTCTAAATGTGAAAATCAACCTACTTTACCATCAAGCCTCTTAAACAAGCAAAATTTTTACATGGGTTTCGGACTCTGGGTTAATCTCCTAGGAGATATAAATACCATCGTCTAGGATATCTAAATATGATCACCTAGGAGATCATGCAGGGATTGAACATGTTCCTCATGCCCCATTGATTTTTTGAATTTCTAGATTTGATTGTCATCCTTGTTCCTCCACACCGCAACCTAACGAGAACCCCGAGTTTGGATTTCGGAACAGAGTTCGGTTAGAAAAATTCCTACTTAATGAAAGGACAAATTTAAATAACCAAGAATTCATGAACCTTAAACTATAAATTAAAAAACAAGAGAAAATTAAAAAAATATATCATTTTTGTCGATATTTAAATTTGAGCCACACAAAATCACATTGCATATAGTTTTATACTTTTATCCACAAAACTGAACTGGTACACAGTCGATTAACGGTTACTCGGATCGAACCGGAAGAGCCGTATAACACTAATGCTGTACAATACATATATAAGGTTATTTATGGGGACCTTCCCTTAAGTTTTCATTATTACAACCTGCACACCTCTAATTTTTGAAATTACAAAATCTTCCCTAAATCTTTATTCTTTTTGTGCATGGATGTTATGAAATATAAATATTGAGGGGAGGTAGTTGTAATTTTAAAAATTAGAGGGGTGCAATCTATAATTACACAAACTTTAAGGAGAGGTCGCGGAAAATAACCCTACATTTATAATTCATGAAGCTCTCAAATAGGTGTTCACAAATAGTATAATTCATAAATAATTCGAGATTGATTCAATTAAAATTAATATTTTTTGAAATCGAATAAGAATTCAAATTAATTTTTGAATCTGAATCTGGATAATTTTATTCCTGTTCAAAGGATTCGTAAATAGTTTGCAAATACTAAAATATATATTTAAATAAAATTAATATATGTAATTAAATATAAAATATAATTATATTTAAACAACACATATAATTAAATATTATAAAATTTGAATCCTGTGATCAAATCTGAATTCGAACACAAATTCAAATCTAGATTCGAACCCAAATTTGAATCCAACATTTCATAACGAATCCAAATCCTACACAATATTCGAACGGATCCGAATATATGCATTCTATGTCAAACTTTGATTCGATTGAAGAGTTATTACCCGAATTTGAATCCAACATTTCATAACGAATCCAAACCCGACACAGAATATTCGAACGAATACGAATATCTGCATTCTATATTCTATGTCAAACTTGGATTCGATTGAAGAGTTATTTGATTCGATTCAGTTCATAAACACCCCTGGTCTCAAATAACAATGGTTATAAAGGTTACTAATATTATTCTTGATTAAAATATTACAAATACTAAGAAATCAAAACAGTTTAATAAACTATTAACAAATTAACAGTCAATTAAAAACAAATTTCCCAGGTGAGAAAAATTTAGAAATGTAGTTAAAAAGTATCTCCCATCTTTAAAACAAGCAAAACAAACTCCTAGGGGCAGTTTCTCGCCAGCGTTAAACTATCTCCATACACAAAACTGCCCCCTTTAAAAGACATGGCAATCTTCTCCTTCATCAATCTCCTCCACAGAAGAACTTAATCATCAGAAACAAAGCAGAACTTTGAAAAATGACAGATCTGGAGGGCCTCGATCACAATCTGCCTCTCTTAAACCAGAACGCCTTGTCCTGGAATCCAACGAACAATGCTCACAAAATCATCAACCAAACCCTCCGAAGCACGGCACATCTCGCCAATTTGCTCCCGACGGGAACAGTTCTCATGTTCCAGATCCTCTCACCCGTCCTCGGCAACCAGGGCCAGTGCGCCCCGGCGAACAGACTCATGACCGCATGCTTGCTCAGCCTGTGTGCCGCATCCTGCTTCGTCCTCAGCTTCAGCGACAGCTTCCGGGATGCAGCGGGCAGCGTAAAGCACGGGTTGGCCACCTTTACTGGCTTCTGGGTCATAGACAGCCCCAAGTTGCTGCCGCCGGACATGGCGAGAAGTTACCGGATACGGATTGTGGATTTCATCCACGCTTTCATGTCGGTGATGGTTTTTGCGGCGGTGGTGTTGGTTGACAGGAATGTGGTAACATGTTTCATCCCAGCGCCTTCGGAGGATGCGGAGCGGGTAATTTCCGCATTGCCGGTCGCAATTGGGGCAGTTTGCAGTGTGATGTTTCTTTCCTTCCCGACCACTCGGCATGGAATCGGCTTCCCGCATTCACCGCTGGATGATTCACAGTAGAACCAAACTGGAGCTGTGGGCATTAAATGAGATGGACGTTTAAAAGGAGGTGAGAATAAGATAATGACAAATCTGGATGTCAAGTCAGAAGCAAGTAGAATATGATCTCCTTGAATGTGTTTGGTTCTCACCTCCACTTACCTCCGCAACAAAAAAAAGAGCACATATTTGGTAACCGATCCAAAGAATTTTGATTATAATTCAATTTGTGACGATTAAAGTTCATATTCTTCAATCGTTGATAAACAGTTTGTGGGACAATATTCATGCAGTTACCGCAAAATATACAGATTCCAAAATCAATATTATAATGAAGCAATTGTTTTTATTTAATATCTTATTCAAATTTCAAATCATAGGAAGATCTATGGAACATACACAAAACATACTTCAAGAGTAGCATCAAAGCCGTAGCTAACGTCTTGAGTTTTGAAGCTTCCAAATTACAGTACTAGCGCCCAAAAAGGCAATGTCGAAACCAATGTTTGCTGCTCCCTTTCTCGGTTTCCAAGAGGCACAAGTATTGGATTTCACTTTATGACGAGTCCATAGCGCACTTTTTCGTGTTGTTGACTTTCAAGCATATTTTTGAGTAGGTCGGGATTTTTGGAGCTGGGAGCAGCTCACACTATGCCTGCGGAGGGGCCTAGTGAAGATCTAGGAATGTGAGCAATACCAGCTGAAAGGCTCTTTTAATGTTTGGTGGGCAGGGGACCGACACCGCAGGGCCGGAAGTCGTGCATCACAATTTATTATTTTGATAAGAATATACACTGATGGGCATCCTTGCGACTATTAAGGACTTAGATCAATCTCAGTTTACCGTTTACTGCAAAAATCTTTTAGGATCCTTTTATTTACACGGAATTGAAATTCGATATTGGAATTTAATATTGATGAATATTGTGGAATTGAATATTGGTGAATATTGTGAACTTGAATATTGATGTATAATTCCAATTCTAGCGTTCGTCTAATAAACAATATTGGTGAATATTGTGTAATTGATCAATTTTTTTGCACGGATACGAATTTTTCGCTTAAACATCATTTATTTGTCTTGCCACAAATTTTTTTGCCCGGGGGCGATTTTTTTGGCCGGGGACGATTTTTTAGGCCGAGCGCAATTTTTTCGGCAGGATGCGGTTTTTTCGCCCCAACGCGAATTTTTCGCCCGGACGTGCATTTTTCGCCCTAGCGTAATTTTTTTTTGACCGGACACTTTTTGAACGAGCGCGATTTTTTCGCCCCCCGCATTTTTTTTGCCGAGGGACGATTTCTTCGCGCGAAAGCATTTTTTTGCATGGACGTGCATTTTTCGCTCGGACCGGATTTTTTTTGCCCGGACACCAATTTTTTGCCTAGACGTCATTTTTTTCGCCCAGACACGAAAAACCCGCACACGGGCGAAAAACGAGCTCCCAGGCGAAAAACGGGTGGCCGGGCAAAAATCGCGCGACCGGGCGAAAATCGCGCGCCTGGGCGAAAAAAGTTCACTCGGGCGAAAAAACTTGCGTCCGGGCGAAAAACGCGCGGTCGGGCAAAAATTGCGCGGCCGGGCGAAAAACGCGCGCCGGGGCGAAAAACGAGCGCCGGGGCAAAAAACATGCGCCCTGGCGAAAAATGAGCGTCCATGCGACAAAATGTGATCTCAGGCGAAAAACACATCTTCACCCGAATTATCCAATTCTTGTATATATTGAAAAGAATTGTCTTTAATTCAAACTCAATTCTACGGAATTCATTAAAATTCCAATTCCAATGTCAAACGTGCAAACGAACTACAAAATTGGAATTAGAACTTCAATCCCAATTCCAAAAGCTAAATTCCGTGCAAAAGAACTACATTCCGTGCAAAAGAACTGGCCCTTATGTAATTTGTAAGTTGTCCCTTAATGAGAAATTTTAGTGATGTAACTATTAGATTGTTCTCCCCCGGTATAAAGAGCATAGTAGAGACTTTGGGGCATCCTTGATGTCGACAGGAATTGCAATTTCAATATTAGATAAATTTTGCCGTCATATTAAAGCAGGCGGTGCAAATTCAACTCGTCCAAAAATTATCGGAAACGATTAAGCTGGGATTTTGGAGTAGACTTGAGCACTGGCATCGAATAAGAACGGTATGAGTCATCCACATATAAAAACGTAACAACAGAGATTTAAAAAATTAACAACAAACAAATATAATGTCAATTAGGCAAGCTGTATTTTAATGATCAAATAAATGATGCTTAATATTCAAATTAACATTCAACAAGCAAAGAGACGAGGATGAGAGGAAAACCACAGGCCCCATGAGTGACCGTGTTTATGGTCCCGATTTCGGCCACTTATATCGCTCTCTAAGTAGGCAAACAATTATCTAATTTTATCTCTTTTTCTCTAAATCTTTCTCTTGTATCTCACGGAACCCCACCTTACCAGACGCCCTAGCCACACCCCGACGAATCACGTCTCGTGCGATATCCCCCTCCCCGTTGCAGCACGCCTTCTCGCAAGTGACACTGCTGGCTCCCGCAGCGACCACCGCCTCCAGCAGTTGCAGCCCACCACCTCTGCAATAGGTTCGGCCGCCCCTCGCAAATCCATCGCCCCCTCACGGCCGTGGACTCATAAACGGCGACCCACATCAACTTGTCATTAGAGGGACCTCTCCTCCCCGCCGCCGATTCTCCAGATCCAGCCATTTCGGCACCCGCGGCGGCCGACCACGCTGATCCCGATGTTCGCCAAGGCTTCCTCCTCTCGAACATGGCTTCTCCGCACCAGTCCTCGTTGCATTGACCGTCGTACGCCAGCCCGTCTCCACAGCCTATCCTACTCAGCTTTTCCATCACCGGGGATTCCCTCCTCACGACCTATACCGGAGTACCGGGCTGCTCCCTCCACCGGTCTTTCCTTTCTCCAACTCTGGCGACGACAGCCCTCCCTTTCCTCCTCCAGCAATGGCCAAACAGCCCACTCTATCTTAAATTTTTGAGTCCCCCGCAAAGCTCCTAGCTGATAACAACACCGCACACATAAGCACTGCCACTGCCTAACTAGCGGCTAACCGACCGACCCCACCAGCCACGGGCTCCTCCAATGATGTGCCACTTCCGCGGACGCCGCCAAAGTTTTTACACTCGCGACACGAGGGCAACGGTGTGCCACGATACGTGCGAATGGACTTTCCCATCTTCGACGGCCACGAAGATCGCTTGGTCTGGCTCTCTCGATGTGAGCAGTTCTTTGTCAATCAGCGCACCCCTTGGGAAGAATGACTCAATGTCGCTTCCTTCCACCTGATGGGCTCAGCCCAACTTTTGTTTACCCTACTACAACGGGAAAAACCACTCCTATCATGGGAGGATATCAAAGTCAGTTGCAGCCTCCATTTCGGTCCACCCCTCCGCAGCAATCCCCTGGGGGGATCATATTTCTCTTCGGCAGATCGGTCCAATCAACGAGTACCTTGAGCAGTTTTAGGTCCACGTAGCCCGGACCACTTCAGTTCTTCCAGTCCAGCAGGTGCTGTTGGATTGCCCTCATCTCCATCGCCCAGACACCGAGGGGTCCAGCCGCAACCCCCACCATCTGCCATCACCCACAGTCAGCCTCCTAGCTCCGGACCGCGATGTCGACCGTCCAGCCATCATCCGCCGACTGTCTACACAGGAGATGAACGACGGTGGTGCCAAGGGCCTTTATCACAACTTGTTGGAAAAAACTCTTATGATTTATCTTAACAAATTATTTTTAGTAATTTTATATGCTAGTTTTATTACCCATGATGTATAGTGATGATAATTTGATCTTAGAAGTCCTAGGATGTCATTGATATAAAAGACATAAGAAAGGCATACTGAATATAAGAGAAAAATCATGAATTACCAACACGCGTCGAATAGAAGTCGACACAACTTCGACTAAAAGTCGACACAACGTCAACTGGAATTCGACGCTACTTCAAATAGAACTCAGAGCAACTAAATTTGATAAGTCGACGGGACTCGAAGTATTATATCGCCGCATACTTCGACATGATATCGACAGAACATCGACTACAGAGTGAATCTTACCGATAATCAGAATTCGATGTTGCTTCTATTAGAATTCGACGTTACATCGACTGAATTTCTTAACAGAATTCATTTTGAGTTTTCAATGAAAATTAATTCAAAAGAAGGTTTGAATAACAGAATCTTAGAGATGTCGACCTATATATATATATGTGTGTGTGTGTGTCACGAGAACAGAAAAAAGAGACAGAGATAGAGAGAGGACGATGAATTATTATTGAATTCATACATCAATCTCCAACTACATTCAATAGACGATCAAAAATTTCATATCAGATCATGATAGATTATTTTCGACAGAGAAAATTTGGAAAATCATCATCAACAATTGAATTTCTTTCATCAATCAGTCGATTGTTAGATTGTTGCTAAATCTGCTAAAGAGAATTAGTACTTCTTCTCAAGAGAAAATTGCATCAGATTCAGAGAATATTCAAGAATAATCTGGAAACAGGGCATATAATCTGTGTTTTTGATATTCAGAAATTCATCAGAAGTTCCAGATATCATCACTGTTAGTGCTCAGAAATTTGCTGAGAGGACGTAGATAAAAGATTAATTCTATCACAAATCTTCTTTCATTCTCCTCTTACACTTTGTGAAAAGAGTTTTGAGAATCACTCTTCAAAGAATTCAGTGAGAGTTTCTGAGTCTTTAAGAAAAGACTCAGATTGTATTGGCTCAAGATCTCCGTATCAAAATATCTGGTGTTGGTTCTAAGAGTCTCATGATCAAAAAACTCGAACCATGTAATAGTGAATTCCTAATAAGCAGATAGAAGAGTGGATATATCCAGATTGAGGGGGAACCACTATAATCTTTGTATCTTCTGTGTTTTTGTATTTATTTTTAATTTTGTTCTGTGATTTTATTTACCTGCATCTATTTATGATTGATTGTTAATGTATATGCAAATTATGTGAATTAAACTAAATATTTGAAACAAAATTTTAATCTTTATTCACCCCCCCCCCCCACACACACACACTCTAGATTAAACTATGCGGTATTTAACAAATCTCCTATTTCAATTGGTATCAGAGAGAGGTTAATCATTATTAGATTAATCTAGAGGAGATTAATCAATAAAAGAATAACACCTTGATCAAAAGATCATCTCAGTTGCATTAGTATATACTCATTTAAATTTTCAAAAATATCTTCAAATACATTCAAAGTATTTGCATCTACTACGCCACCAGTGTTTAGTCTGAACATTTACACTTTGGAAAACCAGAATTAGATTATATATAAACTATATTGATGAGGGTATATTTGAATCAATTTTGACAAGACCACTAATGTCATACAGGAAGGATGCAGAGGAAAATACAACTGTAGAAGAACCTGTACCTAGAAATGAATGGACAGACGTGGAAAAGAAAATAAAAGATTGGGATGCAAAATCTATGGACATACTTGTTTTAACTATGTTTAATGATGTATTTCAAAAAGTTGTTGATTGTCAGTCAACACAAGAAATATAAGAATCACTTTCAAGAATTGTTGATGAAGTGCAGATGAGAGAAAAGATAGAAGATCACTTTTAATCTCTCATTATGAGAATTTTCAAAAGAAAACTGATGAATATGTAGCATAAATGTATGACAAATTCAACATGATAATCAATAAACTGAAGGGATTGAAAAAAAATATCTCACTTAGATAAATGATAAATTGCTCATGTGCTTGGAAAGCACATGAGATTCTAAAATATGAACTATCAGAGAAGCAAGGTGTCACAAAAAAATTACAACAGATGATCTGTTAGGAAAGTTGAAGTCATATGAACAACTGTTGAAGAGCAGAGCAGAAGTAGAAGCTAAGGAGAATAGCTTAACATCTAGAGAAAAATCAGTTGCCTTCAAAGTTACTAAGGATGAGTCAACTGTTTCAGAACATGAGATGTTCAATCTTCTAGCAAAGAGATTCAGAAGGTGGATAGAGTCAGAAAGTTCTAGAAGAAGAGATAGAAATTCAAGAAAATCAAAGTTTGACAAAACTCCTAATGAGATAATCTGCTTTACATGTAGAAAACTTGAACATATATCAACAGAATTCCAAATCAACAAAAGAAGAGATCAACTAACAAGGAATAAAAAAAATAACTGGAGAGAACGGATAAGAAGAAGGGAAAAAGATTCATTGTTGAAACCCTAAGTGATACAAGTTATGAATCCAGCTGCTCATCAGATAATGAAGAAGAAAGAACTGTTGAAGAAACATGTCTCATGGCTCTAGAGACAGAATCAAATAATAATACAAATGAGGTAAATGATTAATTTTATGATATTGATTTTACTTCAGTTGATTTAAAAATATATTTTAGAGATTTTCGTATAGATTAAATAGAATTAGAAAAGGAAATTAAATTATTAAGGAAGAAATTGAAATTATATAAAGATTGTCCAGATGATAATGAACAAATAGAATAGGATAAACTTTTAAATATTGAGATAGATAATCTGAAGGAACTGGTAAATAAGTTAACTAAAAAAAAACTCTTTACTGAAAGAAGAATTAGCAAAGCAAAATTCTGGAACAAAAAAAGAAATACCTGGAGAGAAATGATAAGGAAGGACAAGAATTCATTGTTGAAACCCTAAGTGATACAAGTTATGAATCCAGCTCCTCATCAGATAATGAAGAAGAAATAACTGTTGAAGAAGCATGTCTCATGGCTCTAGAGACAGAATCAAATAATAATACAAATGAGGTACCTGATTAATTTTATGATATTGATTTTGCTTCAGTTGATTTTAAAATATGTTTTAGAGATTTCTGTATAAATCAAATAGAATTAGAAAAGGAAATTAAACTATTAAGAAAAAATTGAAATTATATAAAGATTGTCGAGATGATAATGAACAAATAGAATAGGATAAACTTTTAAAAATTGAGATAGATAACCTGAAGGAACTGGTAAATAAGTTAACTGAAAAAAAAACTCTTTATTGAAAGAAGAATTAGCAAAAACAAAATTCTTTGAAGACTTCTTGAATGTAAGGAGTCATCAACTTAAGAACATTACTGAAAACCTTAAGAAAAGGTTTGATCATTCGGGTTTAGGAGCAAAACCTCACAGAATAGTATCAATTAATAATAAATCTAATTAGAAAAATTTTGTACCATTTATAAAAGCAAAAGAAGTATCATCCAAAATAGCTCATAATGACAGTATCCAGAAAGAGCAACAAGTTTTAATAATGATAAGAGCAAAGGAAAAAGTGTTGTATATAATCAAACAATAATAAATCAAAAAAAATGATAGACTCAATAAGTCAGGAATATGCGTCGACTTCATATCGACGCAACTTTTGTGAAACGTCGGCTTCAAATCGACGTTTTACAAATGTTGCGTCAACTTCAACTCGACGCATATCCCCGAAAAGCAATTATTATTATAATAATAACTCGATAAAGAATGTTTGTCAAGATTGCTTTATTAAAGAACATAAAATAGGAAGTTGTTGGTTTAATAGACCCACACTCTTTTATCCCAAGGGATATTATGAAAGGTCATCATATACTTTCATTATACCATATAATGGAAAAAAAAGTAAATGGTCCAAAGTAATCTGAATCTCAACTAATGTTTAATCTTATGTGCAAGAAAAAGACTGTCCTTTCACAAATCAGCAGTGGTATTTGGACTGTGAATTTTCCAGACATATGACTGGACAAAAAGAAATGTTGATTAATTTCAAGGACAAAAATGATTCCAAGGTAGTGTTTGGTGATTCCAATTATGCTCAGACCAAAGGTTATAGTATCATCAAAATTGAAGATATCACCTTTGCTAAAGTAGTTTATGTTGAAAGACTTCAACATAATTTGATTAGCATTAGTCAATTGTGTGACGCTGAATATAAGGTTGTGTTCACTAATAATCTTTGCTAAATAAAAAATTCTAGAACAGATAATATTGTGCTAACTGGTTCTAGAAAAGACAATATATATTGTTGATTTAAGTTCATTTAACAATAAATTATGCATATTCAATACTGAAGTAGACAGAAATAAGCTTTGACATATGAGACTTGGTCATCTAAACCACAAAACCATAAAACCATAACAAGACTTTCAAAGGATGAGTCATTAAGAGACTTGCGAAAAGGAAATTATAGAAAAGTTAATTCATGTAGAGTTTGTCATCAAGGTAAACAAGTAAAATCTACATTCAAACCAGTTGGTAAGAATAATTCACCAAGAATTTTATACCTACTACATATGGATTTATTTGGTCCTCTTATCATTCAAAGTTTAGGAGGTAAGTCTTTCACTTTTGTTATTATGCATGATTTCTCAAGATTCAGCTGTGTGTTTTTCTTAAAAGCAAAGTCTGAAACCATCACAACTCTTACAAGATTCACAAAACAGATTCAATCTGAATTTGATACTAAAGTGTCTTTGATTAGAAATAATCATGGCACAGAGTTTGAAAATCAGTTGATCTGTAGATTCTATGAAGATGAGGGGATAAAACAAAGCATTTCAGCTCCTAAAACTATTCAACAAAATAGAGTTGTTGAAAAAAAGAATAGAACACTTATTGAAGCTGGAAGAACTTTATTAGTAGAGTCCAACCTGCCTAGGTCCTTTTGGGCTGAAACGATTAACACTGCTAATTATGTTTTTAATAGAAGTCTTATTCACAAGACCAAACTAAAGACCCCTTTATGAGCTTCTGAAAGGTAAGCCACCTATAGTTTCTTATTTCAGAATTTTTGGATGTGTGTTACATTCTTAACAAATGGAAAGTTATTTAGCAAATTTGATTAGAAAGTTGATGTTTGAATATTTTTAAGATAATCCTTATCAAGCAAAGTTTATAGGTGTTATAATAAAAGGACTCAAAATTGAAGAATTCATGCATGTAGTATTTCATGAAACTCATGCTTGTTACAAGAGGGGGGAAACTTTCACCAAAGATTTATTGCAGTAATAGACTGTTATAGATGAAAGTCTTAAAGAGTTAAAAATTGAAAAGAATATAGAAAACACATCAGATGATGAAGTACCTATAGAAGGACCTGTTAATTCAATAATTACTGAACAGATTAATGATCAGGAAGTTGAATTACCTCATGAATGATGGAATAGAAGAGCAATTTGATCATGTTTCAATTGTTCAAACAAGAATTTATCCAAATAGATCAATTCAGAAGGATCATCCTTCATCACAAGTTATTGGAAATGTGAATCAAGGGATAAAACTAGAAAAAACATATTCCCTGGAGTGATGTTGTGGTGCAACTTATCACAATTTGAACCAAAGAAGTTTGAAGAAGTTGATATTGATCCACACTGTATTGTAGCTATGCAAGAAGCGCGTGCATAGTTTGAAATAAATAAAGTCTGAGAACTAGTGGAGAGACCAAAGAATTACTCAGTTATTGGAACCAAATGGGTATTCAGGAATAAAATAAATACTGATGGAATAATAGTGAGAAACAAGACAAGATTGGTTGCTCAAGAATACAAGCAAGAGGAAGGAATTGACTACAACTAAACATTTGTACTAGTAACAAGGCTAGAAGCAATCAGACTATTTCTAGCATATGCAACTTATAAAAGAATTAAAGTATACCAGATGGATGTCAAAAGTGCTTTTCTTAATGGATTTCTGTAAGAAAAGGTTTATGTTGAACAACCTTCAGGTTTTGTCAATCCAACTTACTCTTATTATGCTTACAAATTGAACAAAACATTTTATGGTCTAAAGCAAGCTCCAAGAGCCTGGTATAAGACCATATTCACATTTCCTTAGATCACTCTTTCACAAGAGTAAAGGTGGATAAAATATTTTTCACTAAGACACATAAGGAAAATCGTTTATTCTCTAGATTTATGTGGATGATATTACATTTGGTTCTGTAGAAATCAATGAGCCAACCTTATAAATACTTCTTCATTAATCAAATACAAGTGAGAATACAAATATATAGGAGAAGAGAAGAAGAAAGAATCCTATACAATAGATGTGAGACTAAAGGAGGAAATGAGCCTTTACATCATTTTTCCTTATATCTTCTACAACTCCCCCGCAAGATGGAGCGTACAATTCGTAGGCACCAAGCTTGGACAAGAACTGATAATATAATTTTCAAGGTAAAGCCTTGGTAAGGATGTCAGCAACTTGCCCAGACGCAGGAACATGATCAAGCTTTAGCACCTTTGATTGAACCTTTTCCCGAACAAAGTGACAATCAACCTCAATATGTTTAGTCCGCTCATGAAAAACAGGATTCTTCGCAATATGTATTGCATCTTGACTGTCACAAAGCAACGTCGATGGTGAGGACAATTTAACTTCCAAATCCATTAGAAAACTTTCTAGCCAGGTTAGTTCAGGTGTAACGGCAGTGATCGCACGGTACTCAGCTTCAGCAGACGAGCGAGCAACCACCGTCTGCTTCTTACTCCGCCATGTGATAAGATTTCCTCCAAAGTAAGTGCAAAAACCAGTAGTTGAACGTCGATCATCCAACGAGCCCGCATAGTCCGTATCAGAGTATGCAATAAGAGAAAGGGAGGAAGATGGTTTATACACAAGTCCTTGCCCAGGAGCAGTCTTCAGATATCTGAGAATCCGTTCTACTGCCTGAAGGTGGGAAACCCGTGGGGTATGCATGAACCGACTAACCACTCCAACCGCAAATGATATATTTGGTCTCGTAACGGTTAAGTATATCAGTTTTCCCACAAGACGACGATAGTATTCTGGATTTGGAAGTACAGAGTCAGTCTTAGATCCTTGAGCACACAACTTATGGTTGACTTCTAGCGGGGTTTCCGCTGGTTTGCAACCTGAGAGACCAACATCTTGCAGAAGGTCAATGCAATACTTACGCTGGGATAAGACAAGACCATCAGGTCGTCGTGCTACCTCTAGTCCAAGAAAATATCGAAGATTTCCCAGATCTTTGATTTGAAAGATAGAGTTTAAATGTTGTTTAACTTGTTGTATCCCAGCGGAGTCATCACCAGTGATCAGAATATCATCCACATAGACAAGAAGTATTGTAGTCCTTGTTGATTGGTGATGAGTAAAGAGAGAGGAATCTGCTGAGCTTTGCTTGAAGCCAACCTCACAAACAGCCTTTCTGAATTTGACAAATCACGCCCGTTGAGACTGTTTGAGACCATAAATGGATTTGCGAAGTAAACAAACACGGGACTCCCCCGTGGTCTCAAACCCGGGCGGTTGTTGCATATAAACAGTTTCAAGAAGATCGTCATTCAAAAAGGCATTCTTGACATCCAGCTGGTGGAGAGGGGAGTGACGATGAACAGCTAAAGAAAGCAAGACCCGAACCGTATTTAATTTCGCGACTGGGGAGAACGTTTCCTCATAATCAAGCCCATACTGTTGAGTAAAACCCCGTGCCACAAGCCGAGCCTTTAAGCGATCAACTGTCCCATCTGTGGCATGTTTGACTGTAAAGATCCACTTGCAGCTGACACAACTGTGGCCAGGAGGAGGAGACACGAGATCCCAATTATGGTTACCCCACAGAGCAGTCATTTCTTCATCCATGACGGCATGCCACGCCGGATGCTGAAGAGCTTCTTGCACAAAGTTAGGTATAGAGATAGGGGAGAGAGAGCAAAGGTAAGAAGAGGTGGAGAGAGCCAATATAGTGAGACATAATTGGTCAAGGGATGGACCGTCGAGGAGGAGGCCGAATCAACAGGTCGCGAGATCACATCGATAGAGGGAAGCTGTTGCGGGGCAGCTGGACGAGGAGGACGACGAGTGAAAACTTCAATGATAGGAGGTTTGGAGGGGACGGGTTTGGAGGGTACTGGTGGTGTAGGACTCGGAAGTAGAGGGAAGTGGTGGAAGCGAAGACGTTACGGGAATGATGTGTCGAGGTAGCGGAGGAGGAAAAAGGGGATCAGAAGGACCTCTGTGATATGGTTGGTCTTCATGAAATGAGACATCAACAGACACAACCACCTTTCCAGTGATAGAATTAAAGCAGACATGCCCATTCTGAGTGCGGGAGTACCCAATAAACATGGCTTTGGTAGCACGAGGGACTAGCTTGTCATTGGAAGGACCAAGGTGGTTGACATAACAGGTACACCCAAAAACACTAGGTGTGAGAGAGAAGAGATTCGAGGATGGGTAAAGGAGAGTAATGAGCGCGACAAAGTTGAGTGCAAGAAGTAAAGACTGCAAAGTTCCAATATATGGGAGGAACTTGCATTTGGATCACAAGAGATCAAGCCACATCAAGGAGGTGACGATTCTTCCGTTCCGCAATGTCATTTTGTTGAGGAGTGTAGACACATGAAGTTTGATGTATAATACCAAACTCAGCACATATATTGGAGAAGATGCGACTAGTATATTCGCGAGCATTGTCTGTACGAAGAATTTTGACACAGGTAGAGAACCGCGTGCGAGTTTTCGTAAAAAATGTAGGAAACGTGGTTGGGAGCTCGGTGCGATCATTAAGTAAATACAACCAGGTGACCCGTGAGTAATCATCGATAAAGGTAACAAAGTATCGATACCCAAAAGTACTAGGGACCTTATAAGGCCCCCCAGATATCAGAGTGAACTATGAAGAAAGGAGCACCGCTCCGGGTACAGGAAGGAGAAAAGGAGACGTGGTGTTGCTTGCCGAAAATACATGATTCACAGAAGAACTCATGAAGGGAGACAGTAGGAAGAGCTTTCTTGAGGATTGGAAGAGAAACATGCCCAAGATGATGATGTCAATCAGTGGTGAAGACAGCAGTGAGAGCAGAGAGAGGAACATCAAGAAGATATAGCTCGTTAGACAGTCGCCCTCTACCAAGTATTTTCTGCGTTAGTCGATCCTGCACCACAAAGGAAGAGCGTGAGAAAGTAACACAACAATCAAGCTCTTGCGTAAGACGGCTAAAAGAAAGGAGATTAAAAGGAGAACCCGGAACATGAAGAACCGAGGATAAGGAGAGAGCAGTGAGACGCAGATGAGCAGCGCCAGAAACCGGGAGCCGGTCACCATTGGCCACAGTAATGTGTTGGGGGTAAGCAATATATAAGTATTTGGGCGGCTACTGCAGAAAGAGATGATTTGTAGCACCCGAGTCCACAATCCAATGAGAGCTGTGTGAGAGGCACGATATACCATCCTGGAAGATCGAGGCCACGGAGCCAGAGGAGCAACGAACTACCTCTTGAAGCTGATGGAGTTGAGCACGCAACACAGCAATCTCATCAGCAGTGGTGGAGGCAGAAGTCATAATCCTGATCAGTGACTAGCCACAGAAACCAGTGGTCAGAACCAGCAGACAGAACCAACGGTTACTACAGAGGTAGTACGGATAACAACGGCGAGAACAAACTGCAACGGCGAGAACAAGCCGCTAGAGAAGAGAGAAACCGCAACTAGAAAAAAGCGAGGCGAAACAGGGAGGCCGACTGGTCTCAGTGTCAACACACCAGCGGTTAAGAGCCCGCGACCAAGAGGCGGAGCCCACAGCGGGAAAGGAGGAAGCGGACAGTGCAGTTTGAGAAACAAACCGCACCCAAGCGGAGGTCGAGCGATTAAGAGCAGGGAGGCGAGCGTGCCACGGAAAGAGGCGAGCGAATAGAAGAGGTCGCTGAGACTTGGCGAAGAAGAACTCGCAACGGGAGAGCAGAGAGAGCACTTGCACGACAAGCCCGCGCGATTTCAAAGGTGGTCGCAGCGGGTAGTCACAGCAACAAGAGCAATGGTTAAGAGAAGTCGACACGGACATGAGCAGAGTAGAGAAATAGGCCGCAGCGGTTAAGAAGAGACCGCACGGTAAGAAAGAGAAGACCGCGAGGCAGCGGCGAGGTGAGGCAGGTCGAAAATTTAGGCAGACCGAGGCGAGTTAAGGCAGGTCGCGGCGACAGGAAGCAGGTCGCGGCGACAGGAAGCAGGTCGCGGCGACAGGAAGCAGGTCGCGGCGACAGGAAGCAGGTCGCGGCGACAGGAAGCAGGTCGCGGCGACAGGAAGCAGGTCGCGGCGACAGGAAGCAGGTCGCGGCGACAGGAAGCAGGTCGCGGCGACAGGAAGCAGGTCGCGGCGACAGGAAGCAGGACGCGGCGACAGGAAGCAGGTCGCGGCGACAGGAAGCAGGTCGCGGCGACAGGAAGCAGGTCGCGGCGACAGGAAGCAGGTCGCGGCGACAGGAAGCAGGTCGCGGCGACAGGAAGCAGGTCGCGGCGACCAGAAGCAGGTCGCGGCGACCAGAAGCAGGTCGCAGCGACAGAGAGAAGGTCGCAGTAGAGCGAGAATTGAGGCAGTCCGCAGCGACTTGAGACAGGTCGTGACGACAACAAGAAGGTCGCGTCGTCAAGGAGAAATTCGCGGCAGGGCGCGAATCGAGTCAGCCCGCAGCGGCTTGAGACAGGCCGCGATGATTAAGAAAAGAACTCGTAGACCCCACGAGGCAAAGACAGAAGGTTATAAGAAGCCCGGGGAGGAGGGTGGAATCACGGAGAGAGGAGGAAGCGGGTTCAGAAAAGGCAGTCTGCAGGAGGGAAGGCAGGCCGCAGGAGTCAAGCAGCTAGATAGACTAGCGGGTCGAGAAAAAGCAGGCCGCATAGTGGGAAGCAGGTTGCTGGCGAGTAGAGGGAGGCAGACAGAATTTTGGAAACTGCAGGGGGGAAGAAGAGGTGGAAACCACGAGAGAGAGCAAGAGAAGCGGATAGAAAAACTAACCGCGCGGGAAGCCGCGGTTAGAAACAAAGGGAGGCCGCAAGACAGCGGTTAAGCCAGAGAACAGGCCGTTCGGTTAATCAGGAGGAACCGGTGGGCAAAAACGGACAGACCGGACTGTCTAGCTCTGATACCATGTAGAAATCAATGGGCCAACCTTATAGATACTTCTTCATTAATCAAATACAAATGAGAATACAAATATATAGGAGAAGAGAAGAAGAAAGAATCCTATACAATAGATGTGGGACTAAAGAAGGAGGAGGAAATGAGCATATAAATGGGCCTTTACATCATTTTTCCTTATGTCTTCTAACAGGTTCAACAGATTCTGGATTATGCAAAAGGTTTACATAATCCTTGGTTACTAATTCTGGATTTCATTATTCCTTGGTTTACAAGTAAAACAAAGCAATGAAGGTATCTTCATTTCCCAAATTAAATATACCAAGGAACTGATAAAGAAATTTGACATGGAAAATACTTTCACTATGAAAACTCTCATGACTACTAATGTTGTTTTAGATAAGGATATTTTTGGTAAGTCTGTGGATCAGAAAACATATAGAGCAATTATTGACTCTTTTCTTTATCTCACATGTAACAGGCCAGATATAATATTTGTCACAGATGTCTGTGCAAGATTTCAGGTTGATCCTAAAGAGTCGCATCTTAGTTCTATAAAAAAAATTCTAAGTTATCTTAAGGGTATACCTGAGATGAGATTATGCTATCCTGCAGAATCAGAATTTGAATTATATGAATATTCTAATGCTGATTACACAGGATGTAGATTGGATAGAAAAAGTACCTCTGAAACATGTCAATTTCTAGGTGCTAGACTGATATCTAGGTTCAGTAAGAAGCAGACATCAGTCTCCACCTCTACATCAGAAGCTGAGTATATTGCTGCTGAAAAGTTGTTCACAAATTGTTTGGCTGCAGAATCAATTACTTGATTATAACTTGAATTTCACTAACTCTATAATATTTTGTGACAGTTCTAGCGTTATTTCAATTGCATCAAATCCTGTCTTGCACAGCAAGACAAAACACATAGATATTAGACATCACTTTCTCAGAGACAATGTGAAAAAAAAAGATTTCCCTGAAATATGTGACTTCTGAAAATCAGAGGGCAGATATTTTTACAAAACCTCTTAATGAAATTAAACACAACTACTTTATCAATGCTTTGAGCATGCTTGATAAAGCTTTGTAATTGTAAAATCTTTCAACTTTGATTTTAAACATTCATGGGAAAAACCAACAAAATACTTAAATTTTTAAGTATGTATTCAACATAACGTTAAATAGAAGTCGACGCAACGTCAAATTCTATTCGACGCAACGTCTAGAGAGGGTGTTTGTGAAGAGTTTTGGATCAAATCAATGCAATGTTGATACCACTCAAAGCATGCATCGATTATGATAATTATGTATACGTAGAAAAGAAATCGACATTACGTTGATTAAGTAAATATTTATGCCCTAATTTCTCAACGTATCGTCTATTTAGACTTCGTATTTTTCTCCAAACTCTTCATCTTCCTCGCGTCGTATTCCTTCTACTCGCTCCCGCCGTTTTTCTTTGAAATCTTTGTAGGTTCTCAAATGGCAATCAAGGCAAACTCTGGTTACAGTGTTGATCTAGACTCCTTTGCTGATATAGGAGATTCATTTAAAGAAGTATTACAATTATTTACAGATGCTGGTTTAAGCAAAGCTGATTACTACAAAGTATTTACTATATTCTGTGTAATTAACTGAGTTTATTAGTTCGATTACAATTGATGAAGATGACACAATGATCGGGCAGATGAATGGGTCAGAGGTCTGTATAACTAAGGAGCTTATTCAGACAACATTTGATCTGCCTTCAGGAAAAGGAGAAGCAGAACTAACTGAGGAAGAAATTAAGGAAACTTTTTGATAAATATGAATTTCTCTAAACATAAACCAATTCATTTGAAAAAGAAAGATTTTTCAGAATAATGTGAGTTTCTTGCTAATATAGTGGGAAAGGTATTGATGTGCAAAATATCAGCACATGATGTTGTTCCCAAAGCCCAGCTGCATATGATGGGAGTTCTGGTTTTAAGAAAGAAGAACAATCGGAGTAAGTGTATTTTGAGTCTTATAGGTCATAAGTACAATCATAAGAATAATGCATATATAACATTTATGAGTCAGATACTAAAACAACATTACCTTACACTATGTAAATCAAAAGAAGTACACATACCTCCTATCAAAAGACTCACCCTAGCTTTGTTTTCAAAGAAAACCAGACAAATACTTAAGCCCGCTTCAAAGAAGAATTTTTCTCCCTCATCCTCACAATTACTAAATAAGTCAGTTCTACCAACAGAAACAACACAACCTGATATTTCTCATGAAACAGTCATCCCAACAAACGCAACCGAGTTTTCATCACAAGAATTAGTTTAAGAGTCAAGTCTAGATTAAACTCTCAATATTGAATTTCCAGCTACAGACATGCAACACCACAATGATCAATATTCTACTGAACATAGTCATGCTGCAGAATTTTAATCAGTGAATTTTGATATCAACAAAGTTATTCTTCAAGTTATACAACAGATGACTGTTTCACTAACTACTCTTATAGAAGAACATGCTTTAAATCGTAAATCTTCAGTTGAAAATATGTTCAATCAGATTTTTGGGATACAAACTTCTATAAGGAATATTCAGAATAAACTGGCTTCCACAGAAGTATCCAGATCACAAGAAAAGATAAATAAGATAAATAAGGATGATAGCTCAAAGGGAGTGTCAAAGCAAAAGTGTGTGGCGAATGAACTGTGCAAATCACAATAATTATCCAAACAAGCAATCATAATACAAGAGACCCAAACAAGTATAAGATCCAAACCAATAATAGTAATGCTGAAAATAATAAACCAATACAATGAAATCTCACCAAATTGTGGGCTGATCAAGGCACTGAAGAATCCGGAGTCGGATGCGTTTTGGTAGTGATCTAATGTGGAACCGGCTGTCTTCGGCAATGTAAGATGGAATTGGACCGAAAATGGATAGATCCAGTCATGTGGGTATAGATCCGGGCGGGGAAGGGTAGACTCGACAATATAAGATCAGATCATCTGGGCTGATCCGGAAGGGGGGAGGCTATAGAAGGTGGTTCCATGGCAGGAAAGGGGCTGGCGACAAAGAATTTTAGAGTTTATAAGGGGGCGGTTGTAGTGGTTTAGATGGGGTACTGGCGGACTGCAAATGGGGGAAAACGGAGGGGGTGGCGGCAGTATGGGGAGGGATTGTGGGAGGCGGCCGGCTGTGCGGAGACTGGAGGAAGCAGCCTGGCGGTGGAATGGTTGGGAGAGTGATCGGTTGTAGGGGAAACGGGACCAGCAACAGCGGCTGGTTTTGGAGGGGTTGGAACAGGTTTTGGCCGGCAGTGGAAGGGTTGTGGGGGTTGCAGCTGGTGGTTTAGGAGGGGGAAAAGGGCTAAGGTTAGGGGAAGGCTTTGGGAGAAGATACAAATCTAGGAATCGTCACTTCGGGTTCCACGGAGTCAGCACCGTGACGGGATCGCGGGAATCCTGGAATACCATTCTCCAAATTTTGTAATGACTCTAATCAGCTTATACATGATCTATTTATAATAAAACAAAAGCTAGAGCATCCCACCATCGACGACTATGATTGGTTGGAGGTGGGACATAAAAATACATCAAAATAAATGCAAACATAATAAACTAATATAAGAAATCGATACGCAACGTGAATCTGGATACATCTACGGAGTCTGATCATCGAGCCGGGCATGTCATATATGGAAAGTTGTCAAATCAGTCCCGAACGGACCCAAAACTCGTCCTCCGCTGCGCCTTCACGTCTCTGCTCCGCATCATTCTCCCCAACTTGAAAGAATTCATCTCCTGATGAATAGAGATCGGAATTCTTTCGATGTAAGACAGGTAAGACTCGAAGAGGCTGACCAGAGGTCGTCTAAGTGTCGTCGATGGAAGAGTGTCATCACCAATCAACTCCCCCTGACTGAAAAGCTGTCATCTCCGGTGAAGAGAGACGGTCGTACTGAAGTCAAAGTTCAGGGGTGAATCGATCAAGCTCTGTTGCAAGTACTCAGGTGTCATCAACGTCTATAGTAGGAATGTATTGGTGGAGTCTGGTCTTCGTGATGCTCTTAATGCTCAACTCACGAGTGGTGAATCCCGGTGCGATCGACGGTGTCGTAGGTAGAACCAAAGAAGATGAGCCCCTAGGTGGGTGAGTGTCAGGAATGGGTGAACTGTGGTGGCTACCATACGTGGGTGGGTGATGAAGGTAGTAAGGCAACGTAAGTGGAGGGGTGGGCGGCTGGAATTCCCCACTGCTTGGGTTCACATACTCGCGATGATCGTAGTACGGTGTCAGATCTTCAACATTAATTACCGGGGGGATACCCATACTTGCGAGGATATCAAGATATTAGATGTTTGTTTTGATCTGTCTCATGATTGTATAGGGATCTATTCGCCTAACCCTCAAACTTTTAGCAAGCCTCGCACGGAGCCTCACAACGCAGACTTTCACCATCACCTGATCGCATTCATGAAGTACCCGCTCTTGTCAGAGAACATTCATATGTGATTTACAAAATGTATTACCATTATGGATTCTCCGTTGGATCGACTCATGACACGAATGCCAGTGGCGGACAAACAACCCAACAGACACATGCAAATGATGAAGAAATGACTTAACAGGCTCACGCCAAAGATGCAAATGAGACACAACAGACACGACATGCTCTCTATGGGGCAGTCGAACAATGACCTGAAAACCTATCAAATGAGGTGACCTATCAGGAGGCTCTCTCGGAAGAATGTAGAAAAACTCATCTAGTGTGCGACAAGTGTTCAAATGACCGTGTGAGACATTTATACACAAGTACAAGCTCGTAAAGAGTCAAGTGTCTCTCAGGAAATGTGACACATCATGGGGCTCACCAGGAAGTGTGTATGAAAAGTCATCGTGAATGCGACAACCACTTGAATGAAAATCATGTACACCGACTAGAAGACGTGATTCTCGAGTGTGGTGCATGTCCACGAAAATAAAGAACTCATCTGCAGGGTCAGCAGGTGGTGCGTCCCAAAACTTATTGAGAGTGTGATGCGTCGGCAGGTGGTGCCCTAAATATTGGATGCTTCACACAATATCCATTCTCTGGAGCAAGGCTATAGATGATAGCGAAAGGGACGCCAATAACTCAAATCTCATAAACGAGCAGCTCACCTGAATCGCATCCTCACCAGGTTGTGGCGACTCATCGGGAGGCTCAACAGGGGATTCGTCATAGAACCCGTCACTAGGTCCATGATCCTCCTTGCGAGCACCATCGTAAGGGGTAGTGTTCCCATGAATGGGTGGCATAGCAACTACGAGATCAACACCAGACTCTGGGCTCTTGGTCGTGAAGTGACTCGACAATGATAAGGGGAGAGTGATATAGACCTACACTCAATAATGAATCTGTAGTTGGGGTGCTAACTAACTCGGTACATAGCAGAAGTGAGGGTGTAGGTGAGGGGCACAATACTATAGACTCAATAGGTCGCTCAGGCTCACTCTCAGTCGGGATCACCAGAGGAGTGTTAGAAACAAAAGATAGCTCATTCACTGGGTTAAGCACCTCACTAAGGTGAGAGCAATCCGCATCAGGTATCACTTCTGTCGTGGCTGTCAGGGCAGTGGTAGGCATCGTGGTGACCTCAGTATGGGAGGGACTTGTAGTGCGAAGGACAAGGTGAGAATCTCATTGACCAGCTATTGAAGATCTCAAAGACAACTCATAACAAAGGGCGAGCTAATATGTCTGCTCGAGAGACTTCGAGCTATGATAAACCACCTCAGTACGTATGTCTAACCGAAGTCCAGGCCGAAATCGGGAATTGGTCATGGATGAGTCCTCTCAGATATCACTCATCACAACTAACTCATTAAAGCGATCGCTGTACTCAACGACAAACATAGATCCTTGATGAAAAGAAAATAATTGCTTGAGTAAGCGACTGATATGACGAAGACAGATACCTCTGACACAATATACGCTTCATGTCCACCCAACTAGTGATGCGATGAAGACGATCTCGCTCGCGGGTCCTCTCAACGCTAGACCAATATGCTCTTGCCGGATCTAAAAGCCTAAGTTTTAAAAACTTGATGTGACGTTCACCTAATAACTCAAAAAGATCGAGGTAATATTTCATGTCCACGAGCCAATAACTGAAAGACTCGGAACTCGATGAACCATCAAAAGAATGGGGCAATAGTACAAAACTGGCTTTTGAGATCTCTCTCAAAGCAACGATCCTCATAATAACTATCCCTAAGGTAATCGAGTCGTGTTAAAGGATCAACACGATCTGTTCATGTGCAAAGATATGAACGACGACAATCATCATATTGATCGTCTCTAGTATATTGGGGTCATGTCGGTGGGTCAACACGATCACTGAAAGTGGTGTGTTGTGATCGAAAATGATCGTCGAAATAACGTGAGGATCTCCCTTACGGGGGCTTTGTAAGAATGGGTGCAAGTGGACTCGAGACCTCCAAATTGAGGAGAATATTGGTGAAACATAAACATGATGATAAACCTATAGACTCTACAACTGTGTATCAAAAGAGCGCATAACCTAGCTCTGATACCAATTGATGCAGAATGAATCTATAGGCGGCGAGAAAAACAATGACCTAAACCCTACATGTTATGCAAAACCCAACTGATTAAATCGCGATTAGATAATAAATAACATCTCACACAAATAATTCACAGCAAAGCAAAATAATTCATTAGGGGAAGCAAGCTTAGGATTTCCTCCGTCGGGAGGGTCAAAACGAGAGCACGCGACGAATGAACCCTGCAAATCACAATAATTATTCAAACAAGTAACCACAATACAAGAGGCTCAAACAAGTATAAGATCCAAACCAATAATAGTAATGTTGAAAATAATAAACCAACACAACGAAATCTCACCAAATAGTGTGCTGACAAAGACACTGAAAAATCCGAAGTCGGATGCGTTTTGGCAGCGATTTAATGTGGAACCGGTGGCGTGAAAATAGCGTAGGTGGTTGTCCTCGATGATGGAAGGTGGAATCGGACCGGAAATGAATAGATCCGGCCACGTGGGTATAGATCCAGGCGGGGAAGGGTAGATCCGACAATATGAGATCGGATATGTGCTGAAAAATTTCAGACCTGGGCTGATCCGGAAGGGGGGAGGTTATGGAAGGTGGTTTCACGGGACGAAAGGGGCTGGTGGCAAGGAATTTTGGGGTTTATAAGAGGGGGTAACATTAGTAGTTCAGATGGGGGACTGGCGAGCTGCAAATAGGGGAAAACGGAGGGGAGGCGGAAGTATGGGGAGGGATAGTGGATGGCGGCCGGCTGTGGGGAGACTTCGAGGCAGCGGCCTAGCGGTGGAATGGTCGGGACAGTGATCAGTTGTAGGGGGAAATAGGACCAGCAATTGCGACTGGTTTTGGAGGGGCTAGAATAGGTTTTGGCCGGCGGTGGAAGGGTTGTAGGGGTTGCGGCTGGAGGTTTAGGAGGGGGAAAAGGGCTAGGGTTAGGGGAAGGCTTGGGGAGGAAGATACAAACATAGGAGTCATCACCTAGGGTTTCACGGAGTCGGCACCGTTGCGGGATCGCGGGAATACTATTCTCCAAATTCTGCAATGACTCTAATCAGCTCATACATGATCTATTTATAAAAAAAATTAGGGCATCCCACCATCGACGGCTGTGATTGGCCGGAGGTGAGGCCACCCAAATACAACAAAATAAATACAAACATAATAAAATAATATATGAAATCGATTCGCAATGCGAATCTGGACACATCCGCGGAGTCCGATCATCTATCCAGGCACGCAATATATGAAAAGTCGTCAAATCAGCCCCGAACTGGCCCAAAACTTATCATCCGTTATGGCTCCACATCTCTGCTCCGCATCAATACTAATGCAAATACACATTGTGGAACGACCCTTTTTGCGATTACTGCAAGATCGAAGCAATCTCTATGTTTACCATCCATTAATATTATCTTTAAATTAGTATCATGTCTTGACGTAGTTTATCCTTCTTTAGCATTTCAATAATTTAAGGGTGCAGTTATTAGCAAACCCCACTTTCGTTTCTAGCAAACCAGAAAAAAAAACAGATTCAGCCATTTTTTGCATTTCTTTCTTTTCTCAAAAATTACTACTAGCAATCCAATCTTGTTTTTTTGCAATTTTTGTATTTTTGAATTTTGAGTCTCAAAAGTTTCTCATTTGAAAAAGTGATAAACATGAAAGTTGTACATCTCGATGAGATCTACAACTTTCATGTTGACCATTTTTTGATTTGAAGCCGTTTAGGCTTCCAATTTGGGCCCGAAAAAAGACACGCACGAAACGAGTCCTCTGTACAGATTTTCGGCGTGACTTTTTTCGGGGCTCAAATCGGAGGTCTAAACTGCTTCAAATCAAAAAGTGTTCAACATGAAAGTTATAGATCTTGTCGAGATCTGCAACTTTCATGTTGAACACTTTTTATTTTGAAGTCGTTTAAACCCCCGATTTGGCCTCCGAAAAAGGTCACGCCGATCCCGGGTGTCTGTACATAAGTTCGGCGTGACTTTTTTCAGGGGTCAAATCGGGGGTATAAATTGCTTCAAATCAAAAAATGTTCAACATGAAAGTTGTAGATCTTGTTTATGTTGACCATTTTTTTGATTTGAAGCCGTTTAGGCTTCCAATTTGGGCCCGAAAGAAGACACGCACGGAACGAGTCGTCTGTACAGATTTTCGGCGTGACTTTTTTCGGGGCCCAAATCGGAGGTTTATACTGTTTCAAATCAAAACGTGTTCAACATGAAAGTTATAGATCTCGTCGAGATCTACAGCTTTTATGTTGAACACTTTTTATTTTGAACCCGTTTAAGCCCCCAATTTGACCTCCGAAAAAGGTCACGCCGATCCCGGGTGTCTGTACATATGTTCGGCGTGACTTTTTTCAGGGGTCAAATCGGGGGTCTAAATTGCTTCAAATCAAAAAAATGTTCAATATGAAAGTTGTAGATCTCGTCAAGATCTACAACTTTCATGTTGAACACTTCTCATGAAAATGTACGTATAAAACGTAGTTCAAAAAGACGCGAAAAATTTTATATTGGTTTGATAGTAACAAAATGGTTTTCAAATAGCAATTTTGAAAAATAAGGGTTTGCTGATAGTAATGATTTGCTAGTAATCAAATTGAATTTGCTAGTAACAGCACCCTAATTTAACTATTAAAGTGTTGTCCCTTATACAAGGAACTATAGTTAAGTCTTAATGGCATCCTGGAAGTCATGTGAGCTCTCACTTGGAAATTAACTTTTAGATGGAACCGGCTCTCAAGAGCAAATGGAGCATACCTTGTGAAATATATCCATTTTTTGTTTGCAGCGCATCTTTCATCTCGTTGGTATCATATCAATTATTATTCTATATAAAAGGGAAGCCACATATATAGTGCAATATTGAGGCCCCTCATTTTCTCTTTATAATTATTACCATTTTGACTGCAAGAGAGACAGAGAGAGAGAGAAAGAGAGATAAGAGTACATGAGATCCACGTGTACAAGTGCTTTTGGATTAAAAAACAACTCAAGTGCTTCTCATTATTTTAAGTCTCAGCTTAGGCAACTGAGCCAAGAACATAACACAACCAAAAAATCAATCCAAGCCCCTAATTGTGTGTGACGGGTAAATTCTCACCTTTGGAGGGAGTTGCTGGAAAATTAGGGGATATTATTGTTGTTAGAAAATACTAGAAAAAATGATGTATTGATTCATGTAAGACAGTAGGAGCTAGTGTTCAGTCTCATATTGTTCGTATATCTAGATCTTACTCTCTTCTCTCCTATATATTTGTACTCATACTTGTTTTTCGGTATTCAAGAAGTATATACAAGGTTTGGAACTTTCTCTACATGGTATTAGAGTCATATGGTCCGGCCTATTCTTTTCTAACGGCCTGCTCCGCCTGTTTACTGGGCGGCTTATTCTCCTGCCTAGTCGCAGTGTCTTGCGGCCTTCTCCCTTTCTAACCGCTTCTGGGTGGTTAGAATTTCTGTTAACCGCGGCTTCCCGCGCGGTTACGATCGTTCTTACTGCTTTCTCTACTCTCTCTCTCTCTCTCTCTCTCTCTCTCTCTCTCTCTCTCTCTCTCTCGGCTTCCAACTAGGCCTGTCCAAAAGGCCCGATCGGGCCGGCCCGGACCGGGCCTGATCGGGCTCGGGCTTTTGCAAACCGGGCCTAGCCCGGGCCCTTTCTTTATCGGGCTCGGGCCGGGCCCGGGCTTTGACCCTGGGAAGGGGCCCGGGCCGGGCCGGGCCGGGCCCTCTTAAGAAAAAAAACTCTTTAAAAAAATTAAAAAATTGAAATAAAAATTAGAATATAAAAATTTATTAATATTGAAATTTTAAAAAACAAAATTACACTTTCAAAAAATAAAAGTAGAAAAAAATGAAACTTATTATTTTAAATGATAATAAAAAAAATTACATTTTTACAAATTCAGGTGTCCATCTCCTCTTCAATTTCCTCGAAGCTCTCCTCCAACGCTGAAATGTGTTGCTTCCTATTCGTAGCATCCAAATAATCCTTGTAGCAGATGCATAGTTCGAGTGATTCTTCATTTAGTTGGCTCCTCCGCGTGTTCAAAATCCTGCCACTAAGAGAAAAAGCGGACTCCGAAGCTACTGTACTATCTTGAATTGTTAGTAAATCACGGGTCATATATGCCAAAATAGGATAGGTATTAGCTTTACCTTTCCACCACTTTAAGATATCGAAGTTTTCGATCTTTTCCGTATTCATAAAATCACGAAATTGTGTTTTCGTATACAGTCCTAATTCATTTAAAATACTCGATGTGCGTGCTTTTTTTCCTGGAAGCTAATTCTAAAATTTTATTTGTAAAAGAATCTTTTGTCCTATGTTGCGTTATTTCTTCTCGGTGTCGTGAGCCATATAAGTTGTCGTAATAATTAAAACATTCGGTAAAAATAGAATTAAATTTAGTAGTACTAACGTCGTCAACGTCATCGAAACTTATATTTATGTATAAGTTAACGTTAATTTCATCTATTAAATTTTCTACGCCGTCTACAGCGAATAACGGGTTTAAAGCGGCGGCGCATGAAAATGCAGGAGGCATTTCTCTATAATATTTTAAAAATTTTTCTTCTATTACTTCAATTAAAGGAAGTCATCCGGAGTGTTGCTTAAAATAGTTAAGTTTTTGTGCGATATTTACAAAATTTTCAACTACTAACGAGCTAGTGGGATAATACACATTAGATAAAAAAACAGTCGCCCTATAAAAACATTTTAATAAATCCATATAATGAAATAGTACGTCCCAATCGTTATCAGTTAAATTATGATTATTTGTCATAGTGTAATATTTCATAAGAAGTGTTTTTGTTGAAACGCTCTTTTTAACATTTTATATGTGGAGTTCCATCTTACAGGCATATCAAATTGAGGTTTCAAATATTTTTGACCTTATGCGATCACAAATTTTCGAAAATCTTGACTTCACTGTTTGGTACAATAAATAAATCTAAGCATAGTACGAATTTTCTCAACATATGGTTCCATAGCTTCTAAACTATCCTGTACCACTAAGTTTAAAACGTGACACACATCGAGTGTGAAAAAACGCACTGTTGAGCATTGGTTTTAATTCACGTTTAAACCACTCTACTGCGGTGTTGTTATTACTAGCGTTATCAAAAGAAATACTCATTATTTTATCTTTTATTTTAAATTCACGCAAACATTTAATAATTACCGAATATATAGCCTTACCCATGTGCGGAAATTCAAAACCTTCAAAACATATTACGCGCTTATTTAAATCCCATGAAACGGGATCGATCCAATGAGCCGTTATACAAATATAAGATAACTCTACCCTTACGCTACTACTCCAAACGTCGCTCGTTAAACTCGCACGTCCCTCGAAAGTTTCAAAAAATTTTATTAAATCTTGTTTTGCGTCAAAATATAATTTAAGTGCGTCGCGTCTAATAGTGGATCTACTTACATGTTGATATTTGGGCTGAATACCTTCGTGTATATACTCCGTCGTCTCATTGTTGTCGTAGTGACTGAATGGCAACCCACGTCTGATGACGTTTTTCACATGTAGGTCTCGCTGTCTTGCTTGATCGTACGTCCAAATTTGTCCTGATGCTGATATTTGTCCCTGACTGGACTCGGGAGCTTGCTTTGCAAAACAGGACTTAGCGTGTCTCGCTAGTGTTGAGTTGTCGGTAAGAGTTAGCAACTTTGAGCACAACTTGCACCGCGCCTTAAATTCGTCGCCGACTTTAACCTTGCCGAAATGCTCCCAGACGGGCGCCCTCCGATTATGCTCCACCACTTCGGTCGTGCTTTGAGTCGACGACGCCGGCGTTGAGGAGGACGATGTCATGCAGTGAGAGAGAGTAAGAGAGTAAGAGAGGGAGAGAGTAAGTGAGAGAGAGAGTGGAAGAGAGAGAGAAAGTGAGTGGAAGAGAGAGAGAGAGAGAGTGGAAGAGAGAGAGAGAGAGGGGATCGGGTAGAGGGGGGGTTTATAAAAAAAAATTTAATAAAAATTTTTTTTTTATAAAATATGGCCTAGGGCCTAGGCTTTTGCCTAGGCCCTAGGCCAAAGCACTGCAGCCAGCAGGGCTGCAGCAGCCCTGCTGGCTGCAGTTCCAACGGCTCTAAGAGCCGTTGGATTTCCAACGGCTCTAAGAGCCGTTGGATTTCCAACGGCTCTAAGAGCCGTTGGATTTCCAACGGCTCTAAGAGCCGTTGGATTTCCAACGGCTCTACGGCTCTTAGAGCCGTTGGCAGCAGGTCCGGGCTTCGTCCGGGCCCAGGCCGGCCCAATTTTCGGGCTTTGCCCGGCCCGGCCCGGGCCGGGCATCGAGCCAGGCTAGCCCCCAAAATCAGGGCCCTGTAAGGGCCCTGAGCCCGGTCGCGGCCCAGGCCGGGCTTTTTCCGGGCCGGGCTTTTTCGGGGCCGGGCCGAAATAGGCTTTCGCCGGGCCGGGCTCGGGCCGGCCCACTGGGCCCGGGCCTTTTGGACAGGCCTACTTCCAACCCTTCTTCTCATTCTCCACCCTTTTATAACCTTTCTAACAGGTGGGGCCTTCCCTCCCTTGTTTCCTCTACCCGCACGGTTTCATCCCGGATAGCCGCTTCCATCAACTCGGTGCGGTCTCCCTATCTACCCGGCGAGATCTTCCCTTCTCGCTGCTATCCACCCTTCTCGCCGCGACTTCTCTTAGTCGCTACTCGTTGCGGTCTCCTTGTCTACCTGGTGAGTTCTGGTCTTCTCGTTGCTCTGCTCCCTGATCGCCGCGACTGGTCTTTAGTCGCCGCGACTTGTCTTTAGTCGTCGCGTCTTCTCTTCTCGCCGCGATTTGTTCTCTTAGTCGCTGCGGCTTCCCTCATCCCGGCGAGCTTCACATCTAGGTCGCGGCATCTTCCCTTACCGCTGGTGTGCTCACCGTGACCGTGCGGCCTTCTCGTCCGGCTTGTTCTCTGCTTAGTCGTTGTGACTTATCGCCTCGAAGGCAGCTTCTCCTCTCTGCTGCGGGCACCGCATTTTTGTCGCGACATCCTCCTTGCTGTCGGTGTGCTATCACTGTGACCGTGCAATCTTCGTTGTTTTGTCGTTGTGGTTTCCTTACCGCCGCGGCTTCCATTCCCGCTGCAGTTCCCTTGTTGTTGCGTGCATCTCGCACGGGCTTCGCTTAACCGCTGCAGCATCCTTCGTCGTTGCGGCTTCTCTACCCGCCGCGGGATCCACATCTTGGTCGCGACCTCTTGCCGCTGGTGTGTTGACACCGAGACCGTGCGGCTTCTCCTTTTCTTTCTCCAGGTGGCCTCTCTTCTCTACCCGCTTTGGGTTGTTGGTTGTGGTCTGCTTCTATCCGCCCGGTCTAGTATCTGTTCTCCGGCTTGTGCTCCTGTTGCGGTCTGCTTCTAACTGCCCGGTCGAGTGCCTGCTCCCCGGCCTCTACCTTGTTTTCCCTGGTTGTTTGTTGCCCGCCCAGGTGTCTTGCCCTCTCGACTTGGTTGTTCGCGCGGTCTGTCTGCGGCTTCTCGTTTACGCCGCTCTTCGTGTTGCGGTCTTCTCCTAACCGCACTACCTGCTTTGTTTGTTTCGCCGCCGCGGCGTGTTTCTATCCGCTGCGGGCTCTTTTCTTACCGCGCTGGTCGTGGCCGTTTCTTGCCGCCGGTGCGTTGTCGCCATGACCGCTGCGGACTGTTCCTTGCAAGATGATCAGCTGTCCTCCGGGCTCTGTGGTGTCTATTTCTGATGGTGGTACCTCCTGCCTTGCTCATAGCTCATCCTGGAATTTGGACTTCGGGGCCTCTCACCACATTACCTCACGGAAACCACCACAATATTTGAACTTTGTGCATCCCAAGTTCATTAGTGTTGCTAGTGGGGACACAATTCCAGTTTCTGGCGCGGCGGATATTCACCTCACTCCCTCCATCACTCTTTGCTCTGCCCTTCACGTTCTGGGCTCTCCTTTTAACCTTCTCTCTGTTGGTCGACTCACTACTGACCTCGATTGTGACGTTATTTTTTCTTCTAACTTGTGTGTTGTGCAGGATCGCAAGACGCAAACTATCATTGGAAAAGGGCATCTGTCGAACGATCTTTATATCCTTGACCCCTCTCCCCCAACGGTGTTGTCCTCTATCAACTCTGTTGATTGGCATCGACGTCTGGGTCACGCTCCTCTAAACATCCTCCGAAAATATCTCCCCGACGTGTCCCTCCAAGAGTTCACGTGTGAGTCTTGTATCTATGGGAAACATCATCGGTCTACGTCCTCACCACATCCAATTCGGAGTCCTGTTCCCTTTGATCTATTACACTCCGATATTTGGGGACCCTACAAAATTGCGAGTGTTTTTGGATATCGCTACTTTGTCACATTTATAGATGACTACTCTCGGGTGACCTGACTGTATCTCCTTCGTGACCGCTTTGAATTGCCCGGTGTATTCCGTACGTTTTTCATTGAAACTCGCAACCAGTTTTCCACTACAATTAAAACTCTCTGCACCGATAATGCCCGTGAATACACAAGTCACGCCTTCGCTCTCCTCTGTGCCGAGTTTGGGATCATCCATCAAACCTCTTGTGCATATACCCCCCAACAAAATGGCGTTGATGAACGCAAGAATCGACACTTGCTTGAGGTCACCCGCTCTCTTATGATTCAAATGAATGTTCCCAAATAGTGTTGGAATTTTGCGGTCTCTACCTTCTGCACTCTTATTAACCGCATGTCTTCCTCCATTCTCAATTTTGCGGTCCCCTTCAATCTTTTTTTTCCCTCCAAACCTCCTTTCTCCATCACCCCTCGCGTGTTTGGTTGTGTGTGCTTTGTCCACTGACAAACGTGCTCCCCGTGGCACTAAATATATGTTTGTAGGCTATCCTCGGACTCATAAGGGCTACGTTTGTTTTCCCCCAATGATCGCAAGGTGGTTACTTCTGTTGATGTCACCTTCCTCAAAGATCAGCCATATTACTCTCAACCGGCTGATTCTCCTCTTCCCCCACCTCTTTTGAGGCATGTTATCTCTGTTCATTCAAACCTTCCTTTTCTTCTTCCCATACCAATCCCACCTACACCACCAACACCACCTGTCATTCATGTGTACACTCGACGTCCTTCTTCGTCTACTGCCCTACGGGAGCTGCCCTGCTCTAATGATGTTTTGCAACCTGCGAATCCGACAACAGCTTCCACTGCCCACCCGTTGGCCAACTATGTCTCTTTTCACCGTCTCTCTCCGGAACTCCGACAAAGTGCTCTTTCTTTATCCTCTATCTCCACCCCTAATTCTGTACAGGAGGGTCTCAAACATCCCGGGTAACGAGCGGCTATGGACGAGGAAATGTATGCTCTTTGGGCAAACCACACTTGGGATTTGGTCATGCTTCCTCCTGGACAATCTTTTGTGGGATGTAAGTGGGTGTTTGTCGTCAAACAGGGTCCATATGGGACGGTTCACCGTTTGAAAGCTCATCTTGTAGCTTGCGGCTTCACTCAATAACAAGGATTGGATTATGATGAGACTTTTTCTCCAATCGCTAAACTCAATATTGTTCGTGTGTTGATCTCCCTCGTTGTTCACCGCCACTGGCCCTTGCACCAACTGGATGTCAAAAATGCATTTCTTAATGTCGATTTACAGGAGACCGTTTATATGCAGCAACCTCTCGGATTTGAGACCACGGGGGTGTCTCTTGTCTGTTGTCTGAAGAAGCCTCTTTATGGTCTCAAACAGTCTCCTCGGGCATGATTTGAAAAATTTAGCAAGACCGTTAGTGTTGTTGGGTTCACTCGGAGTCCGGCCGACTTCTCTCTGTTTACTCATCATCGTCCAACGGGCACAGTAATTCTTTTGGTTTATGTTGATGATATTCTGATTACAGGAGATGATCTTTCAGGAATACAAATAATCAAACAACATCTAGCAATTGTGTTTCAAACAAAGTACTTGGGAAGCCTTCAATATTTTCTTGGTCTCGAAGTGGCTCGGAGACCTGATGGGTTTGTGCTATCTCAGAGAAAGTACTGTCTTGACCTACTTCATGATGCGGACTATTCTGGATGCAAGCCTGCTGACACTCTCATGGATATCAATCACAAGCTTTGTGCTCATGCCTCAGACTCCGATTTGCTCCTTCCGAATTCAGAGTATTATCGTCGCCTTGTGGGAAAGCTGATATACCTCACTGTTACTAGACCTGATATATCATTTGTTGTTGGAATTGTCAGTCGATTCATGCATGAGCCACGTATCTCTCATCTTCAGGCTGTCGAACGTATTCTTCGTTACTTGAAGACTGCTCCTAGACAAGGGCTTGTATACAAACCTTCTTCGTCTCCCTTATCTCTGATTGCATATTTTGATGCTGATTATGCGGGCTCTTTGGATGACCGTCATTCCACAAGTGGATACTGCACTTATTTTGGAGGGCATCTTATTACATGACGCAGCAAGAAACAGCATGTGGTTGCTTGCTTATCTGTTGAGGATGAGTATCGATCTATGACAGCTGTTGTGTCTGAGCTAACGTGGCTTGAGGGTCTCCTTGATGATCTATGAGTCAAGATCTCCTCACCCACAACTTTATTGTGTGACAGTCAAGTTGCTATACGCATTGCCAAGAATCCGGTCTTCCATGAACGGACAACATATTGAAGTTGACTGTCACTTCATTCGGGAGAAGGTTCGGTTGAAGAAGATAAAGTTAACACATGTTCCTGCTGCTCAACAAGTTGCGGATATCCTCACCAAGGCCTTACCTCGGCGTCTCTACTATCAATTCTTGTCCAAGCTTGGTGCCTACGATCTGTACGCTCCAGCTTGCGGGGGAGTGTTAGAAAATACTAGGAAAAATGATGTGTTGACTCATGTAGGAGTTAGTGTTTAGTCTCACATTGTTCGTATAGCTAGATCTTACTCTCTTCTCTCTTATATATTTGTACTCATACTTGTTTTTTGGTATTCAAGAAATATATACAAGGTTTGGAACTTTCTCTACAATTGCCATCATCGAAAATGACCCTTTCCCCTTCGTTCTCCAATTTGTATCATTTGTAGTTTTGTTTCAGAAGTTGTTGATGACGCACATCTTCATGTGCTAATTTTGATAATTAACAAAATCATGATTGTATTTGATGTGAGTGAATGGTGTCTCGCACGAGTAAGTTCTCATCCTCTAAATTTGTTCCTATCCTCCAAAACTAGAAGTAATCGGACCCTTGAAGCAGGTAGAGACCCTGATAAGTTTAGAATTTTTTTATAAAAGGGAAACACATATTTGATATAATATTGAAGCTTCCCTTACTTGATATAATATTGAAGCTTCCCATACTTGATATAATATTGAAGCTTCCCATACTTGATATAATATTGAAGCTTCCCATACTTGATATATTATTGAAGCTTCCCATGCTTGATACAATATTGAAGCTTCCCATACATAATATGATATTGAAGCTTCCCATACATGATATAATATTGAAGCTACCCATACGAATTAGTTTGAATTGATGTCAGATTATTTCTTAGTAGTGGGCAGAATGATGGGTTAATCAACCTTGATTAGATTCTAATTAGCGTGTTTTCCATGCTTCCGAGTTTCCAATATTTAACCGTATTCATTGTTTTATATTTGGTTTAGATTAGATTTCATGCTAAAATGAAATGCTGCGATTGGTGGTCAACTTAGCCGTATTTGAAACTTGGAGGAATCTAGTAAAACAATTAAATTAGAAATAATTGATCTTTGGTCCAGAGATGCTAAATATTAGATTAGAAATTGTTAACAGTTGTGTGCATTTATATTAGTTTGCACTGCTTAGGATTGCCTAATGAAATGATTATTTGTCATGGAAAGGATTATACATGATATCCAGGGTTTTAACAATAAAATAGGATGAATTTCGGAATTAGGAGGAAGAGGCAGATGATTACAACCCCACAAATTGTTTGGTCATTCTAAGACAAAATAAGAGGCCTAATTGTGATGAAATCTTTTTTTATTTGTGGGTCCATTGTATGGACCCGGGCGGTGGGGTGTTCAGTCGGCTGTGGGAAAGAGAGGGGGAGAGAGAGAGGAGGAAGTGGAAGAGGATTAGGGTTAGAAGGAAGATGAGAGAAAATCACACATTCATCCAAGATGTCCAAAACGAGTACAAGCGCTACCACTTATAGTAGTAGGGTGCGAACAATGTCGTGAATAATCCGCCCAAAATAAAAGTATTGAAATGAAACACAATTGTTGAAATTAAAAACATAATTGCTACAATAAATGATAAGATAACGGCTAGGCCGCGATCTCAATCGCAGGCTCGGTGGGGCCGTTCGATATACACGCCCGACGCGTATAAACTTGTCATGGAGGCTCGGCGGCGTGCAACTCTGTAACAATGTCACCGTCTAGAAAATGTGTCTTGTCATCAAGACAGTAGTCGGCGAACTGGCGGAGGAAGTCATCCCGAGGCAGCCACGTCGCGTACGATCCAAGCCACCAAAACCTCCTCCTATGTATGGTCCCCTGGGGTGCGGCATCTACGATCGAGGATCGAGGCGGTGTAGTCGGGTGCCTCCCCTGCGGGGTCGAGGCCGGCCGGGATGTGATCAGTGGTGGCGTGCTCGCCCACCATGCGTCGTAGCTGCGAGACATGGAAGAACGGATGAATGCGGCTCCTGGTTGGGAGGCGAAGGTGGTAAGAGACTGCCCCTATGGGCGAGGATCTCAAAAGGCCCGAAGAATCGAGGCGCCAATTTCGGGAATGGTCGGCAGGCCACCGAAAGCTGGCGGTATGGGTGGAGTTTGATGAAAACCTTCTCTCCCACCTCGAAGGCGAGGTACCGACGTTTCCTGTTGGCAAAGGAAGCCATCTTTCGTTGGGCCCGTCATAGGTGGTGCTTCAAATGATCCAGAATGGTGTCCCTGTCGCGGAGAGTGGTGGTCAGGCTCTCCACCTGGCATTCCCCTGGAAGGTGGCGGACAATAGACGGTGGAGGACGGCCATAAACAGCCTCAGATGGGGTAATGTCGGCCGCCTGTTGGTGGACGGTGTTGTAAGAGTACTCGGCCCACTCGAGCCACTTGGCCCAACTACGAGGCTGCTCCCCCACGAAGCAGCGGAGGTACGTCTCCAGACACCAGTTGAGGACCTCTGATTGGTCATCGGTCTGTGGGTGGTATGTCATGCTTATGCGAAGACGGGAGCCCCTGTAAGAGGAACAGTGTGGTCCAAAAAGTACTCAGGAAGAGCGGGTAGCGGTCGCTCCTGATCGACCGGGGAAACCCGTGGAGGCGCACGACCCCCTGGATGAAGCTGTCGGCGACTGTGGCTGCAGTGTATGAATGGCGGAGGGGAATGAAATGAGCATACTTTGAGATCCAGTCCACCACGACCAGGATGCAATCGTGTCCCTATGATCGGGACAGTCGTGTGATGAAATCCATGGCGACGTCGTCCTAAATGCGATCGGGAATCGGGAGGGGCAGAAGTAGACCACCCGGAAACACGGCTTCGTACTTGGCCTTCTAGCAAATGAGTCAGGCGGCCACGAAGGTCTTGACCTGTTGGAACATGTGAGGCCAATAGAGTGAGGTTGTCAACCGTCGGTACGTCCGGTAAGCATCGGCATGTCCTCCCATCGGGGAAGCATGGAACTCAGCCAGCAACAGAGGAATGCTTGGGGAGGAGGGGGTGAGTACGAGGCGGCCCTTGAAGAGTAGGTGGCCGTCAACCAAGGAGTAAGGTGGGCGGGCTGTAGCGCCCGCGAGGAGTGCTCTCTGAATCCCATTGAGCGTCGGGTGGCTTCTACTTCCCGTTGGAGGGCATCTGCATTCTCCCAGACCGGGCTGGAGATGGCTGCAAGTATGAGGTTGCGAGAGAGGGCGTCGATCGCGCGATTCTCCTTCCCTGGCTGGAACTCGATGTTGAAATCGTAGCCCAGTAACTTGACCACCCACACCTGTTGAGCAGGCGTTGCAATCTTCTGTTGTAGGAGGTAGCTGAGGTTGTGGTGGTCGGTGTGGACCACGAATCGTCGGCCCGGGAGGTAGGGACGCATGTGCAGAACTGCGAGGACATGGCCCATGAGCTCGTTCTCGTAAGTGGAGCGGCTGTGGATAGTGTCAGAAAAGGCGGGGTTAAAATAGGTCACAGGGTGGGCGGCCTGTATAAGTACGGCTCCAACGCCGACGCCCGACACAACGTACTCCACAAGGAAAGGCTGGGAGAAATCTAGCATGGCTAATACTGGGGCACGAACCAAGGCCTGCTAAATGGCGATAAAAGCGGTGGAGGCCGCCGCCGACCACTCGAAGGGGCTCTCTGCAGACTTCTTCAGGAGTGGGTGAGAGGTCCGGCCAACGTGTCGTACCCCTAAATGAACCGGCGGTAGTACCCTGTCAGTCCCAGGAACCTGCAGACATCGCAGAGAGATGATGGTGTTGTCTACTGGAGGACCTCCTCGATCTTGTCACTGTCCATCGCGACCCCTGCAGCGGAGATGGTGTGTCCCAGGTAGCACACCTCCGGAACCCCAAAGAAACATTGTATTGGGTGAAGCTTAAGGTGGTGACGTCGTAGAGTGGCCAACATCTAGCGGACGTGCTGGAGGTGCTCCTGCCAAGAAGAACTGGAGACCAAGATGTCATCAAAAAAACAAGTACGTGTTGACAAAGTACCGGGCGAAAAATGTCATTCATCGTGGCCTGAAAGGTGGCTGGCGCGTTGGTCAGGCCGACTGGCATAACCAGAAACTCGTAGTGGCCGTCATGGGTCCGGAAGGCCGTCTTGGCAACGTCGGTCGGTCGAACGCGAATCAGGTGGTAGCCAGCACGAAGGTCCAGCTTGGTGAAAACGGTCACGTCGCGGAGCTCATCCAAAAGCTCCTGAATCACCGGGATCAGGTACTTGTCTGGGAAGGTGACTTTGTTGAGCTCCTGATCGTCCACGCAGAAGTGCCAGCTACCATCCTTCTTCCTGACCAATAGGACCGGGCTGGAGAAGGGGATCGCACTGGGGCGGATGAGGCCCCCCATCAGCATGTCGTGTACAAGCCTCTCGATCTCGCCATTCTGCACTTGCCCATAGTGGTGCGGTCAGACCAAGACTACGGACACGCCGGGCTGAATAGGAATGACATGATCATGCGATCGGGCCGGCGGCAACACGGATGGTGCAATAAAGAGGTCCGTAAACTCGGAGAGGAGGGTGGCGAGGGCCTGACGGGCCGGAGGTGGTGATGGGGACGGCGGCGCGGCGTCCGAGATGAACCAGAGCCATGCCGAAAAATCGACGTCTGAAGTCCTCTGAATCATGTGAAAGGAGACGGGGGAGCGAAGTAGTGCGGCATCCTCCACAAGGCAACACTCCCGACCATCCTAGAGGAACCGCATCGTCATAATCCCCCAGTTGACCGACACATCGCCCAGCGTGCAGAGCCACGCAACTCCAAGGATGGCGTCGATCCCGCCAAGGCCGGAGACGTAGAAGTTCGTCGTCACTGAGTAAGGGCGCAATGAAAGCGAGATGGCGGGACAACGGCCCTGGATCAAGCGTCGGCAGCCATCACCAAACTAATAGTGAAGTCCGGAGAGGGCTCCATCGGAAGACGGATCTAATAGGCCAGTTGAGAGGAGAGAAAAATATGGCTCACCTTGCTGTCCACCATGATGACAATGTGGCGGTCGCCCAACTTACCTGCCAACTACATGGTTTGGGACCTTGAAATGCCACCCACAAAGAAACATGGAAGCTCCAAACGGTGAAGGTCGGCGTCAGCGATGGCTTCGATGGTGTCCTCCGCGGTGATCTCGAGGCTCTTGAAATCCACAAAGGTAATCTCTGGTTCGAAGTCCCCGATGATGGAGTGGAACTCCTTGACCGCGCAGACATGGACAGGGGAATAGGGCTGACGACAATGGAAACATAGTCCTTTGCGATGGAGGTCGTCGAACTTGCGGTTGGAGAATCGCTGAGGAGGGACTGGATGGCCTGGACGGGCGGCTGGAGGGGGCCGAGGGGCTTGTGGCTACGGAGTAGCGGTCCGCCAGGTCGGCCTCCCGACGGCAGCCCGCCTGGAGTTTGGCGGGGGTCGAGGAGACAAATCAGCCTCCACGAGGCGGGTCATGTCGAGGGCCTCAAAAATCGTCTGGGGACTGGGGGTGATGGGTGCGGAGCCGGGACCGGATGTTGGGCAGAAGACCCTGCATGAAGAAGCCGAAATAATGATCCGGTGGTAGGTCCGGAACATAGGTGACGAGGGCCACGAACTCATCGATGTAATCGTGCAATGCGGTGGTTTGGCGCACCCAACACAGTTGTTCGAGGGTTGGTCCGGAATAACGGCTGTCATAGTGGCGGATCATCTCTTGTTTGATCTCCGACCAAGAGATAGTCGGGTAGGACTGTCAGAGCCACTGGGCGGCGGAGCCGTCGAGTCCCACGACGGCGGTAGAGGCTTTGTCCTGCTTGGGAGTATGGTGGAGGTTGAAGTACTACTCTGCCTTGGCAATCCACCCAATCGAGTCCACACCGGCTAAGGTGGGGAGGTCCAGGGTGAAGGTTGGACGGCCTGGAGAAAACGGTGTCGCGGAGTCTCCGTTGTGCAGATTAGGTGTTGCTCCGAGGATGGACGCGTCGGTGGACAGACACATGGATCCGTTGGCGGAGGAGGCGTTGGGGTGTTGGAGGGTATCGAAATTGGCATGAAGGACGATAAGGGAGGCATGCATGGAGGCCACGAGGGACGTCGGGGCGTCGATACGGCGGAGGAGGGCCTCGTTGGAGTCCGTCGGTGGGGTTTCTGCAGTGGATCGAGTGTTTGGTGCCATATTAGAGGGGAAGAAGGACCGCGGAGCGGCCAAGGCGGCCTGGATGCAGTTGTCGGGCCGCGCGGAGAGCCGCACGAGAGGCGGTCTAGCGGTCGCGCCTGATGCGGCGCTGGAGCGGGCGTGCGAGAACTCACGGCGCAGAGAGGCACGCGGGATACGGTCGGGCGGCACTGGAACGGGCGGATGGCGGTGCTGGAACGGGCGGGCAGCGGCGACGGCTGCTGGAAGCCTGGCGCCACAGCGAGGGGAAACACCGACGACCTGCGGCGAGCGGTCTGGTACGTCGAACTAGTTGGTACGGACCCGAGCGGTGGGGTGTTCGGTCGGCTACGGGAAAGAAAGAGGGGGAGAGAGAGAGAGTATGAAGAGGAAGAGAGGAAGAGGATTAGGGATAGAGGGAAGAGGAGGGAAAATCACATATTCATCCAAGATGTCTAAAACGAGTACAAGTGCAACCCCTTATAGTAGTGGGGTGCGAACAACAGCGTTAATAATCCGCCCAAAATAAAAGTGATGAAATAAAACATAATTGCTGAAATTTAAACGTAATTGGTGAAATAAGTTATACGATAACGGCAAGGTAGCAATCTCCTCCGCGGGCCCGGTGGGGCCGTCCGATATACGCGCGCGGCGCGCGTAAACTCGTCATGCAGGCTCGGCGTCGTGCAGCTCCGTAACAGTCGATGATGGGGATGCAATTTGAGTTAAACTAATAACATGATAGAAAGATCAAAAGATGTTGTTTATTAGTTTTGTTTTAGAGTTACGCTATGCGTCCCCCCATGCAAAGAGCGTCCACCTCCACAACATTTTTTTTCAAAATCGCTCTGAACTCTCCAACCAGCCTCTTAATCAATTTCGTTGGAGCCATTAAAATTGACATCTTCTTTGATTATATTACCTCCATTACAAAAATATAAATCATTTTTTATTGTTAATTAATAAAAATTTATTAATTATTACCCTTCTCTCTCTCTCTCCCTTCATATTTTTCTAATATTAAAAGTATTAGAAGGGGTATTCTTCGAAACACCTAAAATGTGATACTACAATTGTGTTTTACCTTCTAATATAACATAGATGTTAAGAGTGAGTGTTAAGGAACAATTGATTTAGAATGATGTCATTGATAATTTCATCTATCACTCGTATTTTACTTGTACCAACACAATAGGCACATACACGAGTTTTGTGACCAAAGATTACCTTAAAACTTAAATAGGGTCATTCCTGAATAAGGGTGAAAGATAGTATTATACTGATGCTCAATCCAACCAAAAAGAGGTGCTCCCATGAATAAAGAAACTCGGATATTGGGTCAAACATCAAAATATTCGCTTACTTTGGCGGCTTGCTTCAAGAAGGTAGGCCAAAATAACCTTAAATGATTATCGATTCTCGCATATCTTGTAACTTCCCTAATGAACTCCAAAAATGTTATGGAAACTTTAGAAAACCTGACTACCACTACTAATATGGAAGTAAACCTATTGCATAGGGTTGAGCACAATAACTGATTCAAAATCTCTAGATATCTTGCTTGGATCATAATAGAATAGAAATGATTCAATTTTCTACTTGATCCGGAACTTGGGTTGACTCGCTTGAAAAATAATTCGAGCTGACTCGATTTCGATCCTAAGCCCGGTGAATTTTGATTTATGTCGCCCACTAGTCACCAGATGATTATGGCCCAGCTCTACTTCTATTTAGAGTAAACACAATTTTGTCCAGTTCCCAAGCTAATCATTATTGAAACTGATTTTAAATCGGCTCAAAAGCTTGTAAATTTGAGTTGAGCTGTGTGGGCTTGAAATCAATTTCAAGCCAAGCCAAACTAGAAATTTTCAGTCGGCTTGATATCAACCCTAGTATTTGAAATAGGCAAAGGAGTGATAAAGACCATTGTAAGATCTTCCCAAAGCATAGAGGGTGTGGTAGTGGATATAATGTTCCATATAGGGATTTATTAGAAGGCTTTGTTTTTTGACATATATCACGTGCATATATACAAAGTGATGAACATCATTAAACATATTTTCTATTTAAAAGAATCTTTTCAAACAATGGAGAATTTGATTAATACCACCAATCCCCTGATAGATGTGTTAGAGCTTCAGTAATTAAAAAGGTTTGAGATTAGAAGAGATGGGAAAATATACCTGGTTTATATAAAGTAGGGAAGATCTATGTTTCTTCCAGTAAGAGCAAAATTTGGTTGTGTGAATAAAAAATGGAGAGCAGATGCTAGGAATTAAAACCTAGTAAAACAATGGAATATTGATGGTGTTCAAACTGAGTATTAGTCACTTACTTTTGCAATTTCAACTCAGAGGAGAAGATTATAGCCTCGGGGAATCAGATGCTGAATCTGAGTCATTCAATTTTATGAACAAATTCGTACCTATATATAAAAAACACATAAATTTGCCATTAATCGGGCATAATGGACCTGATGATATTAATTAGAAGCCAAATTTCATTTTAACAAGAAGAGAACAAGGCCATGTTCTATGCAAAATACCTTCAGCAAAAAATATGAAGATACTTTCTCATGCACAGAGGCAGCTTCTTCAAGATTCTAGAAGAAACCATACTTTCTTCCAAAATAATATTGCAATTATCCCTATGTCGCATATGAAGTTAAGGGCAACAACTTAGCACCCAAATGATACAAGAAGTTCCTGAAATAAATCAGAACATGTCTCCGCATTCTCAAAAATACAAGAATTTTAAGTACGTCAATCTCAAATGAAGAAAATTTAACTCACGAATGTATGATCAAAGCGACTAAATAACTCGGAATAATTTGCATTCATAGAGCCCATGAAATAATCATGCATCTTCTTCAACATAAAAAGAGCTGAATCATTTCGACCAAGTTTAATTAAGAGATGAACAACAGCATTTACTGAAATATGATCCATGTTGATCCCTGTGACCATCATTTCCTTCAATAACTTCTTAGTTCCATCCAAATCTCGCCTCTTTCGAAGGCCACAAATCATCACATTGTAGGTACAAATATTAGGAACTGGACCGAAATGTTTCATATGCTCAAATAAATCACAAGCTTCTTCAAACCTACCACCCTTCGAAAGTGCATGAAGAGCAATTGTATAAGAAACCACATCTATGCAAAACTTTTTAGAAACAACTTCTCGGAATAGCTTGATGGCACTGTGATATTTTCGGTTCTTGACAAGCCCATCTAGGATTGCTGAGTGCACATATGGATCAACATTAGAATTACTCCTGAGAATTTCATAATAGACATGAACAGCATGTTCCGTTCTTCCCAACTTGCATAAACTACTCAGCAGTCCAACATAACTATAGCTATCTGGGATGACTCCTTCAATAATCATCAAATTATACAGCCTCAATGCCTCCGAAGGAAGACCAACCTTGCAGAAGCCAGTTATTAGCGAATTATAAAGCACGAGATCATCTTTAAACGTTACTCCAGCGGTGAATTCAAACAGCAAACTTATTTTCCGTAATGAAAAAAATACAAAAGCCAAAGAAGATAAAGTGTATGAATCCGGCTCCATTTTCCTCTTTAGAAGGAAAATGAGAATATTAATTGCAACATCATACCTTCTACTCTTCAATAAGTAAAAAATAAGAATGTTGTATAAAACTATATCAGGATGGCAATCATTAGAACACATAATGTTTAAGATATCAACTACTTCACTAAGCATTTGAGCTTCGCAAAGTCCTCTGATCAAAGATGTATAAGTGACAACAGTAGGTGTGCACCCAGTTTCTGCCATATTCCTCAAATTCTCGCATGCCATCTCAACTCTTTGGGTTCGGCACAAAGAATCGATCAAAATCGTCCATATCGTTATGGAAAGTTGCCTCCCTAAAACCACCATAAAAGCTAACAATTGTAGAAGCTCTGAATGCCTCCCTGCCTTGCAGAAAGAGCTCATGGCCACCGAGATGGTTCCCTCGTTGAGGAAGAACCCTCTCCAAACCATTTCTCTCAACAAATCCCGAACTCCAATCCAATCACCTGACTCACAAAGATTGCGCAGAACAATGTTAAAAGTGATAAAATTTGGAGACTTGGCTTCTCCAAAAATTCTCATTGCCTCACCGAACCTCCCACTCCTGAACTGTATGTCGAGAATGATATTGGTAACAAAAGTGCCGGGTTTGTAGTTTCTCCTGCACATTTCGTCAAACACTTCAAGTGCGAACCTATATTTTTTTGCTCTCCAGTAAATTCTAAGCAGTACCAAGAATGTCTGCGCCCTTATGGGACAACCGAAAGTCTCGAGATGCCGGACGATGCGACTTACCAAACCGAACCTCAGTGTGAGGCGGAGGACTGCGGGAACTATCCGATCGAAGGAGGCGGCGGCGTGGAAGTAGTCGGGCTGGCGGGCGGCCCAAAGGAAGAAGCTGAGAGCGAGTGCGTCCGAGGGGCAATTGGAGACGGTTAAATCGACGATCTCGGGGTAAAGACGCGGCTGACAGCAATGGCGGGGTGCGGGCCTAGGGTTTCTGAAAGGAATGCTGGGAGAATTATTTCTGCTCGAACTTGAATGGAGGAGCTTCCTCCATCTCACAAGCATCTAGGATTTAGAGATCAGGAGGGCAAGGGAAAGTACATTAAAATGTTAAACAGCACTCAATTTACTTTTCTTAAAATGTGAAACAGCATCTAGGTGGGTAAGTGCGGAGTGTGGGATTAAGGCTCTATTTGTTTGGGCGTTTCGCTATTTTGTTTTGGGCAAACACTGTCGGAAGGAGGGTAAACAAATCAACCTCCGGCGGCGTTTGTTCCGTTTCCACTCGTCCGCCTTCAGAAACGCCCCAAAAAGCTCCATTTAGAGCATCCACCTCACCCCTCCGTTTTGAACACTTCGTTTCCATCCGCCGGATCGATCCGCCACCGCCGAAACAAATGAAGTATAAATATGCTCGTACAATCTAATATTTTATGGTTGAGTTGTTTTCACGAAATACTCCAGTATTTTAATAATACTGTCAGTATTGTCGATATTTTGATCCATCATCAACGATTTGGTGTGCGCTCCCACAGTAATCTTAAATGAGAGAAACACGTCTAAAATTTTTTTGCAAGGGTGAGAGCCTTGTACATGAGATATTATAAGAGTGGGGCTTTTTAGCATTTTACATCTCTCAATTATCTTATTTTGGTACTTTGCATTCTGAATTTTTAAAATTGGCGTTTTGCATCCATGAATTACAGATATTTGGCACTTTGAACCCAAGACTAAAATGCTCATTTTGATACTTTGCATCCGGAACTATCTTATTTTGATTATTTACAAAGTGCCAAAATGAGTATTTTAGGTAGTGTCCGAACCTAAATACCCTAAAATTTTAGGCTTGGGGTGCAAAATGTCAAAAAACTATACTGCTAATTTTAAAAAATCGGAATGCAAAATGTCAAAATAGGGTAATTTGGGTTGCAAAATGTCAAAAAACTTCAGAGTGGTGTTAAAAACATAAAAAATAGTAATTCTCCTGTTAATAAAGAACAAAATAAATTCCAAAACTCTAATCTTTCAAAATCCATCTCTTCTTAAGTCGCACACCAGTCCGACTATAGAAACCCTCATGACGTCGCAGCTTCTTCTCTCCTCTCTCACCGTCCAACCCTGGAGAAACATTTTAGCCAACCACCAATGCCTCTCTCTTAGGACGCCACAGCTTGTCCTCCCCTCTCTCTCGGAAAGTCGCAGCTTTGTTGGGCTAGAGAGCACGCAAGTTCGATCAGTGCACCTGCAAATTAGTTTGAGCAAGTACCTGCACGACCACTTAGCGGTATACTGGTACACAAACACTGTACAAAACAAGAATAATAAAAGTGACACAGGTATTTAACGTGGAAATCCAATAGGGTAAAAATCACGGGAAATCAGAGTCCAACCCGGAAATTCGTCACTAAATTATATGAAACAATAGACAATTACAAGATTTTCCCTTCTCTAAACCTTATAAGATCTTCACCAGCTTCACACTACACGATATAATAAATAGTAACAAAAAAACTGCAAGTTACCGACAGCGGCAGATGAGACGGATTACACAAATCTTCTCTAAGATGTTTCTTCGAATCCTTGCGTAAATCTGCTCTAGATCCAATCAGTGTATGCGAATTACTACTCGTCAACGCCATACAACGACGTTTGAAAGCTCTCTCAAACTAAGACGACTGCCGCAATGGTCTCTCTAGAAATCTTTCAATGCTTAAGTTTGGAGAGAAGTGAATGTCTTACCGTTCCTCCTTCATCCCTATTTATAGGGTCAAAATCAAGGAGGTAGATGTGATAGATGGCATGTGGATGAAACTTCCATGAAATTTCCTTTGGTCAAAAAATACATGTTAGTTTAAAGGTCAAAGACGACTTCTCCTTTTCACACTTGTCATGAAACGCATGCTTGAAAAATATAGTCAAAGTTGGCTAGCCTTTTTCACACTTAGGAGAAAATTATGTTAACAAACTTTTCCTCGCCTCTCTCTTGGGATGTCGCAGTTTTTCCTTGCCCCTCGTCGTTGATCGACGGTGAAACTTTCAAGTAGAAACGGAGTGGATTCAAGCCCATTCAACTCGCATCCGCAGAGAGAGTGCTAAGGCCATATCATGTTCTTGCATCTTAGCTCCTGAAATTTACGGTTGTTATAGATTTCGGTTTAAATTTATAAATATCTTGATTTAGGGTTTGGACATAATTGGTTTTCAAGAATGGACTTTCTGGCAAAAACAAGTATACGTAGAAATTGGCATTGATCTTAATTCCAATTTCATTCTCTAGTTATATGATGGAATTCAATCTGCTGAATTAAAATTCAGGATTAATCTTGTTGTCCGACGGGAAGGAATTGGTTTTCATATATTACTACACATAAATATAAACATATATAAAGCTTGTACATATTTAAGTATGCTGGTGTTTCTTATATAATCTATAGAATTTGTCTTCCACGTATTGGTGTTTCTTACAAAACAGATTCAGTATGCACGATTTTAAAAATCATGTAATTGCAGTTAAATCATTGTTCCACATTTTTTTTATTTTGTTTATGCTAATGTAAATATATATATATAAAGAAAATTTAAAACACAATAGGAATATATAGACATCTGTTGTTTAGTTATTGATAACAAACATATGTTTTTCATCTGCCAGCTTTCTTTTCTTCTCATGTAGTGATCATATTCATATGAATTCCCATGAATGAAGCATGCCCTCTTTTTCAAAAAAACAAATGAACATTAGATTAGATAATTTTCGTGTGGTCAAAACAACTCAGTAGTCTGTTAACCGTATCGATGAGCATAAGTTAGACATCATGTTATGTTACGTATTATTGCGGGTCATCCGATTTTTGCCTGGTCCGGAGAATCAAACTCTCTTTGCCGGGAGTTGGACCAAGCGGACAAACAGTCAATAAAAATCCAGCAACAAATGACACAATGTTTTTTTTACCATGGAAAACCCAGAAACGGTGAAAACCACTTGGTCGGATCTATGTCGGGCAAAAATCCACTATTTCTCTTGAAGTTTACAATTTTCTCGGAGGTTGACTTGTCACCTCTTGGTTACAAGCTTTGAATACAAATGCTGTAAAAAAATAAATTAAGTCCTCGGAGATTTGATGAGAGCGCTCCAATGGGGGGCGGGATGTTAAGTCCTCAGATCCTTGATGAGAGCACTCCCGTAGAGTTGAAGTCATGATGAGAGCGCTCCCGTGGAGAAGAATGCCAAGTCCTTGAAGCCTTGTGATGCCTTCATGCCAGCATATGCGGAAGTGAATCTCAATGCCTTATCTCTGTCTCACAAATGCGTCGAATTGAGCGCCGGACGTTGTGCATACTAGAGAGGGTTTCCCGATCATGCGCAAGCACGTGATTGGCTTTGCCCTCCTTCTGAGGTGCTTCTAGGTCACCCGACGAGCGCGGCTTTGCACGCGCACTCATTTGGTCGGGTTGGCTTGCCTCCGTGTCCTTGGTTCGGGAAATCTCAGGGGAAACCCCATAAAATGCCCTCAAAATTCTACGAGTCAAGACCCGCGAAACGATGAGTGTGGAAACTTTACTGGCGCTTGTGAAGACTTGGAGCCATATGATCATCAACGTTGGCCATGAATAATCATTTGCCAAAAATTCAAAGTCAACACAATAATTGAGGTTTAAACCGGAGATTTCTTGCCATAACGACGAAAATATTTCCTGCTCCTGCCAAATATTTGATCAAGATATGATTTACTTCGTTGCACTTTTTGAGATAAGAGAATTTGAACTCCAGAACCATTTGACAGTAGATATTTTGGCATTAACGAGCCTTCCCTTATAAGCTCTCATGCAAGGTTTACAAATTTGAGAGGGGTTTTGCTCGCTTTTTTACATTGTTGCAGAGTTCTTGGAGTCCTCGCTTATAGTTCACGTGGTCTTGTCGTTGTCATGTCTCTCTCTAAGAAGGTCAATATTTTTTTATAAAATTATTCAAAGTCCCGATGAGGGGGGAATAAGTGGCGAAATGAGTGCGTGTCACGAAGGGCGCAGGCGATGGCCTTAATATGAGCACGCGTGTGGAGGGGCCCAAATGTGGTAGCGTCGGCGTGGTGACACACAAAGGAGGCAGTAAATGACGTAATGGATCCCCGACGCGGGTGTGAGTGGTGGCATCAACGTAGAGCAGGGGACGACACCCGCGTGGGGGAGTCCACGCGGGCACACTTGGGGTACCCGCACGGTCATGCATGCGGGAGCTCCCGATCGTGGCCATCACCGGCACGGGCGCGCGGGGGTGCGCATACGCGCGCGCGCGGAGGTGTCCGCGCGGATGCGCACTAGGGCGCCCACGTGGACACGTGCATGGGATGCCCGTGTGGGTGCACGCGGGTGAACTCGACAGTACATGCTTAGGCGCTTGTGCTTACGTGCAGTGATGTCACTACATGGGTCCTCGCTAGGGGGCTTGCGAGCGCATGCGTGACGCCTTTACGGGCACGCGACGCATGGTTCCAAAGTCATTTTTTTCCTGATTGTCACTTTTGTGCCAATCTCCATCTCTTTTTTAGGTGTCAAAGGGAGGTGCTCCGCAGAGGTCGATGTGCCTTCCCTCGACTCTAAGCATTGCCCGAGTGAATGGTTGGAAGAAGCACTTTGGGATTTTGGCGATAGTGGAGATTATGATCCCTTCCCCATTGGAGCGGGTTCAGAACCCTCCTACTGTTCACTTTGCGATTACAGAGGGTTGTCTGAAGGCCGGATTACAGGTCCCTCCAGCTGAAGAAGTCATCACGATCTTTCAGTTTTACACAATTTTCCCTGGTGGGACTGATGAGAATCATGGGTCTGTTTTGCTACTTTCGAGAGCATGACTACCTTATTTCAGTCCGGATTTTCCACGATAGCGCGAGGTTTGCCTTGGTTCCAGCGACCGAATTGAGGTGTGAAGTAACAAGAAGTGGCTGTCGTTCAAAGATAAGACTGAATAGCTGCATAGGGGAACGTTCTTTAGATTTGTTCAAAAATCTATAGCGGCTGCCTGAGATCCGGTAGGATCCTCTAAGACGTTGTCGTCATCTTGAAGGAATGGAGTATGACTTAATTTGCCCTGATGTTGGACCTTAAAGATCCCCGCAAGCTCGTGGTTGTTATGCTTAAGATTGACACATTTATTGCTGAGAAGTGATTAATTATTACAGGGCACTCAATGAACGTGAAGCGGAGCTATGCAATCCCTCTAGAGGTGGTAAGAAGAGAAAACCGGTGTATTGCAGGAGCTAGAGGGAGGCGAGTCGTCCTCTCCTTACACAAAGACTGTTGTGGAAGTTTCTGATAACCGTTTGTATGAGTTGGCCAGCGATCCTCTGCTTGTTGTACTTGAGACAGAGGAGTCCCCAAAGCTGCATGTAGATGGGCCGGTCGTCTGGGAGGATCCTAAGATGTTGGTGGCGACGAAGGGTAAGAAGCGGGAGTTCTATTCTTCCCAAGCCCTCCTTCCAAAGTTACGTTGATTGCCTCTATTGTTTTCCCCTTTTTGTTGTGTCCTACTTATTGTATTGACATGTCCCTTACTTTCGCAGCTAGACAGGATGTGCGAGATCGTGCATCCCGGGATAACAACTACGTGACCATGAAGGAGGAGTTTTCTCCCTATAGACGAAGCTAGTGCGTCAGAGGATTCATTGTCGACTGCTAGGAAGAGGCAGGAGAAGGCCCTTTCCTAGCGAGAAAGGTCGGAGTTCGAGTTGGAAACTTCTAAGGCTGAGGTTGAGGCCCTTAGAGAGAAGCTGAATCTGATCGTTGTGGAGGTAGAGGTTCTTCAAGGGAAGTTGGAGACGGCAAATGCATTACTTCTGGAGTTGATCAATTGCTCTAAGGAGACTAGGCATAGGTGGCCCAGCTGAAGGAGGATGCCAGGCAGTTGAAGGAAGAGAAGGCTCGGCTGATTGAAGTATGAGAGGATGTCGAAGATGTGTGGGCGCCAACGATCGCTGCGTAGAAAGATTCGTGTGACTTCATAGTGGAGAGGTCCCGCATCACAAAGTAGGCCCGCTCTGAGATAATGGCCACTGAGGTTGATCCACTACTTGAAGACAAGCGCGATGCTGCTTTCCACTTGGGATTTGGCAAGGAATTCCAAGCCGCTCAAAGGATGTCAAAGCGCCCCTACCTTAGCGTGGAGGATGCATCCTACGATGACATAGACATGGACATTGAGGGATGATCTTCTTGTAATTTTCTCGCACTTATTTGCTTGCTTTGCATTCGCTTTGTTTTGTCGGTGCAGCTTTGCACAGTTGCATGTGTAATGCCCCAAAAATCATGAAAAAGAAAGGATTAGAAGTTAACGCACGACGGCAGAGTTAATGCCGACGTTAGTTATTGAATTAATTCATCTGGCGTCACGGGTATCTACCGCGCTGTGGTAGAAAGGTACCGAGTTGTGTTATCACTCAACGCACTCAACGCTTTCGACGAATCATCGAGAGGCCTATCGCGAGGCATTAGAAAGTTAACACGCGACGATATCACTCAATGCACTCGACGCACTCAATGCTTTCGACGAAGCATTGAGTGACTATCGTGCAGTGGTAGTGAGCTAACGCGTGACGATAGCTCGAGGTAAAGTTCTGCTTGGCGGTAGTAACTTAATGCATGGTGGTCGCTAGCCACGTGACAGTAAGGTGGAGCTGCTTTGTGCCACAGAGCGATGTACATTGGGCCAAGCGGCAACCGCCTCAGATACCGCTCGGCGGTAGCAGATACCGCGCGGCAGTAGATTGCTTTTAAGGGTTGGACTTGAGATTGCATTCTCATTTTCCTCTCTGACACTTTCTCTCTTAGTTCTTGAGTTTCTTGAGGGAAAAGGAGGAAGAAAGTCTAGGAGGCTAAGGGGAGAAGCGATCCAAGGTGTACTTGTGATCTAAATTACAAGTCGACTCTAGATCCGCGAAGAGGAAGCTGTGACGCTCAGTTCCATCCGGATCAAAGAACAAGTACATGGCTCCTATGCGATTGATAATGGTAACAACTTTCTCCTTGGACAAGTGAAGTCCTCAATTTGCATACATGTATGGAACCCCTCACCAAAAGATGAAGAAAAAGGGTGATTTCTAATGGGTAGATCGTTGTGATCCCCGATAGAACTTACATATAGATCCGGAATCGAAGTGCGGAATAAACATGCTCTGTGAAGCCCATTTGAACAGGTTGGTCTGAATTGGTGATGAATTGTATTGCGTGCTGGAGAAGACTCTGTGGATAAAACATGTGGATAAACATGTAGAATCTGGGATCTGGGGGTGTGCAGAATGCTACAGTGATAGTACTGGAGATGATCTCCAGGAAAACACCCAAAAATACGGGAAGAAGTGATTTCTATCCTTACCGCGCAGCGGTAGTGCTACCGTCGACAATAGCTTCCAGTGAGCTATATTTGTAAGTGGCATGTCTCTGGAAGACCTGAGGGCCTTTACTTAATATCTGTGTATGATATGTGCGCGAGGACTTAAAAGTTCTGCGACCTATTGGCAAGGACTTAAAAAGTTCTGCTTGGGCAAGGGGGATGCCGACCCGCGTCGTAGCTTCAAGGCCTGATGATTTGAGCAACAGACTTTGGCTAACCTGTACCCACCTTATGACGATCGACTTTGAGTGAGTCACTGGATTGAATCTGAAAGTAGAACTCCTTTGACTTTGTCGACTCATAGGAAGAAAAGAGAAATGCTCAAGTTTGACCATCAAGTCTATGACTGTGGATGGTGGTGGCACCCGGGAGATCCGGTACACCGAGAATGTGCCCTAAGTGCACGGGGCATGTGGCCGATCGAGCCTGCATCTGTGGAGAATGGTGGTTAATTTGCACGTTCATATTGCCAAAAATATACATATGCTGTAGCTTGCAGGGAAGGAGAACCGCCGCCCCGAGTGAGGGGTGAGATCATTATAAATTGGTCAGCTAATGATGACCGTTGCTTTGTTTGCCACGTTTTGGTGGGTCTTGCTATGTAGGTGCTGGAGAGCCATGTGGGAAGTAGCGGGTTGAAGTCACTTATGCTGTAATTAGCTGTCCCTCGAAGGCCCAAAGATGAACGTTTGTTGTTTCTCATGTGTGGCCGACTTGCATGCCGATGTATGAAAATACTTTTGTAAGAGGAAACAGTTATAAGGCCTTAAGGCCAGAACATTTGGTGTATTTGTTTATCATTCCTTTACGTATAGTGGACATTTCTGGTATATGGGTTCTACAAATTAAAATTCTTCCATTAGAATGCGCTCTGTGTTAGGATGCGTATGCGATAATTTGGTTTCAATGAGTAACTTCACCGCCTATATGTGGAATATGGTGCAAGGCCCCGGCCAGACCCCTAGTTATATTGCATGAGACTGATCGAGGTGTTACAATTTAGTATCAGCTTATGATGTTAGTCTTTTTTATTCAAATTCGTGGTCGAATTATTTTAAGGGGTGCTGAGCACGTGTATGTGCGTTATTGTTATAACATGAATGATCCTATGAATGTCCACTTAGGAATGAAAATACACATGTTGAAGGAACTTGCATGTTCCTATAATTGCTTTTGACAATATTGTGTATTGCTTAATTGTGTGTTTCATGATTATATGCAACTAGAAGTGGTGCTAGGCAGTAGGAACCCCAACGCTCGGCGGGCAGTAATGCACCAACTGAGGTGCTAACATCTCCTTCTGCGAAAACTATACGGTTGGTTGCTGAAGCCGTATTTTCATTAATCAATGCGCAACTAGGAGGGCGAGTACAACCTACTACCCCTACGGTGGTCTAGGAACCGGTTAGCGTAGTTGAACATGTGGTGGTAAGATAAGTCGACGTTGAGCTAGTGACCGCAAGGCGAGCGGCAAAAAAGCAATCGAAACACGTAATGAGTTTCAATCCTCCTGTGTTTGTGGGTACTGAAACCCCTACACAAGCCGAAGATTATCTCTCAAGAGTAAAGAGAATCCTGACGACAACTGAAATAGAGGAGTGTCAGAAAGTCACTGTAGCCACCTCCTTGTTAGATGGTGAGGCGAGGCTATGGTGGGATGAGTTAGAGCTACACAAGTTTGTTGGTCGGCCGTTGATTTAGATCTCGATGGAGGAATTCTCGAGGTGTTTCATGGCGAGATATATTCCATTTGCACAGCGGATTGTAATGGAAAACCAATTTAAAAGGCTAACTCAAGGTGAGAGTTCTATGGATGACTACTTGGATGAGTTTACGAGATTGGGAAGGTATGCAGGCTTTACGTTTGCAGACGAGGAACTAAAAACAAATCGATTCTATGAAGGGTTGAGAAAAGACTTGCGATTGCTTCTCTCAGGACCAATGACGCAAGGTTTTCTTACATTGGTCAATATGGCCCGTTCACTCGAGCAAAATTTGAAATGTGTGCAACATAAGAATAACTTGGGGGTGAAGAAGCCAGAGTTCAAAGTAATTAGTTTTTCAAAGTTTGGGTATCGACGGTGGAATAAGAAGTCTAAAACTTCTAGACCAGCTCCTTCTTCTCTTACGTATGGAGAGACATCTTGGCAAGGTCCGCTCACATGTTACATATGTGGAAAGGTGGGACACATGGCCCGAGATTGTCGGAGTGGCCATCCAAAGACGGAGAAAAAGATGGATGTGACTTATGCTGAAAATGGAAAAGCAGTGGTGGAGTCAACTGCATCTCAAGCACAACCCCGGTCTATAGTCTTGACTAGAAGGAGGCCATAAAACAAAGTGATGTCGTAATAGGTATGCGTTAAGATATAATTTTTACTGCTTTCCATACTTAGTACCTTGTACTTGCTTGTGTATGATTTGTTTGAATTAGGCTTTGTCCTGATATCAGAATATCCAGCAAGAGCATTGTTCGATACTGGTGCTTCTCATTCGTTTCTATCTGAGGACTTTGTATCGCGAATCAGAGTGCCTACTCTTATGTCAACAGATGGAGTAAAAGTGTTGTTACCTAACAGATGCGTGATGCGTGCAGATAAGTCCTGCTGTATTGAGGTGCAGATAGGAAGTCATGACTTTGGTTTGGAAGCATTTATGCTGCCGATATTTTAGTTCAATGTAATTTTTGGTATGGACTGGCTCTCGGAGCAGCATGCCTATGTAGATTGCAACTCTAAGGAAGTCATACTAGGGCAAAATACCGAAC